>VWPW01002550.1:0-55000 GCA_013389825.1 Crypturellus undulatus | reverse complement strand
TTGGGAATGTTTTCACTTATATAAATAACTACTGATAATATGACTTATGAAAAAAAATTATTACTACCATATATGGAATATAGTGACTTCTAAACAGATTAAAAAAAAGAAAAAAACCTACAAACCCAGAAAATGTGTATATCTGTCTTTAGAAATTAGTGTTTATATCACGACCGTGGTTTGTGAATAAAGAAAAATGGTTTGTAATATCAAAATAAAAGCTTAGTCTGAAAAGGTAAAAATACTTTGGTGTTGGCAGTCGTTTTGCTTTTGGTTTCACTGTGGGTGCACGGGCAGCCCCGGGGCGAGCGGCAGCCGGACAGGCTGGGGCTGTCCCAGGGCCTGGGGCGTCCTGATCCCAGAACCAGGGCCGTGGCCTTGGCGCCTGGGGGTGATAACCATCACCCGGGGGCAATAACCATCACCTGGGGGATATAACCCTGCCCACTCAGGGCCACCACCTGGACAGCCAGCCCCGGTGGCTGCTGCTTCTCCCTGGTCACGGGTCCAGCCACAAGATTCAGCGTGGAGCATTTCTTTCTCAAAAAGGCAAGTTTTCACACCCTGGCAGTTACGGGTTTTAGGCTGCGCTGTGTGATACGTTCCCTGCATCCACTGCAGCAGAGGATGGATCCGATGCAGTGTAGCTGGAGCTGGGGTGCTGGCACCACCAGCCTGGTGCCACCAGCTTTAGTTATCCAGGGTTTAAGCCCTGGTACACAGCCAGAGTCTGCGTGGGTCACTAACAAAACATGTGGCTTTGCCACCTGCAATGAACAGCCTTCAAATAGCTATGAAGGGGCCTGGGAAAGTGAATGCCATTTTAGATTAATTTCTATTGAATATATTAAAAAAAAAATCTAGGAGTGAGAAGTGGGGTCGCGGAGAGGTAGAGGTGAGGCATGTGCAAATACCCACAGAAGTTGCCTCTAAAATATTCCCCTGCCTTAACTTAGTGCAAGACTTCAAAATATTTTAATGCCCGTAGTAGAAAGCCATCATTAGATATATTGGGTCAGGTTGTTCTGATTGGTCTTGGTGCTTCTACTGCTTGGTCTAGCTGGCTTTGTGCTTGCTGTGGGTCACCTTGGCCCCATGGGGGCTTTTTAGTGCGTCCAGGGCTTCAGCAAAGAGCCTGCGAGCCTGGAGCTCAGCGGGCAGGAACATGTTAAATAAAACATAGGCAAGTGCAAAAGTAATCATTTAGTGGACAGTAAACCAAACAGTTTGGTCCAGTGGATGATGTATAACATCTGAACAAATATGACCACTAATTAAGGATTAGGCTCTGCATTTTGGATGACAGGCCTTATAAAAGTGAACCATTAGGTTATGTTGGGGGGAAAAAAGCAGTGTTTTGCAAATGTCAGGCAGACGGATTAGTAAGCAGAAAAGCTCCAATTAATGGAGCACAAATAAATGTGCAGTGTTCTTGATATTAAAAGGTAAAGCATCCTTATGGTGAGGAGTTAAGATTCTGAAATCTAAGTGAAGCAAAAAGTGCTCTTTATAAAGATTAATGTAATCTATCAAGATTAACATTTTTTCATGTTGGCAAAAGTATATAGTGATGTGGCTCAATTCTTGAAATGGCAACCACTAGATTAAGGTCAGTACCACCTGAAACCTCAGGTAATCCCAAATATTGGATTAAAGTCATTATTTACAACCACAATAGGCTAATAAACTTGCCCCTAGGACAAGGGGCATAGATCTTGGGGAATAGATCCCTATGGTAGGTGCTGTTCTTTCCACAGATCTCTGTCTAATCCTTCATATGAAATGTAACAGGAAAACTGCTTAAAAAGCAAAAGACTTCATCTAAAAGTAACTCCTGATGTATTTTCAGGAGTCTGAAACTAAACTGCTGGAAAGGGATCACTGTAATAAATTAGAGTACTGTAGAGCATCAACTCCCAAATATCATAACGCTTTCCTGCAGCTGGCCCTTGGCATTGCTTTTTTCTCTGAACTTAGGGCCATTAGAGAGTTCTGCTGGTCATTAAGTTGCAACAGAGAAATGAGAGCAGATGCCAAGTGTTAATATTTTAATGTGAATTTCAATATTGACACTGCTAAAATCTACCTTCCTCCTGCCATAGGCCCTTTTGTACACCCTGCCACGGCTCCTGCTTTGCTCATCTGGGTCCCGAGAGGCTCCTGCAGCTCACGTGTGGTGAACCCAGTCTGCAGGGCTGCTCCTAACAAGAATACGAGTTTATTTCTGCAGAGAATAAGAGCTGGTCATGTTCATATGATGCTTCTGTTTTATTTTCCAACTTCCTTTTTCACTGATGTTGTCAATGTTGAGATTTCTCTAAGTGCCCTGGATTATTTGACCCGCCATCCTGCTGCTGTAGAATCAACTTCATATACGGTTTAGTACCACTAAAAGTGTGCCAAACCATGCAGCTTCTCCAACACTTCCATTAATCATGTTTATTGTTCTTTCTGGATTTATTCAACTTCGCCACTTAAATAGAAATTCTGAAGGAAGTTTCTAGAGATAGCATATATATATATATATATATATATATATATATATGCACATATACACACACCACATGATTTATTTAAGAACATAGGGCCCACTTACTCATAATTTCAGGGAAGAGACTATGTATTGGAGGCTACCGGTAAGCTATATCTAGGAATGTTTAGATTTAACCTCCATATTTCTGCATGCTTCGCTTGATTTTATTTTTATCCCCTTTACCTAGTGTTTTGGGGTGAAACTTTGCTTAGTGTGAATCCCTAGTTTGACCTTCTGTATAATCAGCTGTCAAAAAAACAGAGCTGATGTACAAAAGAAAGTATTATCTAATGCACTGGTGAAAAGAGCTGCATCTGTGTTGCTGCAATTCATGTCACCAGTTCCAAATAAAAAGTGGACTCGCAAATTTGCCCAGAGCCCTCAGCTTCTGCACCTTCCTCACTGCTACACATGGCATCGTATTCAAAATCATGTTCTGAGTCTGTGAATTTGGAGTCTTCCAGTTTTTGCACTTTCAAAACTAAAGAGTTGTGCCCCTCTTAAAATATATACATATAATTTTGATGTAACCTGGAAAGAAAAGCCCAACCTTTGCTTAAGAATTCAGCAGATGAGAATATTTTTACAGTTTGTTGTTTTACATGGATTTAGCAGCAGTTACCTTGAGTCATGACCTGCAAGTCGAGGAAAGCGAGTCGCTGTAGGAGCAGCAGTGCAATAACAGGCTGTGTCTTACGACATGAAAGTGCTCAAATCGCACTTTGCTGACCTCAAAGCTCATCTTTTTGGGCTGTGAAGACAAACCAAATCACACCGCAAGTGCCTTATTTTTATTATATCTTTAAATAGGTAGCATTTGTCGTGTTTAAAAGGAAACACTGAAGGCAGCCTTCAGGCTGCGTTGTGTAGAGCAATGGGTTTTGTTGGCTTGTTTTTCAGGCAGTTTTAAACTGCAATTTTAAATTTTTGGGAAGTGTTAAGCCGTAACCAGGAGGGACTACAGAGAGAAACTCATCCTCTGCATGCTTGCATCCTCGCTGTAGGATAGACGGTGGAGTCTTCCCTGCTTTCCCCATAACTGACAGCAGAGCAGATCTTTGCTTTAAGCCAGCATTTAAACCTGCCCCTCGGCTCAAAAGCCTTCAAAGGCTGGAAACCTACAACTATATATGTGTTTTCTAAAAGGATATTTATTTAAGGTGTTTGCAACAGAGTTAGCATGAAACAGAGATTTCCCAGAGTTGTGCTCTTTTCCCTGTTTTTTTAAGCTAACAGGCCAAAGCAAAACTTTCAGATACAGTTCACTTGTTATTAGGTGATTGCAGCAGTCCTAGAAGGAAAACCCATGGGAAGAAGGAAACCAACTTTGTTTCTCGTACTCCTCCCTGCCCTGGGCTGATGCTTTTTAAAGCAGAAAGTTTTTTGAGATGCTGGAGGGTCCCATGGGCTTTACCGAGGAGCCTCAGGAAGGCACCCAGGCTCTGGATGCACCTCCAGCTCCTAACAGCGGGTTCTGATGGGGGTTGTGGGAGGCAGGAGCTCTGCATCAGCCGCAACGGTGGGGGAATGTAGTTAATTTTCAGATATTGATGAGGTTTTGTCAGGACCACAAAAGATCTGGAGCCCCATTGCTGTATGGTCAGGAAGTGAGCCAAGGTATTTCAGGTAAGAAAGGGAAAAGGGAAGGGCATTGTTTTATTTTGGAGGCTACAAAGCAGCTTTTATCATGTACTCCCATGCAGCCCTCATATCCTGAGCTTAGCAGAGGAATGTGCCTGTTGCCAAAGGTAGTGAGCTGTGCACGTGAGGATTCCTCCGGGATTTCTCTGGGTTCTGTTTTTTCAAAGCAGCCTGCAGTTAGGCCATGCTACAAAAATCCTTCACTTTCCCGTGTTTTTAGGTGACGTTGCCCTCTATTAGGTGTTTCTTATAGTAAAAATAGCTATGGCCACAGGCTATGACATCCATATGTGGAGATGGAGGTGGTTGGGTCCCACCACTGTGTGCAGGGCTGCTCCCCCATCCATCCCAAATGTCCTTCCATGGAAAATTAGAGGTGGCCAATATGAGATTTGAGAACATGGTCTGTGATGAGCAGACCAACCAGGCCTGCTGTTCAGTAGCCATCTCTGAGGGCTTCATTCTTGGTGTCTTTGAGGGACGTCAGCAGAGAAACTGCTTCGCCCGGCTCTGAAGCCGAGGGCACCCATGGACTTCGTGTTCTCACGGAGTTGTCCCCCTCCTTGTTGTTTGGGCAGCCTGCGGCCTGATGCTGCCACATGAACTTTTACACTTGTGGGATCTCGTGAAAGGATGTGGGATGGGAAACGGGATGTCACTACCACAGCATCCTGGAAAACCCGGCTCTGGGAAGAGGGTTGAGTGTGAGAGAGCGGGTGATTTCTAAGGCAAAAAAGTGGGAGTCTCTGGCAGTGAAGGGCGCCAGGAAGGACCTTTCAGCAATTACCCTGTGGCAAAGGCACCGAGTCAGCTGAAATGTGGGTCACTGATCTGCCCGGATCCAGGCAGCGCTTCAGACCCTTCCTACTGTG
Source organism: Crypturellus undulatus (assembly GCA_013389825.1). Classification (NCBI taxonomy): domain Eukaryota; kingdom Metazoa; phylum Chordata; class Aves; order Tinamiformes; family Tinamidae; genus Crypturellus; species Crypturellus undulatus. The sequence continues at coordinate 49,954 of VWPW01002550.1, read as the reverse complement.
TCGCGGCCGCGGGCAGGAGTAGTGGGTCCTCCTGCAAACCTGGCTGCTGCATGTGGCGCCATTTCAGTGGGTTCGGGCCTCTCTGTACAAAACACTTGTTTCCAAGTTTGAAAATTTGCTTCCTCTCTTCTAATTTCATTTCTAAACTGAAAAAGTTCATTCTGCTCATGATTAAAAGAAACAACATAGGCTAGATTTTTTTTTTCCTTAATTTACCCTAAATAATAAATAAATAACCTTAATTTGTCAAGTGGGTCCTTCTCTAAAAAGATGTATTAGATCCTTCTCTAAAAGATGTATTATATGAAGACCTGCTAATGTGTTAGAATACCTACAAATAAAAGTATTACCTTTATTTATCTTTGATTTTAAAACCTGTATTACGTTTTTCAGTGCAACAGATAGTGTCTGAGCTAATGGAGGGATCTGACAAGAGAAAAAAGGAAAAAAAAACCCTAGCTTTTCTAGATCTTATATATTACTACTTTTTAGTGCTTTCCTAAAAAGTGCACTGTGTATAATATTGACTATATAGTTTACATCATGCAAAAAATGCCATTTGCTTTTGAACTGAGTCTTCTTAACCTTATTAGAATCGGAAAGGGGTACAACTGTTTATTTTGTCAACTTGCTTTAGCAGCTTACTGCTTATTTTCTTTTTCATGCACTAAGAAAGCTCTAATCCTAAACCCTGCTGCAGTGCCTCTCCCCTGCCTGCATACCAATGCTCTGGAAACGGGCTCGATGGATTTTCTCAGGAATGAGCTTCTTTTTGCTCTTCCTCACAAGTAGCCAAACCCACCCTCATCCAGCTGCCTCATGGTCCAGCAACTGTATGGCGAAATGTAGATGATGCACTATGCTGCTAGCCAAATAATTTGGCTACTGCTGTTAGCCAGGTCATCTGGATTAGTTTCCTCCTCCTGGAATTACTTCTTTTTTTTTTTTTTTTTTCACTCTTTTTCTAAGTGCATTTATGCAGCTCCGTGGAAGGAGGCACAGAAGGCGTGTTGCTGAGTCAGCAGAACTAGGCACTGGAAATAACTTCCAAGTTGCCAAGAGGAAAAATCTTAATGTCTCTGGTGCTCATTGTGCAGAAAGCCAGGTAGCATTAAAGGAGAAAAGCCCCAGATATCTTGTGTCTAGGAGCATGCGTGCAGGGCAGAATTGTCTATCCTTTAATTAAAATATGCTCTAAATTTGGTATTTCTGTGGTAAGCTGCAGAACTCTGCCCTGAGAAGATCCACACCAAAAGGGACCCATTTTACATATATTTCAGACTGGATGCCTAAAAGCAAATAGATGCTTAAAATTATAAAAGAGAACATTTTACAAGGAAGGTAGGATATCTACAGAACTTTCAAACAAACTCAGGGGAAAAACAAGCTGCTTTTGAGCAGGTTTACATATTTTTCATGTGCCATGGGGTAGTTTTCCTTTAATCTTTGCCCATAAGATCTCCCGAGCAGAAGTAGCCATGGGCCTCATGAGGCAGTTTCAATGTTAAAGGATGGTTCTTCTTGAAATCACAGTGGGGTTTTATGTTCTGGCTGAAGACCCTGCCAATGCAGGTGACTCCCAGCTGTCCCCCTGAACAAGTCCATATGGCAAAGGCACCTCTTCCAGCCATCTCGTGTGGTCAGGGCAGCTAAATTTGGCTCTAAAGTGTTTACTGTGGCATCCCTTCGCCATCCTCCACTACCTTGTTGTCACAAACTGGACTTAAAACTGGGAAAGCCTAGAGAGGGGCTGTCCTGAGGTGTGGGAAACCGCCTTGTACCGAGCATTTGCAAAAGCCTTTGGACCTTCCTTACTACCGGGTAGTGTTGCCTGTAACACAGTGGGCTTTTCTGTCAGTATTACTCAAGTTTTAAAGATTAGGACTAGAAGTTAGTAGTTGTGATTGCAGTGTTTCCAGAAGTAATTGCATTCCTGCAGTGCAGCTCATGAAGGTTTTCTGAGACCTTATTTTGTGTTTGGTCCAGGAGGCAGCAGTTCACTTAAGTAACTCAGTGGGGGTTTTGTTGTTGTTCTTCTAAAGGCTCTCTTTTACAATTCCCAATATTAAATGAGAGGAGCTTGAGAAGATCAAACAGAGAAAAAAGATTTAAAGAATACGACAGAGATGGAAGCTGAGAAAAATCCCTCTCAACCAAATAAGCCAAGTTCTCCCAAGGTTTCCTGTTCCCTTGTATCTTAACCTGGCTTTAAGGGGAAGAAGCCCTTTGGGTTAGTTGTTCATAAGCACCCTAGCTGTCTTTGAAGAAATGGCACATGCAAGCAATGTATATGCAGAGGACAGGGCTATATGTGCAGAGGGGCAGCCCCCGACATCCTTGTTGGAGCCCTGCTTGCTGCAGCCAGTGCTGACAAGCAGAGTAAAAACCACTTCCAAGGTGCTACCCCTTCCACAGCTACCTTCCTTTCAAGGCAGGATCATCTGTGCTGTGAAAAGCACCACGGCCCTCGTGTTTCCCTTCCTGCAGCCAAGATATGTCGCAAACTAAGTCAGCGCCTGGTTTTAAGGCCTCTGATGCCAGCCCTGACTGATATGTAGCACTGCGACAGGCAGCAGTTTTCTCCTTATTCAGCACGAAATTAACTTGACGCGCTCAAAGCAGCAAAGCTATCAAGCCAGGATCGTAATCACCATTAGCTTCTTCAGGGGCATCTTCCCAGCCAAACACTAAACCGTAATCTGCGCCCGCAAGTGCTCCCCGGAGCGCTCCTCGCGGTGCAACGGTCGTTCCACACATGCTCGAGCGCAGCCGGGCCCGCGCCGGCCTTGCAAAGAGGTGAAATAAGGAACGAATATTCCTCGTGCCCTCCCTCTGCCTTCCCACAGTAGCCCCAAAGTTGTCGCAATCCAGCCCAAATGATTGTTGTAAGTATGTGCATAATGAGTAAATGCACCCGTAGCCATTTGGATCTGGTATTTTAAATGTTTAAAAGCCTTTTGGGAAGCTTTTAGGCTGCAACGTTGTTGTTAAGACACTGAAATATTAGTAAATCTTGCAAACGACACAAGTTTTAATGTTCCTCATTTCTGTGGTGCTACACGCTGTGCTAATGACCCGGTGACTGGATTTTCTGCTTTTGAAAGCAGAGCTGCGTGCTGTAAAACTTTCATCTAAGTTGAGCTGCCTCTCTCTAATGAATTTTTTATTTGTTTACTCGTTGTTTCACTAGAATTTAAAAGTAGCAATTAAAAAAAAAGCTTGCCACCAACAAGGAGCTCACCTGAAGTCTACTGTGACAGGAAAAGCATCATGATATGTCCAGTAAAGTGAAAAGAAGTAAAGAAAATGCCTATTCTTTACATTTTACACGATAAGGAATGCATTATTTATGCAGCACTGCTGTATTTCACATTAGCAAATGTATCTATGGTGGCCAAGCAGCTGTGCCTGTGCATGTTGCTGCATAAGCATCGTGTGCCGCTGGTTCATCTGCAATTCCTGGTGACTGGGAATTGCAATTCCTGGTGACCTGTCTGTAGGCTTAGGTCCAGCTTACTCTGTTTCCAACTTGGTTTGTTTGTGCCTTCCATATTTAGGATAGCACCACATAAAATATATCAAAATAGCAGACAAAATAGTGGGCCTGTTCCCTTACAAGCATCCTTGGAGATGTTCAAATGTTTTTCTCCTGTACCCCATCTGTGAGGTCAACTATGGCCTTTCACTAGAAAGGGCAAAAATCACTCTTTCCCTCTACAACTTTTATCTAGTCCATGTGGAGCAGATACTCCCCAGAGTCTCCTCTAGGTCCCAAGTAGTGCCTGTTGCCCAAAGTATTAATGTGCATGTGAATCTTTTATTATTTTTTTTAATCAAAATACTCAAAGCAAGTACTCTCTGTCTGGAATTGGGTTATTTTTATCACACGCCTTGGTGGTTATGGGGACATTTGAAAGTGCAAGACCTCTTGGCATACGCCTGTCCTTAGGGAAGAGGGCCAGACTGGCATGATCTGCATTTCCATGACCGTCTTGAAGCCAACCCTGCACCAAACTCTGCCGATGACGGGCTTGATGTCACAGGGGATCCACGGCCCGCTCCAGCCCACTCCACTGTGCTCTGCAGTGGGAGAACTGCCAGGCCCTGCAGGACAACAGACCTAGGTCACACTACTCGGCGGGTCCCTATCAAGGCCAGTGGTGCCATGGGTGTCTCTCTGGCTGAATTCACCACTTGAATCACGCAGCACATCGGGGTGGGCCTGGTGGTGTGACCTGGCCTTGCGCTCCATCTCCTCTTGGAGTCCCCTCATAGCCCTGAGACACCCTGGAGGGAGTAACTGCCATTTTGTCCCATGGATGGTTCTGCCCAGGAGCAGAAAACACAATGTGCATAAAAAACCCAACCTCACAAGCAGAACTTTTGTTAAAAAAGCACAGCAGGGACGAATATTTACATCTTGTTTACTTACAGCAGAGTTGGTCAAAATATGTAATTAGGAAAACATATGGTTGCAATATAGTTATTTTTGCCTTATTTCCAAGCCAACTATAAAGATAAAAATTGCTTATTTCTCAGGGACCGGCAGCTTGTGTGTACTGGGAGTACCTGACATTTCCCCCTTCTTCCTCTCCTCTCATTTACACATGTGAAGCAAGGCCAGGCCTGCAGGAGCCTCGTGCACCTGGGGTGGCCGGTCCCTGGCCATGGCTCACTGCGGTGGCCGTGCAGGTCACCACACCAACGAGCCCCTTTGCTTAAACATCACCCAACAACGTGGCATGTTGTTGTCGCATGGAGCTGCCCTCAGCGTGAAGCCTCCACTCCTGCCCGTCCTTCGATGCTGCCCTGCAAGACCTAGCACAGGTCCCAGGCAAAGAAAACTGTGTGTTTGGAGAGCTGTGGGGCTTTATTACGGTAAAATCAACATCTAAAATCCCATTCAGGCCTTGCTATAAATAAGGATAATGAAGAATTTAATGATATTTCCACTAAAATTATTTAGAAGGCAAACTTTAAAAAATGACACAGATCATTAACCAGGAATATTTCTCAGAAGAGATTTGTTATATTAAAAAGGCCCTGAAATTACTAGCGTTAATCAACTGTATTGTATTAAAAACTCTGTATAAATTAATTAACTACTTTAAATATGAAGGGAAAAAAATGGCAGTATGGGGGAATCACAGACTTGAGTCAGGGTCTTCTGTCATGCTGCTTTCCTTGCACTTCTTAAGTACCTAATTTAATAAGAATCCAGATTAAATAATTTCTTCTTGGTTGGTCTAAGCTCCTTTTAATGCTCAGTCCTAAGTAAGTAACAAAGTGCCTAGGTAGGAGCTGGGCACCACTTTTCCTGAAGTTTCCTTTAATTCAGTCTGTGGGATCTTTTATCCCCACCCGGCTCTAGCAGAATCTGGTCAGTAAGAGCCAAATGGCACCTCCTAAATATAGTTTCTACGCTTGAATATTCAGCCGAAATTCCTTGGCTCCTGCGTCCCGCAGCTGCTGGTCTGAGGTGGTCTCCTGCCTGAACACGTCTGCACAATAAAGAAGCATCTCGAACGGTGGTCGATAAAGCTGCCCTCGCCCTACCCCGAGATAAAAAGCAAAAATGTATTTTCTTTCAGAGGGGCCTGTGAAGAGCTTTATAAGTGAAGCAATGCGAGTCTCCTCCTCCTCCTACAGATGCACANGTAAGAGCCAAATGGCACCTCCTAAATATAGTTTCTACGCTTGAATATTCAGCCGAAATTCCTTGGCTCCTGCGTCCCGCAGCTGCTGGTCTGAGGTGGTCTCCTGCCTGAACACGTCTGCACAATAAAGAAGCATCTCGAACGGTGGTCAATAAAGCTGCCCTCACCCTACCCCAAGATAAAGGCAAAAATGTATTTTCTTCCAGAAGGGCCTGTGAAAAGATTTATAAGTGAAGCAATGCGAGTCTTCTCCCCCTCCTATAGATGCACACCTGATGACACAGCCTCCTAAAACAGTGAGAACTTGCTAACAGCCATTGGGATCTCAGCATTTGCAGGAGGGCTGCCGAGGGCACACTGTTTCCAAGCCCTTAGGTTGGCATTGCAAACAAAACGTGCTCTAGATACCGTCTGAGCCAGGAACTGCAACTGAAGGGCTGAGCCAGGAGTCATATGTAATAGCGTTGTAAAGTAATTAAAGTCAAAAGCTTGGTATTTTAAATACCAAGGAACTTCTCTCAGAAGACTTAGATACTTTTTTTAAAAAGCAGGCTTAATATTAAGAAAAAATAAATAGATCTTGTGCTGTTTGGCTCACTAGCAGGTACTGTGACATATCTTTTTATTTCTATAGCATGGTGTTTTTCAAGGGAGCGAGCACTAACAGCAGATCGTGTATCCAAAGCAGGTCACCTGCTGATTTGCTGCAGCTGCTATATAGAAAAGTTCTTTAACCCATAGAAGCTCTTTGGCAGGTCCCCAGTGCTTGGGCAGCCACTCGGTGTAAGGACTGTGTTGGTATGGTGCAGGGCATGTTCGGGCATGCTCTTCAGCTATGTGATTAGAAATACTGACATACATTCATGCAAAAGGCGAGTGCATGTATCACTCAGATGCAATGAGCTAATTTTGCCCTTTTGGGCAAAAAATGGAGACAGTAAATCAAAGCATTCCCTTCACCTGTGAAGTTCAGCTCTCAGGATACACTTGTAATTATATTAATTGAAACATCTGGGCACTCTCTTTACCAGGGAATTAGGCTGATGCTCTATACAAGGCTTCTCTTCTGCAATTCTTAAAAAAAAAAAAAAAGGCAAAACAAGCACTTTTGTGGTGGTTTTGCATTTTCCACTTTTCCCAGTGGTTATTTTCTTAATGCTGGCAGCGGGAGCCATTGGTGATTGGTGGCAGCAGGAAGAAGCCTTGGGGATGGCAATGCCTGGCCTGTGCCCAGGAGCCTGCGGTGAGGATGAGCATGGTGAGAGGGATGACCCTGCTGCACCGCGTTGGAGGGAGCAGGAGGGCCCTATGCCATCCTGCTGGGTAGGAGGAGCACTGAGGTGCTTGGAGGAGGTGGCAGTTGAGGGTTGTGGGTTTCTAAAGCCCTTTAATCATCTGTTAAAATGCAGATGATCGGGGTTCTTGTAAACACCAAGGCAAATGTGCGGAGACCTGAAAGTAGTGGGGGGGAAAAAAAAAAAAAAAAAAAGGGAGCATGAGGCTTTTTACATACATGTATTCCTGAAAAAAGCACCATGCATGGTTTGCATGCTCTTTGCAGACACCAGCACATCACGCTGCAGCGTGTCCCTGCAAAGCAAGCCAGAAAAGTCCCCAAACCAGCCCTCTGAGCATGGATCCCACCAGCTGGAGATGTATCTCTGCCATGGTGCACAATTAGAAGCTGAATGTCTTTGGGCACAAGCAACAGGAGTAAAAGCCTCTTAACTGGCTTTTTTTGTCTTTTTTTTTTTTGCCCCCTTTTGCTGGGAGGTGCCAGCGAAGAAGACTGGGCTCTGCTCTGGGGTGGTCGGAGGCCAGCAGGGAGGACCAGCCTTGGCGTCAGCTTCTCCTGCTCCCTGCAATGTTCTCACAGCTGGCGACAGGAGTGCGAGGCTGGGGCACGGAGAGAGGGATCCTGGAGGAGCCCCTGCTGTCCCTTAGGAGACAGAGGGGCAATTAAGAGCAGAAAGGGTTCCTTGGGTGTGTGGTGTGTCTTCGCAGTCATTCAGATTTTGCTTGGGACACAGCGATTAGGGACTCTCCAAATTACAGTGACTTCCATTTTCTGAAGTGATGCGAGCAACCAAGGCTTCTTGCCAGGCCCTATATTTCCATTCCATGTGCTGTTTGAGGATAAAGAATATTTGCACAGATATTAAATCTAACTGGCAAGAGCTATGCAGAGTTTATCCTGCCCTGGGGTTATGAATATCCAGGTCTGAGCATTTATGTCCACCTTTTTGCCCCCTTCTTCCCCCAGCCCAAAATTTTGGCGTGGAGAATATCAAGCACTGTGTGATGTGCAGGCTTCTTAGATGCACATGAGGAAGAGGCCAGGTTCGTGCTCATGAGCTGTGTGGCACGCGCAGTGCTTGCAGGAACCAGCTGATTTTCAGCACAAGAGCCTGCTTGGTCGGCATGATAGGGGGATGCATGGGCCGAGCATGCCATGTGTGTCCTACCTCATTCTGGTGCGTGCACAAAATCAGCTTTACTATGCATAAATTGGGAGCTTGTATATTTTGGAAGTGTGTAGGTGTCATCTTAAAATAGATACGTGTACAATACAGAAATACACTATTGGGATATGAATAAGACATAAGGAAACTAAACTGGAGATAAAGTTGAGCTGACTTCCTGCATAAGTGAGCTTTTTTAATGTAGAAATGAAATCGGTGTCACTATTGTACAAGGCATTGGAGCAGGGAGCCTGGCCCTTCGTGTGGGACCCAGCATTCTGCTCCGCCTTCCCTAACAGGCGGACAAGCATCTCCAACTTTCTCCTTATTTATTTATACCCTTTGAACCCTTGCCAGGAAAGCATTAGCACGGTGAACAGTGTTCATCACTGCTCCATCTNCAGCATTCTGCTCCGCCTTCCCTAACAGGCGGACAAGCATCTCCAACTTTCTCCTTATTTATTTATTTTTAGTAACTGAGATGTCTTTGAACCCTTGCCAGGAAAGCATTAACACGGTGAACAGTGTTCATCACCGCTCCATCTCCTAGGAAAGTTGTATTTACTCCCCTGCCCACTATACTGTTTTATAACAGTGCTATAAGCTGGGGGCCGGAGCCTGTATCCCCATAATGTGTGGGGCTGTTTAAAGCTCATCATTGTTTTGACCTTTCTTTTCCTTTTCTTCTCGAAGCAAAGCGTGATCCATCAAGAGCTGCTCAGGGAGCATGGGGTCAATATAATTTGAGCTGGTTAGTATGTTTGAGTGATGCCACTTCAAACACTGTGACGCTGAAACCTGGCTGTATAAATAAAGAAGCAAGTGTATAAAAAGAGTTTGCTGGGTAAGAAGGACATTTTTCTTTGCAAGCTCTGTTTAATGGATTACTTATTTCAACGATGAAGTATCACTTTTGCATTATTCCTGTGCTGACAGTCTGTGTTTATCCTATGAATCTGAAAAACAGAAATGATCCAAAAAGCCCGGGAAGAACCGCTGCTGTGATCTGAAGCAGGTGGAAGGAGAGCTGGAGAGGGTAGTGCACATGTGTTGGAAACTACCTTTGACTCTCCTTAATCACCCTAGCCCAAGAATTTCTCGTTCTTTTAAATCTAAACATAAACACACAGAAAACAGCATAATTTTCACGGTGGGACAGACTTTTGACTTGGTAAGTAGCACATTGGCTTGACTGAACTTTTTACTTGACCAGAATTTTTCTTTCCTATGTAAGAAAGTAAGTGTTATTTTATGGGTGGAATTCGTGTCGCCCTCTGTGTGTTGAGGAGCCTTTGGATTGCCCCTACAGATACGCAGAAGCCTTTTTTTTTTTTTTTTTTTTTTGTAAACAAAGCAAATCTTAGCTTGCAGATTTAATGGAAAACATGAACCATCTGTGAATGTTACTTGCAGCTCATTTGCTTCATTGGCAAATATTAAACTGTGTTGTAAAGATCCAGTGAAATTATGGAAATGGGTTTTAACATTAAAATCAAAGTGCAATTAGAACATTTCACTGCATAATTGTTTGGCAGACTAAGATAGTAAGCAGAAGATACCCAGCTTTCTGATTTATTGGTCACAGGTTGTTTCTTTAGGACTACAGAAGCTGGGATACATTTTTATATTTATATTTTTAAATGATCTACGCAGTCATGAAAAAATAGTGCACACATATTTAGTTTTCATTTTTTTTCTATGACTGTTTTTTGCATTTTCAACCTGTTATCTCAATTTTCTCTAACCCAGCATAGGCTGCAGCTTGCATGTTTCAAGGCGGTAGAGCCAGCAGTACATTTGCATTTTAATGCTGTGTTTGTCCTTGTGTAGAACGTGTAGCCTACTTGTTTTTCTTATGTCTAAGTAATAAATAAAATGATTAACCATCAATGTGGCAGAGTATTTTGCAAATAAATACCCTATTGCAGTAGACATGCAAATAATTACAAAACATACCAATTAAGCATGCTCAAAATTGAGCAAGAGGTTAAAAATGATACTGATGTAGTATTGAAATCTCTTGAAAAATGTGTGTTCCTTGTGCTTTTTGTTTGTGTGCAGGATGCTCAGGGTAAGGTTACATTTACTGCCGTGAGCAGCTGGACACAAGGAGCTCCTGGCTGTGGAGTTCCAAGTAGCTGAAATTACTGCCCAGTTATATATTGTATAAAAACTTCCAAAGCAAAGACTCTTAGTAGGATTTTATTTTTTTTCAATTCTGTGTTTGTACAATCAAGTCCCACATGTGACTAAATTTCAGGTGCTACTTCAGTGCAAATAATTTTTCTTTAATTGCATACTGAGAGCTCCAGAATAGCTTCAGGAGTAAATATTTAAGTACCTCTAATATTGGACATTTGCTGAATGCTTTAGTATTTCTGCTTGTAAGTGTTTAGTTTGCTTATTTTGGGAATAATAAAGGGAAAAAAGAAAAAAAGTGTGGCGCTCTAGATGATCTTGTTGGTGAATTCAGCTGGAGTGAAGAGTCCTTGGCACTTTGATAGAGAAGGCGAGCANGGGAATAATAAAGGGAAAAAAGAAAAAAGTGTGGCTCTCTAGATGATCTTGTTGGTGAGTTCAGCTGGAGTGAAGAGTCCTCAGCACTTTGCTAGAGAAGGCGAGCGCTGGGGCTCCAAGCTGGAGTTATCCAAGGAGCTCCTGGTGAGATCCAAGCAGTCTTTCCATGCACCACGGGGATAAACTGCTCTGTGCATAGGTCGCCGATGCACCTGATAGGGTATTGCTGGTGGCTGAGGGTGTAGTAGCAAAACTCGGGTGTCCCTAGAAATGCAGCAAGTCCCAGGTTCTAGCTCAGGTGGTGGGAATTGTGTTTCCGTGTGTGTGAATGGTAATCATGATACCTTTGCCAATACCATCTTTGGGTGGTGGGGAGATGTTGTCGGGACTAAAAGGTTTTGGTGGGGTTTTCAGCCTGCATCTTCTGGCAGTGACTAAAACAAACCCTTTTCTCTAGCCCATTAATAACTGAGAAGCTGGTTGAGCGTTCGGGACCCAGAGCTAAGGATGGAGACCAAGTGGTAGCTGCCAGCCAGGTGAGTGGAGGAGGAGGCTGGAGGCTGTTCCCAGGTTTCATTCTTGATCATGTCGTCACATTGGGCTGGTGTTTTGGATGGGGTCTGAGCTGGGAAATGGAGGTCATTTTGGTTGGGATGCCTTGCCTGGAAACGTGAGCCGAGATGTGTGGACCCAGGTTTTGGCTGGAAACCAGGGAGCCTGCTGAGCCCAAGGTGTCTGGAGCAAAGGCAGGCAGCTTGTGGGTTTGGGCTGTTTTTCTCAAACGGGCTGTAAGTTTTAATGTGCAAAGGCTGACAGTCTGCTTTTCTTGGTGCCACTACACATATGCATCAAAATAAAGCATTTCTCTAAAGAAAGAGCTTTAAAAAAAAAAAAGGCAAGCCCAAACTCAGCAAGCATCATGCAAATGAACCTGCCTGCTCGATAGTGTTTCCCTGCAAACACCAGCCCAGCGCAGGTCTTTGTAATGTGACAAATCAGCTGAAGCAGCAGGATCCTAACTGAAAAATAGCAGCTTTCTTTTTTTCTTTTTTCCTGGGCACCTCTGGAGGTTAATTGATGAAAGGATTTCAGGCTGATAAACACAACAGGAGGATTTGAATGTTTTCTCTCAGATGGCAACCTGTATAGTCTGTGCTGCAAAGCATTTCTGTAGGACTGTAAGAATGAGTAAATTGAGATGATCTTTCCTCAAAAAAAAAAAAAAAAAAGAATGACTACATGGAGATGCCTCTCTCCATTTCAGTCCAAAATAGCCCCCTGCTGCTGCGAAGGCTCGGCTTATGTCGGATCTCCTTGGGGACACCAGGCTTGGATGCACCTTGGTGATAATCCACACCGGGGAAAGTGGCCTCCGCGCGCCCTGCCTGGGAGGCAGACGGGGCGCAAGGGCCCTGGGCAGCGTGTGGCACGCGGCGGCCATGAGCGCTGCCTCGGTGTCGCAGCGGCGTGCAGGCCGCACTCCCACCACCGGGAAAACTAATAACAGAACAAATGGAACTGTTGTTCGGTTTCATTAAACAGAAGTCTGATAAGATGGGCACAATTGAATTAGCTGCTCTCGGCGGAGCACGGCTCGTGGCGCGCGCAGCATCATGTCTCTAATAGAATCTGTCCCGCCGACCCACGCCGGGCCCCGCATGGCCAGGGACTCCACTAGCCACATTCCATGTGGGAACCAGCCCTGGGGACGAGTTGGCGCCTTGGGCCATTATTTGGGTTCCTCCCACACCTTCAATCAATTTTAGCATCGTCAAGCGTTGGGTTATTCTTTTTTGCATCTGACTCCTGGGTGCATCAGGCCAGGCCAGCACTGGTTTGTGGTGGTTCGGGGTGTCGCTCCCTCACGGAAGGACACAGCTGTCCCTACCTGTACCTCTAATGATGCTTGTACCCCCGAGCAGCGCTCAGAAGCATTTGTGTGAACTGGTCAGTTATGTGTTCATTTTATGTGGGAAATTAAATATTTTTGCCCCACAGTTAACAAGGTAGTTATCAGCTCCAACTTTCTTTTTGGCTTTGAGAACTTTTTTGAAGGAATGTCTGGCAGGACCTGTTCAGATTCCCAAACTGTGTGTGGCATGATCTGATTTTTTATTTTTTTCAAGGTAACCCGAGTGCAGAAATGCCTTTTATACCTTTAGGAATACGTGAGTACATCAACCTAAGCCGTAGTGCACAGGGCAGCGTATTGTCTGCTGAAGTACCTAGAGTCCAGGTTTGGTGAGAGCTGGGGTAAAAAGGGGCAAAAGGACGTATCCTTTTCTTTAGGTTTTTGTTTGTTTTGTAGATATCACATAAACTGTTATGCTTTAAAATAATAGCTGGGGAAGGAGGAGACCCAGGCTTATCAAGTGACACTTAGATACTTCCCTCAGGTGCAGTAAATGGTAGATGACACGAACACCACGNGGAATACGTGAGTACATCAACCTAACCCATAGTGCACAGGGCAGCGTATTGTCCAGGTTTGGTGAGAGTTGGGGTAAAAAGGGGCGAAAAGACGTATCCTTTTCTTTAGGTTTTTTTTTGTTTTGTAGATATCACATAAACTGTTATGCTTTAAAATAATAGCTGGGGAAGGAGGAGACCCAGGCTCATCAAGTGACACTTAGATGCTTCCCTCAGTCAGGTGCAGTAAATGGTAGATGACACAAACACCACGTATAGGATGTATGACAAGGAAAGAGATGTTTAAGGAGGCTAATCTGAATTACAGTTCACAGGCGATTACCTGGGTTGTGTTAAACCCCTTTGAAGTTTCAGTATTAGAATGTCCTTAATTCAGTTTAGATTCTTTATTTCTTATACAAATTAAGGTTATTTAATTCTGAACTAGAGACTTAGCAGTGCTTACTTTTGCACCTTTATTCTGCTAAAATTAATTTTTCAGATTTTTTTTGTAAGCTTTCAGCTGTCTTTTGCTAATCAAAACAGCGTTGCTATAGAGAGGATTTCTTCCTGCTCCTCAGCTCTGTAGTCTGGGGACTTTCAACGACTGCTGTAGCCATTTTGTAATAGTCTATTAAGTTGTTGCATTTTCCAAAGCATCTCTTATGTCCCGTCATTCTTGTGGAAGTGGTGTCTTCTTGCCTTTCAGGTTTAAATAATATGTTAGGAGATTTAAAAGCCTACTGTCCTTACATGATCAGAGTGAACTACTTCATTTTCAGTATGTGAGGAAATGAAACATTTTATAATGGAAACTTAAATCTTCTGCCTGTGGAATGAAATGACCTTGCATGGTACAAGATTTAGATTTAAGCCAATGGGCACTAAAATCTGCTATCTAGAGCCTTGTATTTTCAGCTAGCTGTACCTCCGGTTGGTAAAATCAAAATGGAGATTGTATTCTGAACACTTTTATTCTAACAGATTTAAATATAGTCATATAAGAGTATTAGATGGTGAAGTCTGGGAGTTAAAGAGAAGGGAAAATTTGAATGCTGATATTTTGGGGAGATGGAAGAAATGTGTAAATCTGTCCCCGAAAGGTTCTCAGGAAGGAAGGGTTCTTGAGCCGCCCTGGCGATGGGCACGGTGTGACCCAGCAGTGGGGAGGGCAGCCGAGTGCAACTGGGATGCAGTTCTCTGGAAACCAGGATTAGATTGACCAATTTATCTTTTTTTTTTTTTTTTCCTATATTTAGTGTAATTTCCAACACTCAGCCTTATTATAGTGTTGTAGCTTTTGTTATTTTTCTAAAAAATGTGTTTTGCATTGATTAAATAGCATGCAGATGTTCAAAGTCTTACTGGATTTGATAGATATTAATTAGGTGATTGTTAATCGCCTGAGGCTTCCGCATGGAAGTGCAAAGAGGCATGTTGAGCTCCTGCTTACTGAACTCTGATGCTGCTGCCTTAGTCTTGCCCTTTGGCATCCAAAGCAAAATCAGAATTTGATACACCAAAATCCACTTTCAGAATGGATTAATTCCTATAGGAATTAGGAGATGAGGCTGTGTAGAAATGGATACAGCAGTTTAAATTTGTACCCTCTCTTAATCCAAGTCATTTTTCAAGAAGAGGCAAGTCCTGTTAAGTAGGTTTTAACCCAGTTGGTTTAACAGGCTATCCAAGTTTAGTGCAGGAAAATCTTAGCTCTACTGCAAAACATGTTCCTAGTGATTAATATTAAATGTCTGAGATTATTGGGTTTTTTTACAGAAAAAGCTATGTGTTGGATGTGTGTTGCAGCATGGACTGTACAGTCGTGTTCCAGAGCATCTCTAATCTCATTAGTGGTAATTCTCATTAGTGTGCCTGTAGCTCTGTGTTTCTCTGTGTGACTAGTGAGATGATGCCGAAACTTTACCCCAAGTTCACCTGTGTGAGCGAATGTTTGCAAGCATTCCAATAACTTCTTAATGGGAAAGTATTTGTATTGTATATCAGTGCATAGCTTCACAGTGCTTCCAAGGAAATATATGCCTTTTTTTTTTTTTTTCACTATTCTTCAGTAAAGAAATGTAAAGTAAGGATGTATTTTAACAAGGATCCAGGAAAGTTCCAAATGCAGCTTAGCACCTCCTGCTTAAACTGATGTCTGTCTGGCCATGGAAGTGGTTCTATTTCTCCAACTGGAACATGCTCATGGTGGCTTCCTGGAGGAGTAGAGCTCGTGCCGTAGGAAAATATAGGCTGGAAAATATAAGAAAATAAAAGGTTGGAGCTGTGGTGCAGCTCTGCCTTGCAGGCTGCACGTCCCTGTAACCCAAACACGGTCAGGTTGGAGGAACTGACCTTTGTAGAGAGAGAGCTGTTTCTTTAGGCCTGGCTCCATTCCAGGCGACTTAAAGGCACCGTCTCGGCCTTAACCCCTGGTTTTCTCAAGTGGGACTGCTGGGCTGCCAAACTCCCGCTACGGGAAAGCCGAGGGGGGAATCCTTCCTGGGATGTGCGGAGCATCCCCTAAGACAGGCTGCTGTGTCCTCCTGCACAGCTGAGCTTCAAGTCAACTTGTCGTGATCAGCTTTTGTTGGAAGAAGGACTAATTCCCGAATAACAGCTTCTGCACCCACAGCGAAGGGATGGCAGCACTCGGCGGCCCCTTCGCGTTGGTGACATTGCCTTACTGATGACAAACTTTTTTTTTTCCGCTGCTTATGGTGCAGATTCCCATCAGACTGAGTTTGATTCATTTTACCTTTTTGCACCAAAGATTAAATCATGTCATATCTGTCTGTGGCTACATGTGTTTGATTTGTGGTATGCATCTAACTGGTGAATGCATAGTGTAAGATGAATTGCAGTACCATTTCTGAGAGTGTAATGATAACTTCTCATAGCTTTCGGCTCCATCACTGTGCTGGTGTCAAGCTGTTCCAAAGTGAAAAGCACTTTGGGAGCATGGGCTATGTGTGTGTCTTGTTATCCTGTGCAGAAAAAACGGTGGGGAGAGCATCAATATTAAAAAAAAAAAAAAAAAAAGTTGAGGGAAAAAAACCCACCAATTGCATTGTATTTTTCTGTAGCAAACAACTACTCAAATAGTTCACAACACCATATAGAACACATTCAGGACAGGACAGCAAATGGGGCCTCATAACTGCTTAAAAAGAGTAAACCAAAACATTTAAGCATTTAAGTTTTAATGTAAAATAAGCTGTTTTTTTTTTTTTTTTTCCTAACAGTGTCTTATAGTATCTGAACTCTGGAAGGTCAGTTTTTGTGTGGAAAGTGAGGAATGGGAATTGCGGGGGATTGCTTTGAGCCTCTGCTCAGTGACGCATCTGGGATTTGGGCACCTCTTTAAAGGCATTGTAAGGGTTTTTAACACACCTTTAGTAACTCCTTTCTATATACTATACGGAAAGTACATATACTTTCCGTTGAAGCATGTGTGAGAAAAACACTCCTCCAACTGATATTTTCTTTCCATTCTTTTGCCTTTTAGCTACTGTTTTAGCGAACTTACAGATGTGGTTAATTTACCTAGTTTACTTGCAGCTAGGCTGTGGAAGAATGAGTTATTAAAAAACACACTTGTGTTTTTGCTGAGTATAACTCACCCTGGTAAGAAAATGGAACAACTGCCATCCTAAAATTATGAATTCTGTGGCTATGAAGTATCTTCAAAATAAGCCTCAAGTCACAGAAGTTCTGCTTGAAAAGTCCTGACCAATCTCTTGTCCACCTTGTGCCCCCTGCCTCGCTCGGAAGGACTTTCCGAGCCGCAGTGCCCCAGGGTAGTGACATCTGCACCTGAAAGCTAATTCCAGAAAAAGGTAATATTATTTCAGTCTCATACCCAATCCCCTGCAGTATGATTTGGACTTATTGCTAGCTACGTTGTTCCTGTGAAATGTCTGAAGATATTTACAGTCTCCTCTTTCATTTCTTTGCTCTTTTACCCTTGCTAGTACGTTGTTTAAGGACTTAGTATCTTTATAATGTCTTTCGGACTGTTGCTATGAGAAGGTACAGAACACGTACCCTCTTCACCCTGCTAAAACCTGGTCTTTGAAAGTTAAAGCGTGCTTTATTTCAGATGGCCACTTCTGTAGGACTATAGGTTGGTTCCAGCCAGAAAGTCCTTCTAAAACAGTGAAAGGAACCATCTGCTTTTCATGTAAGTTAAGTACGGGAGCAAGTAAGGTTAGGCAGGGAAAGTTTGATTGGGGCCTGTTATGTTGTTCCAGAGAAATCTGGGGGAAGATCGTTGTTTGGCTCAAACCAGTTATTCATCCTGAGGAAAACTAATGTCTGCTTCCCAAAATTATTTATAGTATGGAACATATGTGCCTTAAGTCACCTTCTCCTTCTAATCATTATAGGTGATAAATCTGTGTGACAGAGGTGTCTAAAAGGCATAGTTTTATAAAGTAAAGAGAAAGGAAGAGGAGAGATGGAGTAAAAAGAAGGATCTGTAGACTCTGACAAGGCTTTTTTGTTCATTTTTCCTTGTTTTGTAAAAATAAGCTGAGGAGTATCAAGGACCTGTTTTGCAGATATCTGCATGGTCTTTCATTTTACATAAATTGTTGTGTGTAATATTTGCATATCTGCATTTCCTAAAGGTCCTTACAGCTAGAATGCTGTAATTGCACCCTTGGGAACCACTATTTTTATTTCTTTCCAGAAATCACTTCATTGAACACTCCTGACTGCAGCACTCCTAGCCACTTCAGTTGCTCTTTTCTAATTACTGAGACTTTCCAGCAAGGGGGACCTCCTCCCAATTTCAGCTGAAGAGCTTGTCTGCTTCCAGCTGAGCATCACTTCATAGTAAAACTTACTCTTTTTGTAAAAAGAGGTGGGAGGGAGATCATGGTATAACTTTCCCTTACTAAATCCAAAGCTTTTTTTGTCCTATTTTTACTGTGTAAGCTGCTAGGAAATTGAGTTCAGAGTACTGAGGACACAGTTCAGAAGTTTTGAACCCTAGCGTACCTGCTTTACTGAAGAAGAATAATGAAGCAGAATAGCCACAACTGCTGGAATAGTCTCACTCGATTGAATTGCATCAGCTTTAGGCAACTCGATTTGAACTGTGACACGAGAACCAGAGCACTGTAAATAGCATGGCTGTGTGAGCAGCACCCTTCCTCCCGTCCTTACCAAGAGGGATCAACTCTGATAATTTTGAAATGTGTGAACTTCAAGGGGTTTGAGTCGGGCACATATCCTCCTTCAAAACAATATTATCTACATCTACTGTGATCTATGCAGCAGCAGTTTGTTTCCAGCTACAATTTTAAATAGCTACAATTTTAAATTGTAAAAAGGTTCTTGAAATTTTGAGTGTTTTTTAGTAGGGGTAAAAGATTTGCTTCAGGTAAAATAAGATTGAATTCAAGTCCATGCTTCAACTTCTCTTAACTGTGAGATAGTATTTATGGGATTTTTTTTTTCCCCCTTCCTCACACTCCTCTGTACTTCCTAACTTTGGACAGAAGCAGATGGACTGAAATTCTGTCTTTCCCAGTCCCTCTTCCAGGATATGATGTTTTCACAGGGACAGATTCACTGGCAGAATCAAGGTGAGGAATTGCCCTGCTGCATTTCTGACCTAAATGGAGTCTGGAAATAACACAAGAAAGTGAGTTCTTGCATGATCTGGCAATGTAGGAAAAAGATGCATCCATCCCTGGGAGAAGTGGCCGACACTCCCGAGGGCTGCGCTGCCATCCAGAGGGACCTGCACAGGATGGAGAGTTGGGCAGAGAGGAACCTCAGGAGGTTCAACAAGGACCAGTGCAGGGCCCTCCACCTGGGCAGGAATAACCCCAGACACCAGCACAGATTAGGGGTTGCCCTGCTGGCAAGCAGCTCCGCGGAGAGGGATCGGGGAGTCCTGGTGACAGCAAGTTCCCCACGAGGCAGCAATGGGCTCTCGTGGCCAAGGAGGCCAATGGGCTCCTGGCTGCAGCAGGAGCGTTGCCCACAGGGCCAGGAGGGGATCCTGCCCCTCTGCCCAGCTCTGGGGAGGCCCCTGGAGCACTGGGGGCAGCTCTGGGCTCCCCAGGACAGGAGGGACGTGGAGCTGCTGGAGAGGGGCCAGCGCAGAGCAACAGAGATGCTGAACGGACGGGAGCAGCGACCGTGTGAGGAGAGACTGAGCGAGCGGGGCCTGTTCAGCCTGGAGAAGAGAAGGCTGAGAGGAGGAGATTTGATGAACACATTCAAATCCCTGAGGGGTGATTGTAGGGACGATGGGGCCAGGCTCTTCTTAGTGGTGGCCGGTGACAGGACGAGGGGTAACGGGTGTAAATTGAAACACAGGAAGTTTAATCTCCACGTGAGGAAGAACTTCCTTCCTGTGAGGGTGCCCGAGCCCTGGCACAGGCTGCCCAGAGAGGCTGTGGAGGCTCCTGCTCTGGAGATCTCCAAACCCGCCTGGATGCCGCCCTGTGCCCCTGCTCTGGGTGTCCCTGCTGGAGCAGGGGGTGGCCTGGATGATCTCCAGAGGTCCCTGCCAATCTCAACCAGTCTGTGATTCTGTGACTCCTTACACAGATGTGTGACTGCTGACTAACACTGTGTAGCACAAGGAGGAGTGTGTCCCTGAGATGCCCTGAAGCAGATGTGGTGCTGCTAACGCACGGGTGTCCCAGGTGAGGTGCTAGTGATGGGAGGTCTGAGCACAAGAGTGGAGCTCAGGGCTGTCCTCACCCTGCATCTATTATGGGACTCAGGATTTGTGTAACTTGATTATTTATTTTTTTGTACGCTACTAGTAGTTGGAGGCTACAAAGGTCTTAAGGACAGTATTGAATAAGCTGCTACTGCCCTTGCTCTTCTTGGTCGTCTGCTTGTCACAGGAGATGGGAGATGGATGTTGCTGAGCCCTTACCTGGACTGGGTATGCAGCCCTTTGCTCAGCTTGTATCATGTTACATGTGTTTGAATGCTGCAAAAATGCTCTTGACATGAAGGTGAAGCAGATCCACAAGCCCAAAAGCCTGACCTCTTCCGAGTACTGGATCTAAATCTTAGCAAGAATCTGTGGTAAAGAGGTGAATAATATGCATTGATTCTACTCCATGAGAATTTTTCTTTAATAATCCCTTTAATATTTATACTAGCCCACTGGTCTGGTAACTGAAGGGAAGAATGGCTACCCATTTCCTCCAAATACCTTCAAGTAAGCTAAATTTTTGCAAAATGGGTATGATATCAACAGAAAATGTTTTGTTACCCCAGGATCTGTTAGTCTCTTTCTCTCTCTAAGCTGATGTAAATAACTTCTGGGGCTGCAAATATACATACCCCTGCTTTTTGTGTTTGTTTAATGTAATTCATGGACTGAAACTTAGCTTGAAATTGAAGCAATAAGACACCTTAGACTGTTGCAAAAACTCTGCCTTAGAATGTTGCAAAAACTCTGCTTTAGTTTGCAGTGCAGAAGCCACCGAAGCTGACAATGGGGAAGGAGTTACCAGAGCAGTACCAAGCATGTGTGGCCTGATGCAAGGCAGATGCAACCAGCATGTTGCACATCCTTATCTCTGGCACAGTAGTGTGCTCTCAAAGCATGGCCCCCGTGTCCAAAATGACCATTTCTATCAAATACTGCTGTCTATGAGTCTATTTGCTGAAGAAAGCGAAACAGGGCAAATTGCCTAAGGCCAGACAACCGAGGAGGCAGGTTGTTGCAGTAAATCAATCACCTTGTCTGTGTCCCACCCAGCCAAAAAAGCTTATTGTAATATTTCCAGGTTCTTTAAAAAGCAGATTTCATCATTAAATTTAAAGGAATTTATAAGAGGCTTTTACCTTTATACTTGCTTTACAGGCTTATGCTGAAGCTTGGCAAGTCCTGAGAGCAGAAACAGCAAAAATACACCCCGCATCGCCTATCCTATGCTCGGAAAGTGCTTTTAAAATGTAGTCGTGTTACCTACCTAGCAATTGTCCCCAGCAACCTCTCAAGATCTGAGCTATTAACTACCAGTGAATGAGTATATGTGCTGTGGCCTTTAACCTCTTCTTTGGGTTCTCATTTCAGATGTTTCTTTCAATAACTTCACTAGTTTCCTGCTTCTATTTTTTCGCCACTGATATTTTTTTTCCCAGAGCCATCTCCTACATTTTTATCCTGTATCCCCAGGATAGAAATACTTACCTTTTCTTTCATATCTTATGTGCAATTTGTTGGCCCTGACAATTCCTTTCATTCTGAAAAATATTGCTTTGGAGAAATCAGTTTTAAAACCTAGCAGCAACCCAGACTTTTTGTCTGTAGCTGTTCCAAAGAAATACCAGCTGCCAGCTTGTCCCAAATGCCACGGTAGCAATCGGCACCTCCAGGTAAGGACACACTTCTGTATGCTCCTGACACACTTCTGTACAAAATGTTGCTGAAAACTCATGACCAGGCTCTTTGTTTTAGGCAAACAACAGAAAATGGTGGAGGAGAGAGAAGCTGAAAGACTTGATTAGCTCCTCTCAGAGCGAGCGCTGCAGAAGGGGGAAAATAGAGCCACCTCACGTGGACGTGCTTTGCAGCAAACGCACTCGACCCGTTGGACTGCCCAGGCACTCTGGCTTGGATAACGCTGAAGCAGGAGGAGAAGGAAAGATGTTTGCTTGCCAGTGTTAAGGGAATAAATAAAAAATTAACTAAACTTATCCCATCTGCTGCTCTAGCAACTTGAATGCTGTCCCAATGGCTTTTAACTTTTTTTGCCAAGCTTTTGAGAATGAGGAAGTTTTAAAACACGTCCTTTAAAATTCCGCCTCAGTAGATCAGGCTGCAGCTGCCCGTGGCCATCTGTGCTGGGCGGAGATGGAGCATCTGGAGTAACCTGGTGCTGCCCAGCCTTGGCTGGCCCTGAGGGGACCCTTAGGTGCTTCCTATGGTGTGGTGCTCCCTTTGCGCCTCTGATGGCCCCAGCAGGATGCGGGCACATGATGGTCAAGGGCTTTGCCTGTATGTGGAGACAGTTGCCATCATGAGGTGCTTCCGTGTCCTTCTAGGCGAAGTTTCTCATCAAATAAAGCTTTGTTGAGTACATTGTAATGGTGACAATCACCTTGTCTGATATGAATGAGGCAACTTCTTCCTTTGCATGTGTCTAAAAGAGAAACAGCCTTCTCTGTTTCTTAAAAGGTAGCTCTCATAAACTAGAGAAGGCCGCTGCCCTGGCCTTAATGCATCTATATATCAGACAGAGGGAAGCCTGTAAGGAGGCACCAACCTCCTCCTCCACCCAGTACTTTTTGTGACGAGGTGATGAGCAGAAGCAGGGCATGGTGCACGGCCACTGGGCGATGGTGTTTCCGCTTCGGGGAGGATCGAGCATTTTATGATAACACAGGGTGACATTTGCTCATGTACACTGTATTTTCACCTGGTTTCAGTAGCTCATGAGCTACAGTGAGGGTGACAGAGCACTGGCACAGGCTGCCCAGAGAGGCTGTGGAGTCTCCTTCTCTGGAGATCTTCAAGACCCGCTTGGATGCAGCCCTGTGCCACGTGCTCTAGGTGGCCCTGCGTGTGCAGGGGGGTTGGACTAGATGACCTCTAGAGGTCCCTTCCAACCTTAGGCATTCTATGATTCTATGATTCTATGAGCTGCCACTAAGCTTGCAACTTTAAAATTTTCCACATAGAATCTCTTGTGAGGGTTTAAGCAAACTATTTCTCAATGGTTTCATGCATGAAAATCTATTTATCCAAGAAAATATTAATATAATTGAGATTCTATATTTAGGATCTTGCTTAGTTAAGATAGATATATCTAATAATGTTCACTATGCCCCATACACTTCATTTTATTTTTGCGAAAAACCTGATGCATTCTGTGTGTGTGGCACATCTTGGATCTACTATAATATTCAGTTGCTAAGTGGTGTAATTGTGTCTAACACTGCAGGAGAGGGAGTGATCTTCCAGAAATATTCAGGACTTCTTATGTGCTGCTGCAAGTGTGGGATAGGAAGGGACAGCTTTGCTTTATATTTGCTTTATAGTGGAAATACAAGACTAGTTTATCCATACCTTCTTAGATTTTTGTTGCCTTTCTTTTTTGTAGATTCAGCACAGCTGTGAGTCTTCCTGCATCTTAACAATCTTCTATTCTTCAGTATACTTTTTTTTTCTCTTAACTATAACCAATTATTTTCATAGTTAAAATAACCTCTGTGTTATTCTCGCAAAGGCTGAAAGCTAGAAATGCATAGTGTCACTATTCCTAAAAGCTCAGCCAGTCTTTCTCACATGCATCACTAATGCTCACTTGTTAGATGTCCGTGAGTATTTAAAACAATACATTTAAGACTGAGTATTGTTAGCAAGCCCCTTATGTTGAGGGAGACTATGGAAGTGGTAAGAAATGCTGTGTTGTGGAGTCACAGAAATGTATTAACATTATGGAGGAGAAAATACGGTACCTCATCTCTATCAATTAATTTAAAATCTTGTTAGTGTCCATTTTAAGATACAGGTCTCTTATACTGTCATTTTCTTCTCATTTAATTTTTAGGCTAAAGAACTGATCATGCAGTCCAGAATCTCCCCTATAAAGCTCCTCATTCTTTTTAGCTTTCTTTGATACTATAATGCTTTATATAGGGCTGATATGATAAATAATCTTTTCTTTCATCCTTGACACCTGACATCTTAGAAATAGGATCCATTCATTAAATGTTTATTCTTTTATATTCTCTATTTAACACTGTATAGATCAGACATCAATTCTGAAGTTAGCATAAACTTTGCAATAAAAACTTGGCTTAATTAAAAATATCAAAATTCATACCAACTGTGCATCTGCAAGGAGATGCATTTGAACTGGATACTTACAAATATCTTTCTATTTCTTCTTGCATAGTATCTTTCAAAGGTGAGTTTTACAGAAAGTACAATGTGATTTCTGTAAAGTTAGATGATGAGAATGAAAGTTTCTGTTCTATGGCACCTCTATAAACAAAATTATGAGTTACCAAATTGCTTAAAAGCTTATTTAAAGGATGTTTTAGAATGTCATATATAGTAAGATACACTAGTACAAGTATTTCATGACTCCAGCTGAATTTTAAATACTTTCTTGTTTTGTCTGCAATCATCTCAAAGCCCCAAAAAACAGCTAGAGGTCAAACTAAATGAAAACAGTGACATGATCAGGTAGCTAGGCATATAAATTTTTCATTTGCACTTGTAATTGCTTGAGGACGTAAAACAAGAGATCATCTTGCAAACTTTCACTGGAAGTATAAAATAAACCTATGGAGAAAGGTGGGTCAATTACTTTAATCCATGATAGCTCTGTATTTGATGTTAGAACTGCATTTTATAGTTGATCTGAAAAGTTATCTTCTTAAAATAACACCATCTAGGGTGAAGGTTCTTCCCTAGTAAGAGAAATTCTGGGGGCTGGGAACGTGGGAAGCCAGAGCGCGAACAGCAGTGCTTGAGGTTTTATCCAGTGCAGTGCCAGGTGCAGCTTGATTTCATAAAACAATAACCCCTGGCTGATGGAGTGTAATATGGCACATCTTCAAGAATAAATGAGACAAAATATACCAATTACAGACTAATCTTACTTCTTTCTATCCTGAGCCAAGTCTTTGCCTCAATTGTTCAGCAACAAATTACCCCGGCAGCAGGGAACTACCACGAAGGCTAACAAAGCGGGGCCTGCTCCCGGAGATTAACTGGGGATGGGCTGCTCACACGCACACTGCTTAAAGGGAAAAAAGGAAACTAATTCACAGCAGATGAGACACCTATGTCTTGTTCTTTGTCTTCAGAGGCGCCTTCTGTGCTGTGTTCACCAGGATTCTTTTTGGAAGCTGCTTTTTGAAGATTTGTGAATGCCTTCTGCACAGCACATGGTTCAATAAAAGAAATCAAACCTAGAGCAACAGTTTTATGGGGGGAGGGGACTCTAAAAGTGGTGAGCAGTGACAATTAACGGAGGTTTTCAGCACCTCAGAGAGGTTTAAATCATGACTTGCCATGAGCTTCCTAATATGTACGTGTCATAAGCATGTATTTCTACTTTCATTCTCTTATGTTGTGCGTTGTAAGGTTTGAGCACATTTTTTCCCCTGCATGCTACAGAAGAGATAACTCAGGGGCAAGGCATTGCAGAGATGTGGCGAGGCAAAAAGGTTAGATAGCAAATGCTGGCAATTCTGCATCCGCTTCTTCTTCAGTCAGATTTCTTTAAAAACTTGCCTTTCTTCTAAAATACAAGTTTTGCTGACCTTGCACTGGATTGTATTGCGCAGTACGCACCAAGTCCCCTCTAGGTACATCTCACTGAATATTTCCAGGGGCTAGAAGGGCACAGCAGTGCTATGGAGCAAATGTTATAAAAAACATTTGAAGAAAGAGATTTCCAGAATACAAAAAAGCTTGGAGTCCTAGGGCACGGTTATGAAATGTGTCACTTCACTGTGCTCAGGTGGTGGTGGCTGAAGGTTAAGTAAGGTAACCTGGGCTGAGGGTGCGGGCTTGCTGGTGTTCAGCTGCTCACATCACCAGCTGCTCTTGCGGGTAGAGAGCCAAAACCCAAACAAGATGCAAATCCAAAGGTGCTAATTAAGACCCACAAGCCCCCAGCGCTGACAAGGTGCTGCGCACGGCCAAAGGGCAGAGCAGATCCCATTGCCTTCAGCTGGAAATAGTGGTGAAAATTATTTAGGTGCTTCGGAACAGCAAACTAAAGACAGCTGTGGATGCTCTTCTCTCCATGTGCCGGGAGCAATCATGGGCACTCAGGTGGTGCTTGTTTGTTTCCTAATGGCAGCCTTCAAGACCCTTTTCTGCAACTCCCTTTGACAGCCTTGTGGAAAGAGTGTCAGAGCAGGTATGTGGCTCCTGTCTTTCCTGCTGGGTTATGCAGGTTGTACAGCTAATATCTCTGTTGTTTTTTAGAAGTTGTGTGTTTCTTATGAGATATGATGGCTTAAAATATGTACAGGAATGTGGTAGAAGTCTAATATGTGTTGGAGGCCTTAAAAATGTATTGTATATGACTTTAGGGCGAAGAAAGCCTCTTTGCTAATGCCCTGAAATGTGTGCCAGGTCTTCAGGGCATGCTCTGTAATGCAGCCCTGAAAAGTACTGTCCTACTTTCTGAGATGTAAAAGTTATGATAGTGGATTAGAGAATGAGGTGGTGAGGAAATAATGAAGGAGACACCAGAATGAAGCGCAGAGGCATGTTGCAACACTGTTTCTAAACTTCTGTGCCAAGGCTATGGAAGGGGTACTAAATAAGTTTTCGTGTGCATGTTAGATGTATCAAACACTTTATTTCTGGAATATAACTAAACAATTAAAGAACTAACTAACAAAAAAAACTGCTTAAGGGATAAGTATATATTTACGAGGAAGTGATTTTCTGTCCTTTTAGTTGTTGAAATGACAACCCTGCTGTTGTTTTGCTTATTCCCTACTATTCTGGGCCACGTTTAAGAAAGATGTGCTTTAGAAGAGTTTTAGTGAAATGAATGTGAGTTCCTTTGCTTCTTAAAAGCCTAACTTTTGCCTTGTTCTTACTGGGAGTTTGGGGACAACTTGTGCCCTCTGGATACTGAATTTGCTGCAAACACCAAATCCAGTAGGAAATTCTCCCTTCTAAGGCAGAAATAGGAGTTTTTTTTTTTTTTCTGACACTTTTGCATGTTTTTTAAATCTGTTTTCTCTTGTGTAACAAATGGTGGTGGTAGGGAGGGAATCAATTCTGCCTAAGTTGCATCTAAAAATGAGTGAGGTAGCCTCACTGCAGCAAACCTGCTTAATTGAGATGCAGGTGTGTGCAGTCGCATTGCTCAGGCAATTGAGTGCAGTCAATAAGCTCCCAGGCTCCAGCTCTCTGAGGGCCAATATAAAAGAAAATATGCAGCATCCATGGTACATTTTTTTTCACTTTGTTTTGTGTTAGTGTGTAGAGGTGTAGCAAGGCTGTTTCTGCAGTATGATCTCTAATGTGACTGAAATCATCAGGAGATGTTAAGGTCCCCATTGTAGACTGAATCTTGGTTTCTTTTCTAGAAAGCATGGGACAGTTGGAGGAAGCAAACCTATCTGTGACTCCAATAGCCAAGCAGGGCACTGTAGGTCTCCAGTGTGAAACAGCTTTCTGGTGACCACCGCAGCATCACTGTGGCAAGGGAAATTTGAGTTGTTGCTGTTTGCTGCAATTAAACATAATTTGGTTAACTAATCAAAAGGGTTTTTTATGGCATATGTTTTTCTTCCTGTGAACTTTATCCTGTGTGCATCTTCCTCTCCCTCCCACCTCCCCCTTAAGATCTTCATTGGTAGCCTTAAAAGTGAAAAGATGTTTTTGAGGTTTTCCAAATGCAGAAGCACTGTTCTTCTGTGTTTGCAGCTATGGAATGTCATGTTTCAAAGTACTTTTCTATTTTCAGTGCCAAATACATCTTAATTTTATTTGGCACTCAGTAAATATTTATTTTTGCTCTCCTAGAGATAAAGGATTTGCATGCAAGGTTTTGAGTTGCTTTGAAACAATATTTGTTTTGATAATTGGATGCATTTACCCTGTGCTGCTGTTGCTGGTGGTGTTCTTTTACGGGCTTTGTCCTTTAAAGATTTGTTTATTAAAAACTAGATTATCACCTTAAAATATACTGCATATTTGTTATGAGCTGTGTAGAAGGAAAATTACGGAACTGTTCTATCCATTAAATTCCTGCTAAAACAGGTGCGGGAGGGGGAATTTGTTCCTTTTTAAACTATTTCAACACCTGGTATTTATTCAGGATGCCATCAAGGGCCCGTGTTGTTCTCAAATGGCTCTTCTCAGATCTCCTTTCTGCTGTTCCTCGGCTGAACATGACAGACTGCTCTGCATAGAGAGGAAGCTTTATTTCTCACTAGGTAGGATCACGTGTTGACATCTCTTGGGGAGTCCCATATGCCAAGGAACCTGAGCTGCTCCTTAATGCCTACCAGACACGTGACAGGCCTCAGGAGCCTCTTGCAAACTTTCTCTCCCATCAGTTTGCTGTTTGCAAAAGCTATCTTAATGGCATGTGTAGAGATTCATGCATAGATGCAACTACAGTTTGTTAATGTATTTCTTTCTTGAAAGAACTGATATCACGCAGGCTGCCTTACGTGCAGGTGTTTGTTGTGGTGGTGTTGCTGTTCTGGAGATGCCACTAGCTCTTTAGCTTCTGAGGAGCAAAACGGAGACACTGAAGACTGGTTTAGGTTCAAATTCCTGGAAAGACACATCAAATAGTTAAGTTCTGCATGTTAGAAAAAGATGGGTGAAAGGGGACTTAAGTCGGAGAGTGACTTTGCTGCTGTATGGAGGCATCAGCCTCAATTACCATTCTAGGAGATGCATCCTGGTAATTAATCAGCGGGATGTCTCTCTGTTATGGCATAAACAAATGTGTTTAGCTCCTCTTTGAGGAGCTGAATGTTGTTGATGATGGTTTTTTGTTTTTATTTTTTCTCTTACATTTTTCTTCAGAAAGTTTCCTGAATGTTTTTTTACCCTTTCCTGCTCGTTTTCAGTAGTGAGCTTTTGTTGATCAGAATACTTTTTTTCTTTAAGAGGATTATCTAGATTCTGTGATTGTGCATTTTTGGGTTAGTTGTATGTATATGTTTTTTTTTAAGGGTCAGCTGTTCTGTCAGGCAATGCAATTCATTTTTCACTAGCCCAATTTCACAGAGAAGATGAGGTCAGAATTCTAGTTTTTCTTTATTTGTTTTCTGTTTCGTTTCACTGGATTTGAAAGAAAGAAAATAAGTGTGTTTTTTTTTCCTTTCTCTCTCTCTCTCTCAAGTCTAAATANGTTTTTTTTTTTTTTTCCTTTCTCTCTAGTCTAAATTTTTAGTGAGCTTTAGCAACAAACGCTCTGAGTTCTGGTTGAGCTCTTTTCTAGGGCCCAAGTGCATATGATAATCTGAATTTGTGTCTGTGTGCACTTGCTCTGTTAGT
This sequence comes from Crypturellus undulatus, assembly GCA_013389825.1. Classification (NCBI taxonomy): domain Eukaryota; kingdom Metazoa; phylum Chordata; class Aves; order Tinamiformes; family Tinamidae; genus Crypturellus; species Crypturellus undulatus. The sequence goes on along the minus strand of VWPW01002550.1, from coordinate 20,918 downwards.
ATGAAGAGCTAAGTTAGGTGTTGTCAGTCTAGCTGTACATATCAAATAAAGGCGTATAACATACTTAGTCATTCTAATGTGCCCTTTTATCTGCCACATCAGTGACTGATCAATGCAAATGGGATTATGCAGTAATACAACAAGTGTATTTTGCTTTCTATCCTCCAACAGTAATCAAATAGGGAGAAAGTAGGAAAGTGTCCCTCAAATATACCTTTTTTTCCCCAGGTTCTTTCTCTTATTGCTATTTCACTTCATGCTCAGGTGCCAGATTTTACAAATAAGGAGCTTCCCCCACAGCCTGGCTGAAGAGCGGGACAAAGGAGCAGGAGACTGAGTGGAGCCATGAGTTGAGGGGGACAAAAGAACATCTGCCAAGAGTTGAGGGCCTTTACAAATAGGGGAAATAGGGCAGTTCCCCTTCAGCAAGGAGGACAAAGGAGTCAGGTGACCTTAGGTATGAACAGGTGGAGGGACGCAGGAGTTTGGCATAGGCGGGCTGGGAAGGCTGTAACTCCTGAGTACCTTGGCCAATGGGGAAAAGGAGAGGGCGTCCCTCATCGGGAAATAGGATAAAAGGGGGGCTCCATCCCCCAGCAATCTGAGAGACCTCACAGGGATATGCCCGGTGGACTCTCCCTTTATTCGAATAAAGCTTTAAGATCTATGCCCGATGGACTCTTCCTCTATTCGAATAAAGTCTTAGTTCTCCTCTGTCTCCTTTTTGGACATTTCACTTCTGGACAGCGAGAATTTTCCGCACACTATTTCACTTCATGGTTTTTTTTTTCCTAAGTAAAGGATGAAAAATGTGTCTACTTTCATGAATCATACTTAGAATGATAGAATTCAGCATCTGCATATCAGTGTTTTCTACAGCTCTGGATTTGTGTTGTAGAGAGATAAATGAGATCAGGTAGCACTGGTTTTTAACTGCATCTGAACTTGCCCTTGCATTTTAGGTTGATGCATTTGTTGTGATATCTCTATAAAGTATTAGGAAATAAATTCCAGCAACAAGATTTATACTGAGCCTGAACTCTCCTGGGGCATCTTCTGCATCTTGTGTATTATTAACTGTGTAGTTCGGTTGTCTAGCATGAAAGTTTAGATAAGTCAATTTGGGTGGAAATTCAAGCATTTTACACCAATACTAAATTCAAAATGAAAGTCTCCTTGCAGCAATGTGTGATGGTGATCCACAGCTGTGCAGTCAGGTGCTGGCACTAATCCATCTGCAGTGTGTGCCACAAACCAGTTGTTCCTTTAAAGTGGCTGGTGAGGGTCTCCTTGAGAAAGCTCCTGGCCTGGTGTTGGGCAAGGCAAGAAGAGGAATTTTGGAAATATTTGTCTGTAAAAGCTAGAACTGGTGATAGGCAAAATACCTCTTTATAGGTGGAGGGAAGGGACAGTGCTTCAATTAGTGAAAACAAACTTCAATTTTTATTGGGCGGTTTAAGATTTGTCATTAGCTTTTGTTTCTGTCTGTTTTTAAGTCAAGATGGTGGAAGGATGAGTACTTGTTCTCTTCCTGTACGTCTGCCTTATTGGTTGCTGTGTCAAATCATGGAAATTCCTGTGGCAACGTTACTGTTTTCCAAAAGGTTCATGTCCTAGTGGATACCCTCCATTGCCCTAAAATATGCAATCATTTAATTGTCATTGCAATCCTATTATATTGCCATTACGGACAGTCTGGTGGGGAAAGCTATGAACATGTTATTAGTGCTGAAAGGGACAATTTACTGAATCTTGCTAAATGCCATCTCTTCTCAAAAATGAATCAAAATTACTTTATTATGCATGCCTGTCGTTAATAATCTGTCCAGATAACGATTGGAAGCCATTGATCATTTTTGGAGCTGAGGCTATTTGCACACTTTTTAGGTGATTGCAACAGTAGTGGTGTCTACATCTTGCTTGGGCTTCTTCCTGTGTCTCTTGTACTCCCCAAAAAATAAAGTGAAATGGGGGGAAGGGTTTCAAGACCTTGCAAAAAGTGACTGCCATGACCCAATCTTGTTTATTCTGTGTTCTTTCCTTTGTTTTCTGTTTTAGTTGCTCCAGAGCTCTTCAGAGCATAGCATCCTTTTCTGCGAGCATGTGAAATAATGTTGTGCTGTGTACGACCTCGCTTGAGATCTCTAATTGCTACCAAAGTATAAATAATTACCTTCCTGTGTGTGGCTCTTGCCCTTGGAGAAGGGTGGTTGCATTTGAAGCATGTGCAGCCTTTTTGATGTGGGTGAGGGTCAGCTTAAAACTATAGGCTATTCCCAGAGATGGTTTTGGGGATCGGTCAAGTTGAACTTCTTATTGATTCTAGAAATTGCATTTCCTTCCATGGATGGCAAGTTGCAAGTAAGGCTGGATGGATTATTCCCTCATCTTTGAAATTACCATGGGAAGAGCTATGGGAAATCCAAAGGAAAATGTCTTTGTGGAACACTGGGGAGCAACAGGCCTTCTCCAGTGTATTATAAATACTGGAGAAAAAGCTGTTTTAACTATAATGAAAAAACCTATCTTACAAGTCCCTTAATATCTTTATAGTTCAATGTCTTTGTAAGTGCACATAAAACAAACTGAAAAGTATTACATGCAAATTATGATTAATAATTTGAGCTCAGGGGGGCATTAGAAATCTTAAGGTGTGATAATTGAGGAATGTATCAGGATTAAGAATGTGGATATATGCTTATGCTGCAAGCGTGTCTCCAAGCAGAGGAAGAATAATTTGTTTTGACTTTTTTTCTCATTTTAATGCATGTGGTAAATTTATCTATTTCATAGGAGTTCTGCAAAGACTCCTCTTTTTAATCTTTGTTTTCTTCATGGTAATTTTGTGTTTGCGGTTCTGGGACAGCTGATACAACACAAATAGAATTATTACTACATAACTTAGTTTGGGGGTTTAGGAAACAGTTTTCAATTGGCTTGTGGCAATTTTTTTGTATGTAGACTCATTTTAACTGCATAAAACTACTATATTGCACTTAGAAACTGCAGTGAATGTGCATTTAGATGTTATGAATAATGGCAGTTAAGTAGAAATGAAACAGAAATAAATCTGAATTTTATTTGCACTTTTCCTTCATTTTATGCCATTAAAACTGCTACCTTTTTCTCAGGCTATGCTGTTGAGGATAGAAGTGTGTGTGTGTGTCTGAAATGCTGAAGTGGTGTTTGCCACCACATCCCCTGGCTTGTAACTACAGAGGCTCCGCAATGAAATTTTTGACTGTGGGATGTTATTCCCAAGTTGTTTGTGCCTGTCATGGAAATGCAGTAATGCTAATGTAAGGTATGGCCCAGAAATATGAAGATCAACTTGATACAATCCTACGTCTTGAAGGTGGTGGATGTCTCTGTGATACTTGAAGGCCTTGAAAATGGAGGTGCTGCTGAGAGCGTGTGGTGGGTTCCCTCTGCTCAGGGCTGTCTGTGCTTTAGTTGTCCCAGTGCCACCATGTGGGTGTTCCTAATTCCTCTGATCTATGTCTGTTTGGATTGAAGGCACTGTGGATAAAAGCCACAGGATCTGTTCCCCACTTTCAGAGGTGATCTTCCTACCTGGGGAGACCTAACACAAACATGACTGCCCTGTGTCTGCCCATCAGCCTAGCAGCTTCCAGGACTTGCAAGCACCTCCTGGCAAGGCCTCCTGCTGCTTTGCAGTCATTATAGTAGGTGTTAGATACATGGGACTGGTCCTCCCAACTACCCTCCCTTGCCTTGTCAGCACTTTGAAATAGAGAAGAATAAAACAGGCATGTTGTACTTCTTCATCTTATAAAGAAGGAAACACAGTTATATTCCCACTGTATTTCCTTCTGCTTTGGAAAAATAAGTATTCGACCTAAAATAAGTATCAACCTCAGTTATAATCTGAGAATGGTTTGAGTATCCCCAACATGTGTGCTCTGTTTAACAGCTGAAATTAAAAATGAAGCTGACAGGTAAACATGATTCCAATGAGGCTGTACTTGCATCACCCAGAAATATATTCATTTTCTCGCTGCCGTTTTGCATCCTTGTGCTCGTGAGTCACACTGGCCTTGTGGCTACACTGCTGTTGACGGGTCCCAGTGTTACAGTGCAGCCGTGTTCAGTCACCCTGCCCAGCAGGGCTCTCCCTGGCCTGGTAGGGAGGTAGCAAGGCCTGAGGCTTGGCTTGAGCTTGCCTCCACCTTCCTGGAGCCTTTTTTTGCTTGGTTTATCTGTAACACCAACTTTGAGGGTGCTACGGTATGCCAGAATATACATGAAAGTAGCCCTAGGTGAATCCAGAGGAAAGGAAGGTATGAGGGGGAAAGCCCTTTGAGGGGGCCCTTTCCAAGGGGTGAAAGAGCCTGGGATGCGGTGGCCTGTGGCAAGCAGTGACAAAGGAGGCTGCTCCCACCACTGAGAAGTCTGGAGGGGCAGGTGAGCCCCACACGGGACAAGAGGGCCAAGGGCAGCTCTGCCCATCATCGAGGCTATGGGTTTCCTGCTTTGTTTCATCTTTCTGCAGTAATTAAATCTGGGCTACTAATGGTTTCTTGATTAGACTGTTAATGTTTCAGTAATAGTCATTGGCTGTGCATACAAGGTGCATTTTCTTTTTGCCCTTGGCAAGACTTTGAGTATAGCTTTGAGCTCTGAGTTCAGGACAAACGAGAAGCAAAATCCTTGCAGGCTGCTGGAATGAGAACCTGGGCAGTGACTTCAGGATTGGTCCTGCAGCAACATGGTCATCGTCCTCCTTTCTAGCCTCTTTCATCATGTTCGTTCCCTTTCCCCTTGAAGGAGTTATCTACTTGACTGAGGATTCAAATAACTGGGAAAATTTTTAATTCGGGCCCTAATTAATGAATATAATGTTCACCTGTGGTGATAATACCTTTATTAGCATTGAAACTGTAGACATCAAAGCGTCATATCAGGCAAAACCATCTATTTCTAATTTAAGAGATTCAAAATTAAGGTGTATTTTTGTCTAAATGAAATCACATCATAACTGGAGTTCTGCATAGTGAGCAGAAATCCTTCCATCCTAAATTGAAGATTAATAACGTGCTAGGGGTTTATGTTCAGTGTGGCAGCTGAAGCATTAGGTTGCAATACAAGCTTAACATCACTGAACACTTTATGAATTCATTCTTTTAACACCTGCCAAGTGTCTTAAGAGGTAAATGCATTAACATTATTTTTGCTTATAAATAAGCCTGAAATGGTGTTTCTACCTTAAAGTGAACACTTTTAATAAGGAGGAAATGCTGCAGCTTTCAGAGCAATAATCCATATCCTGTATGGATAAACTGAGTGCTTTATCTCTATCTAATGTTGTAACTATGTTATCTTTTTGCCTTATAAAAACGTGAACTTTTCTGTTGGACTACAAGCAATGTTGAGGCGTTTCTGCAGCTGCCTGCTTTTCCAAATTCCTCTCCTGTTAATCCTGTCCTGTAACTATTTGTTAAGGGTTTGCTCATTTGTATTTCCTCATCTCTCCAAGTGGAAAGCTTATTCTTTCTATGTGGAGACCTGCCTCAAGAACAGCAGTACAGGATGCCTTGTTAGCACACAGTCAACCTCAAGGATGGCAGTACAGAACATCTTATCAACAGATAAGGAACAAAGCAAGAAAAAAAAAACTGCAACAGCACAGCTGGCACATGATTAAGAAGCTAATTAGATAATCTTGATGTAATTCTTTAGACTATTGGTGTCTTCAGTGACTGTGCTTTGCTTGGTTTTTGCAAATAAAGAATTATCTGGTTCAGCAGAGTATCTGATGCTTAATAAAGTGTTTGGTTCTTTATATTGGAGTCCATGTGCATTGTATGCTGCATTTCTACTGAAATACAATATTTGAGTTATTGCATAAAACCTGTGTGTGCTGCTTTGGGTGGAATTCTGTCATCCCCTTTGCCACCCTGTGCTCTGAGAGGGCCTTGCGGGGATGGCAACCCGACCATGTGGCTGGGATGTCAAGTGCAGCTGCTTTGGGAATCTGCCTTCCCCTCAGGATGGGGCACGAGGGGAGAAGGTGACACTGAACTTGTTTGATGGGGAAGATGATGGCTAAGATGAAGAATGTTCCCGCTATTGAGGGAATGACTTTCATATTCTGTAGATCAGGTTCATGTTTATCTTCCCTCAGAAAGGCTAAGGACACCTATAAGGGTGTTTTCTCATCTCTTATCCTTTTTACTTTTTTCTTCCATGGATTCTTAGGTTTACTTTTGTCTTGGAAAAAGCTGAAATCTACTGGTGCAGCAGGTTGGCTTTTATAGTTGCAAAATTTAGGAGGCAGCGATATCCTTTCCATCCAACTTCCAGAGTGCTTTCTAAAATCTTTATTGCTGTAATCTTTCAAATTCAATGAGAATCCCTGACCTTTGCTTCTTCCATTATTTCAGGGATGTTGCATCATTTCAATTCCCCACTACTGCACCATAGAGCAAAATATCTTTCCTTAAGGAAATGGCGTAGCTACACGAGATCAACAATGCTTCCCTCTTCCAGGTCATCGCAGTAGATACTGTAGCAGAAGGAAGAGAATCTGACGGATTCCTTACAGATGTAACTGCTACCATGCTGTGGAATAGGTGTTAATTTAAGTGGACAAATGCTACCTAAAATGGAAACAAAATATATTCCTAACGTCTGAAGATTAACTGTATATAAATTTACCTTTTTTTGAAAGAAGTGTTTCTTTAAGGAAATATTTTTTCCTTTTGCTTCTTATTTTACAAAGGAGGGTTATTTCTATTATAAGCTTTGTGCTCTAAGTAACAACCCCAAAACTTCTGGTTTAGTTCCTAGAAACAAGGAACTCTTCCTATCTTTTCCCATTTCTGCTGATATTTGTTGCCTTTCCCTAATATTTAAGTATCTTTGGATATAATGAGTTTAAATATGTGGTGTGTATATGCAAGCACATATCAGGCACATATATGTATATATTTCACAAAACTGGCATGGGAGGAGCCTCCTGTTTGAGTCAAAATTGGATTTAAACATGGAAGATGTGAAGACATTTGTGAGTGTAAAGGCCTGTGTCTAGTAGATGGTAATACTTCTGAAAAATCTAAGTATTTTCAGTGTATGGCTGTAGGAATGAGTGAAGAGTTGCTACTTGTGAAAGTTAATGATGGTGTTTTTTACGATTGTGCTGATGTATTAAATGATGTCAGAAATGTCCAGCAGACAGAACTAATACTTTAAGATTTAATACATTTAAGATTTTTCTGAAGCATATTTAACATTTTCAGTTACTTTGCAAATTTGAAGGTTTTTTTTAAGTATCGTCTCATAAGAATATATTTTGTGAAGAAAGAATTATAAAAACACAGAAGAGGTGCCCTAAGCCCGATTAACATAGGGAAGTTACAGTAGTGGAGTTCCTTGAAGGAAATTAAGAAAAATGTGTGGAGGGATATTTATGGTGTGCAGTTTTACACTGATCAACAGCTCTGTGCTCATTAACAGGCGCAGCCCTTCTAATTTGTGATCTCATTTGTACGGTGTCAACAACTTTCATCAGAGCCTCTTCACCTTCTCTACTTAAAACATTTTTTTAATCTGAAAGAAAACTGGGAGCAGACTTGGCTGTTCAACTGTATAATTGTAGTGTGTCCTGTATGCTCTGGTTTCCATGAAGCTGCTGGTATTTTGTAGGTGCGGAAGCCTTTTCCCATCTAAGTCCATAACTGGTTAACATTTTCGGTGAATTATGGCAGGTTTTTTTGTCATCTTAAAAGGGTTCAAGAACTGACCTTTTTTTCTTAATGCCGTATTATCAAAGTAATCTTTTTCTCTTGCATTTTGTGTTGCAATAAAACATGACAGTGTTGTGATTTATACAGGCAAATTTGGCAGTTCTACCTGTTTACCTGAACTGTAAGATATAAATCAAACTTCTTCTGTCCCGATGGGTAAGTTATTTGTTATCTGAAAAAGTATATAGTGTGTTAGTGGATCAGGTATAGATAAGGTGTTGCCTTATAAATGTGGCTTAGGTTTGGTTTTTCATTTAAGCTGTTTTGCTTAACAGGAATGAACAACAAGTTAAGTAAATGTGGAGCTAACTTTGGTAATTTTTTATGATGTGATTTAATACAAAAGAAATGTGTATGATGCCGGAAAATGTTTCCCACATGCCTCACCATTTTTTTCTTTATGGAGGAAAATATTTTTTTCCATACATTATATAACAACTTTCTGCAGCCAACTGTTATTTTTAGATAATGTATGTATATATGGGTATGGAGGAAAAAAAGTGACTGTGGCTATCCACGATCCTGTTACTAATCATTTCTTTGCTGAGTTCTTCTCAACTCACACTCGTATTGTAGAAACTTGCAGATGTAGAAGTTGGGGAGGAAAACTGATATTCTGTACTTATAGAATTAACCTTAAAGACCCTGGGGGAGGGGGTTGGTTTTTTGTATATTTTTCTTTGTTTTTTTTGTTTAACTCTGACGAGCAGTCTAAGAGTCATAGGCATAGCAGGAGGCAGGAGACCGGCCCCTCTTGGCTGTCTGATGATCTGGGAGCAGCCAGAGTTTGTGTGCCTGTTGTTGCTAAAGCAGCTTCTGGTTTGTGCCGTAGAGAAGGAAGAACAGTTTTTGCTGCCTCTGCTCCCATCTGGAACACCCCCCTGCAATGAGGCCCCTAGACGTGGCTTTTGTTTTTACACCACGGGATCTTCCCAAGTAAAGAACTGCAGGAGACGAATGGCCAGGTCAGAACCAAGAGTGTTTGGTACCCATCAAAAATTCCAATCAAAAATCAGACTGAAAGCTGCTGTGCGTGCTCAATCTGTGCTAATAGTGTAATAGAGCTCTGCGGCCATCAAAACAGGTCTGTGCCTGTGGTCCTAGCCCTTTGGGCTAGTGATCATTGCAGCGTCAGCCTCAATGCTGCCCTTTTCTCCTGCTGTGCTGTCCATGGCAGGGGAAGCTGGCCTGGGCACGCTGCCGTGTCCCTGTCTTCTCCCTCTCCCCGCAGATGGACACGCTCCTACAGCCGTGGAGAGAAGCCGAGTTCCCTCCTCAAAGCGCAGCCTCTGCTTAATGGCATTTTTCACCATGGCACCGTTATTGAAATTTGTGTGGGTGATGTCAGTTTGATAGGCTCAGCACTTTTAGGGGACATTGACAGAAACTAAATTGGAAAAATGCAACAAATGTTAGGTTTTAGCAGAGTATTGACTTAATATAGATTGAACAGAGGAGAAAAATATTGCGTGGTGTGCAACTTGAACTTCACATTGTCTCATTAAAGACTCTGCAATGGATAACGCTGCCTGTCTGTTTTGCCCTCAGCTGTAGACCTAGCAGATCGTTCATGTAAGGAGTAATAATATACCACTCTGTGGCACTTTGCTAGGACTGCCACAAGGTATTTTGAAAATCTGTTTTTATTACTTACAAAAATATACCCTCCATTTATTTCTGTATAACTGTTTATTTGCTCCTTCCTCACTTTATTTTCCCTGGTCCTGCATCTGTTTCTTACTCATTTGTTTGACCCAAATGTCTGCCTTATCTACAGCAGGCAATCATCTGTCCTTTGAAACCCTCAGGTCCTCAAGCAGAGGTATATAATTAGATGTATTTGTTGCCTTTTTTCCTTTCCTTTTTCTCCTTTTAGTAGTGAATCCAAGAAAACTGTCTCAGAAAAAATGCTAGTTTCTACCAGTAGAAACACCTTCTTGGTATCTGGATTAAACTGGTTAACTGAAATATTGATAACTGTGCCAATCAACTTAGACTCTCATAAGATAAAGCAATAAAGGTTTTGCAACAAAAGCATAGTGTTAGCTTTAGAGTTTTTGTGTTTACATGGTTTGCTGCTATTAACTCCGAGCGTCAGTTTTGGAGATGCTGCAGCTGCTGGTTTGTACCCAGAGCTGTTTGGTGTGACAGGAGCCACTATTACAAATCACTTCCTGTCCTCTGCTCCAATGGTGGCTGCTTGCCCCGTTACCCTCCCAAAACAACTAAATTGACCTCATGTTGGTAATAGCTTCCTAGAGGCAGAAGTCTTCTCCTTTAAGAGTGTGGCTCTGCTGGAATGGCTGTACCCTTGGAGGGTTCTCGGTGTTGGATGTTTCTGTCTCCATGAGAAGCTTTAGTGCAATGATGCCTTCAGATGTAACTGCTGTTAGTGGTGGAAATAGCTCCCAAAGAGCAACTGGCTTAGTTAATCCCCCCAAGTTGGTTAATATGGTCTTATAGCTTCCAACTTGGAGAATAAAACATATAGCTAAAGCATGTTAGTTGTCAAACAGTAAGCTTTTGAGCAGCAGGAACTTGGGATGCTTGTGGAAAGCCTCCTACAATGGACATGGACCTCACAATGGCTTTTACTGCTGTGAGAGACAGTAATACTGGTGCTCAGAGCATCCCATTCTCTAAACAGTAGTTCTCCCAAACTCATGGTTGACATCCAGCTCTTTCTTAAGGGTCATGGTATGGGTTTATGGAATAGCTTCTGTAATTTTGTGCAGTTCTACACCATTTGAATGAGGAAAGGTGTTGATCTTTGAGATGCATGGGGACCCTTTCTAACCAAAGGATAATGTGACTCTTAACATGCTACAGGAGCTGTAGTACATAATATCATTAATATTTCTCCAGCTTGTATTTATTTTATGACTGTAACACAAATATTGGATATGATTTTTTTTTTTTCCTTCCCCTCTCCCCATCTCAAAACAAATGCAGTTGTGAGTCTTCTATCTGATCTGCCAAGGAAAGATGCAACACCCAGACAGTTTTTTTGTGCTATCAAATGAAATGAGACTATTTTGACTAGTGTAGAATAAACAACATATGGCGTACTGCTGATTTTTGCTTATGAAGGATCATATTGGTTTCTGATATCTGGTGATATAATTCCAACTATATTCCACAAAATATTGAAATGGCAACTCAGCATGTTTTTTAAACAATGTCTGAGCCATAAAAATTAGTTTTTCTTGGTTTGTTCTCATACTTTCCATCTCTAACTTTTAGTTAGTTAGAGACTAACTTTTCAGCTTTTGAGTAATTTCAGTTGTCTTGAAGGACAATAATGTTATGCAGTTTTTGTCTTTCTGCAAGACAAGGTGTTCCCCTCCCTCTGCCCCCAGTAACAGCTGTTAACAGTGATCATGGCTTCAGCCTTCTGACAGTAACTAATATTCGGTCTAAAATAACATCAAGGACAGTAATACATGAGTATTGCCAATTAGTTCTTGAGTTCTGGGGGGACAGTTTGTGACTCACCGCGAAGGCAGTTTGGAAGTTGGAGGGTACTGCAGCAATGGGCAATGCCACAAGCATTTGAAGCATTTTCAATATTCATCTCTTGGAGCTGGGCAGTAGAGACAGATAATTTGCTGTCTTAGGTCTTCTATACTGTAAAGCTTTACTAAGATTCATATTTTCCTAGGACTGGCAAGAAGAACAGAAATGATGTTACCTGGTACGATGTGGATCAGTGCTCCACCTGTGCTCTGCTGTTAGGATTATCACCACCACCAGGTGCTTTCTCCTAATGCCTGAGCTGTGTAATCTGAAGCATATGGTCATCCTGCCTCCTTTGCTCGTCACCTTATGCATATTTTATATTATTTTTATTGTATATGTTGCAGTTTTCTTGCAGCCTAATTTTCCAGGAACATGAGATTGCTATAGGCTGCAGGTTCCTCAGGGAAAGAGCTTGCTGGTTGGTTATGCATTTTCTGTAAAGAGCTATTTTTGTTACTCTTGCAGCTCCTTCTCATTTGTGTGGTTGCTTTCTCAAAATGAGTAGCAAATCACAGAGCTGATATGCCTGTGTTTCTCCTAACTTTCTGCTGTTATCTCCTTAGGAGTTTGCTAATGATACATATATTGTGTATGGACTAGAAGCCCTTTATTCATTCTCTTTTATTCCTTTCTTCTCAAGGGCTTCATATTCTTAAAATTTTAATGTAAAAACACTTTTTTGTTTTGCTTTTAATCTCTGTTCTCAGATGATCCATAACTCTATTCTATGCAACTATTAATTCATAAGTTGTCAGGAGTTTATTTCTTCTTTGTCTTTGCTGCTCCACAAGCTCCTAACCTCCAAATTCTCAAGTACTCTGNTCAGATGATCCATAACTCTATTCTATGCAACTATTAATTCATAAGTTGTCAGGAGTTTATTTCTTCGTCTTTGCTGCTCCACAAGTTCCTAACCCCCAAATTCTCCAGTACTCTGAAAACACTCCTATTTCTGGGATCTGTTGCTGCTTTGCCTGTTGGTTGGGATCAGCCACTGTAATTTGCAGGGGGGAGTGGGTGTTTTTTGGAGAGGTGGCAGGAGGCAGATGTTTTTGGGCTTGCTCCAGAGCTGGTCAGGATGTGGAGAGTTACTGCTACTGTTGGTAACAGTAGAAGCGTTGGACAAGAGCTGGTGTGCGGCTGCCTCAGCTTGGACTTCTGACTGAATACTTAACAGGGGAAACCTGACCAATATTGACTACCTTGACTAGTATTAAGTTTCCCATACTAAATAATGGGCTTCGGGTAGGTTATAGACAGCTTGGGGAAAACCAGGCACTGACCTAGCAACCATTGCGAGGTAATTTGGGTTGTTAATTTTTGCAGCAGCTCAGGCCCAGGGAGGGCTAAAGGTGAGGTGAGAAGGGCAACTCAAGCTGGAACACAGGTGGTGCTGCGTTTGCTGCTCTTCTCAATCAAACATATATATGTATACTTGATTACTTCCCTTACCCCCTTTGCCCCCCTGTGGTTGAGGCATTCTGTAGGGTATTCTAGACATGCAGCTCTGCAAGTTACTCCTAAAGTATTACAAAAATATTTAAAGATATTAAAATGAGGCAATGTTAAAATGAATGCGGTAAAAACTGACCCCGAATCGAGCAAAATTGAATGAATGAGGCGATATATTCCTGGCAACATTATCTCTGTTGTAAATGAGGATTGATGGTGTAGCAGACTGGCTGTAACGCATTGTTTTCAGATAATCTTTCATCTGTCTTGCAGTTTTTGAGCTATGCAAAAAAAAAAAAAGGAGGAAACACAAGGCACAAGGTTCTTCCCTGGGGACAGCTATGGCTTAACTAACAAATTGGGCAGGCCCAAACAGGTCTTTTTGAAAAGTAATGCAGATGTCTACATTTATAGTGTTAATCCTTTGTACTTAAAGCCTAGAAGCTTGAAAATTACAGATAAAGCAAATGGTTATCTGTGACACAATATACTTTGAAGAACTTATATTAGTGACGTTTAGACAGTATAAAAGTTATTGGGAGACTCTTCCTGATCATGAACAATTCGAGAACAATTACACGACTGATGGAGCTTGTTCTTGTATCAATATAAATGAGCAATTGCAAATCTCATGCATTTTTTCCACTTCTACTGATGACTCTGGTTTTGAGGTTATGTATTTAAATCTGTGCCTGCATAAGAAACACACATGTAAAAATAAAAATTCTGGCCTCCACTTAGGTAGTTAACTATTGGCCATACACGTTTGCTTATTGCTGGGAGTAATGAGCTAATTATTTTCCTGTTAGACTTCACATAGCTTCATTATAGTAGGGCTTCCTCCATATAAGTGGAAAGAATTTTGTGTATAACCTCTACTTATCAGAAGGGTTGTTAACTGTGTCATAATTACAGTATTCAGACTGCTTTTATATAGCAAGAGAGCTAAAACTGTTAGCAAGCCAGGAATGATTCTTTTTTTTTTTTTTTTTTTTTTTTTTTTTTAAAGGGCAAAAACAGTGGTGAGGTTGTTGAAATTCATAGCAACTGCCATCTTCCTGGTGTTGTCAAGGGGCTGAGAAACTTCTTCCAGGAGGAAACCCTCCTGCAAGGAGCATGTCAGTCTGCAACGTGATCAAGCCATGCTGAAGTCCTTAGGAAGTAATTATTTTTAGACTTTTATTTTCTATTCTGCCTTTTAGTCCTTTTCTTGAGCATGCAAGTTAAAGGTGGTTCCAAGTTATATAAGGCTTTCTTCTGTAAGCCTAAAATTTTACATTCTACAATTATTTTCTTTGAAATACTGAGGTGCTAGATGGTACTGGAATGTGCAGTAGCTCAGCTGTTGATGGCTTTTTCTAGAATCATATAGAGCTATGGTGTATCTTGTGCATTATCTAGCCTTATTGATATATAGAGCCTCAAATGGCAATGGTGGCATTTGGCTCAGATGTGACTGTGTAAAAATATTGCCTCTACTTGTGTTAATGCTGTACTGAAAGGTACTTTGCACAAGAACTGTTTAAAATTAGTTCAGTTTGCTCCCCCACTAACATATGACACTTTTCTAATTAGGGTAATGTTTAATTTACTGTCTCATGGCTTTTTGAATAAATATAAATTGTCATACTAAAGTGACAGGTGTAAAACCCTGGGTAGCTGTGTTAGAGAGGTTAATTTGCTCTTAATCAAATCAGTTCTGCTTCACTTTCTCATGGGGAGTGAGAGATAATAGGCCTGTTTAACTGGAGATTAGGCAGCCTTTTTCCTGGAATTCCCAAAGGCTTCACCTGAGACTTATTGTGTCTTATTCTCTATGAAGATATTTGAATGCAACAACATTTAAAGATGTGCTGTGTCTACTCACAAGGGATTTGCATCACCTGTGATGAGGTTTCAGCAGTGATGAAGGGGGACCTAGTACTAGAGGAAGTGGAGAAATTTGGTCTTGTGAAGAACTGAAAAAAAGCACCTCAGAGTTCATCCAACGCAGCCTTGTGCTGCTTAGGTTTGGAAAAGAAAGAGGAACCAGGCTTTACCTGCCTGTGGAGCTAGGAAGGAGGTGGAGGTCCTTGCATCATCCTGGTAGTGAAAAAGGTGTCAATATACCCTCTACTGGGAGGCACTGAGAGGTGTAAGGAACATACATAAATGGGAAGTCAGTGAATAAGAAGTTTGCTTTGAGGAATAGTGGGAGGAGACTCTGTGCAAGAAGGTCTCTCCCTGCCACAGGTGAAAAGGATTTAATAGGAAAGAGAAAAATAGGAAATTTTTATGTACTAAGGGAGTATTCCAGTGTGGTGAGGATTGTTGATGGCTATGGATGGGGACAGTCGAGGTAGTCCTCCCTCCATGGGAGTCGGCGCACTTATAAGAAAGCAGACGTGCTGCCCTGAGAGATGCTCTTATTGCATGGGCACCAGAGGCGCTTGACTGTCCTTCGTGCATTGGGAAAGGGCGTACCAGGAAGTTATTTATCTGCCTCAGCATCAGGGCAAAACTCCTAGCAGTGCTAATTGCAGAGGGAATGGAAGCTGAACGTGTGCAGGATTTGGGCTGTGAGTCACTAAAACGGGCAAGAAGGGTGTCTCTTAAAACTGTCTGTACATCAGGGAGAATGAGAAAAGTGGCTATGCTGGATGCAGCGGTCCGAGTGAATTCCCTAAGCGATTATGTGTGAAGGAAATCCACCTTGAATAATTTAGGAGCTGGTAAATTAATTTTGTAGTCCCTGTCTGTAAATGAATTCTGCACTAAATGAAGTCTGACTATTGTTTGCATGTGTATCCTTTGAGCTTGGGCTGTAACATGCAAGAGCAGGCTCCCACTCATGAGCTCCTCTGAGCAGGATTTGTGCAAGCAAAACACTCGGAGAAATGCACCTGGTTTTATTTTTGCATAACCTATGTTTGTATGTAAAACAGGCAAATCCTCTGACATGTTTAGAGTCCCATATACTGGATGCACTGAGTAAAATAAGAAGGATAGATACTATCGCTCTTCTATTATTTATGGACTATAAAGTCTTTACAGTGGCATTGACAAAGGGTTTATAGTCAGTACACAAGCTGGTTATACCATAAATTGTAATGTTATATGATAAACTGGAAGTTTATAGCAGTAGTAGATATCAAAGAAAAAAAATGAATTTTGGTCTGAAATGATCTATCATGGGATGGAGTTGCTACACGTTTAAATATTCAACCATTTTTGTCTTCATTTATTTTGAAGTAACTGATAATTCATGTGCTGCAGAAAGAGGATTTATAGGTTTATTTAGAGACTGCTATGGGGGGGAGGTAGGAATAGACCCTTTAAACTCGAGAACAGCACATTCTGGTGTGGTAGCTGAGAAACTGATGCAATTAAATTGATTCAAGCCTTTGGTTTCCAGCTCTAGAGATGGCAAACAGAGCTGTTGCTAAATATTTGGTCTGTTGCTACAGGGCTCCCAACAATGCAATAAAATAGTTGGATTACTATTTCTAGGAATGTAAATGGAAACTACTTACAGCAAAAATGTCTTAAACATAATTTAATTGCTTTGAGTTTACATAAAAACTAAAAGCAGTAAAATGTCAACAAATGTTAATTCCCTTTTCTTTGTGAGCCTTGCTCCTTCCTTTAGCTAATGATTCTGTAAACAAAAAAACAAAGATATTCCTAGTGTTTACTTACAACACTTTTCATCTAATTCAGAAAAGCTCTTTGTAGCTTTTTCTGTTGTGAGGAAGTGCTGTGTACTAAATTATTTATATCTCATGGTTCTTTTCTTCCTTTCCAGCCTTTTTTTGTGTATAAGCACGTTGCAGGTTGGCACTGCAAACTTTAATTGTTTTGGAGGAAAAATGAAATTTTGCCAGCTTTTAGAAGTGACTTGGAATAAAAAGTGTGTAGTAGGAATTGCTGGTGAACTTTGCTATCTCACTTTGGTAATTGTGTCATTGTTATTTGTGTAAGCTTAAGATTTAGGAGAAGAAAGCAAAGAAAACCCTCTTTGTAGGAAGTATTGGTGGTGGTTGTTCAGGTTCCAGCCTCTGAGGAGCTCTGTGATGCTGGTGGTAAGACCTGAAGCTGCCCTTAGCGAATGGTTTTCATTGCTCATCTACAGTCTTGCGTTAAGCAAATCCTTATGCGCTCCCTGCCTCGCATTTCCTCCGAGAGCCTGTGCTGCTCTCCGTGGCTGACGTATGTTCCTTGGAGATGATGGTATATATGTGATGGAGAGAGGCTTTAAAATCTCTGCAGCAGTCAGCAGAATGGCATGAAAAATGATGTTTGGGAGCAAAATAGGAGCCATATTTCAGTCTCTCCCTATTGCCAGGGGGCCCAGGTAATGTTGGTGCGTATGTGCAGCACATATTTGGCTTCTCTCCAGGCTCCCTTCCACTGTGGCTAAATAATGAATATGTATGCAAAGGGAAATGGGGGCTTTGTTTTTGTTTTTTATTTTCTTCCCCTCCAAAAGATTTTTTTTTTTTCTTTTTCTGGAGAGAAGTAACTGTTGCTTTCCTTTGAAGTAAAAGTCTTGGATTGTGCACATTGTTAACGTGCAGTGCTAAGGATGAAAAGATGCATCTCCCCCAGCCATTTCTCCCTTATTTCTTGGCTTGTTTTTTCATGCAATATAGCAGTTTTCAATTGTATCATGTAGCAGTTGAGCGGTTTTGTTTGTTTTAGCTACAGAGGAGAAATTCTTTGAAGGAAGGAAAAAAAAAAAAAAGGGGGAGTTAGAGTTTGTGCTTGTTTTCCACCTCTGTAGTCTTTGACACTTAGTCAGTCTTTGACACTGAGTGGAAAATTGGGACAGTTAGAGTTTCCTCATTTGTGTGTTGTATAGGAAGACCCAAATTTTTGATGTCCCCCTGTGTCAGTGATGAATCCAGAAGTAGCTCCTGAGAAGTTTCAAGTAGCAGAGCTCTGGCCGCTGTGCTTCCCCTTGAACAATAACAAAGTTAACATTAGTGAGCTCAAAGGTTCTTTCAAGATGTCACTTGGGCGGGATGCTCCTGAATGAGCGAGGGAAAAGGCCCAGGGAGATGCTGTTCACTTGCTGGTGGCTTTTGTTTGTGCCTGGTAGGCACAAACAATGGTAGGTGGGACTGGATGGCAAGAGCCAAAATGAATGTTGGGGGTCTGAATGTGGTCACTATTGATATCTGTAAAATACTCCAAAGGTTTTGCTACCTTAAAAAAATCTGTAATGAACAAAGAACTGCATATATTTGAGAGGATTTATGGGTTGTTCATGATGTATCCAGTCATGAAAATGATATATACCATTTTAATATGAAATACTGCTTTGGGTCACAGTTATGCCTTCTTAATTTCCTGAGCAGAGTGGTTACTTCCATGAACTATGCTAGTATTAAATACATCTTTAGCTCTTGGCTATAGGTAGCAATTGAAAGTTCAAGCTGTTGATGTGATGAGCACTAACTTGTGCTTGTCAGTGAGTTTCAGCTGTGGAACTGAGCTCTGTGTTTGGTAGTAGAGAAGACTGCAAGGTGTGATATCATTAGAGGCTCCCCCCCCCCCCAAAAGAAGATGCTGAGCTTGTGTTTTTGATCCAATACCTGCTGTCTTTGTCCCCTCCAGTAGAGTTCCCAAGGTAGGTAGGTTATTTCTGGACATTTGTACATAGTTGGCAGCCCTTCTCGTGGGCATGCCACCTGTGGTCTGGGAGGATGGGGAACTACATAAAACATGCAACAAAAAGGACTTTAATGTAATTTCTGCTATAGAGGAAAACTGCTTGTTATACAAGCCAAGGTAACCTGTATTTTTGGTACGTCCCTGGTGTGTGCTTGCTAAAGAATCAGTTGTAAATACAGGTGTGTGTCAGCTCTGTACAGTGCTTTGGTCTCTGGTAACTCATGTAATTGTGCTCATCTACTCAGTCTAGATGGAAAGACCTCTGTGTCTGTTTAGATTGCTAAAAGCCAGCTGGTGTCTTGTCCTAGTCATGAATATTTGCCTAATGATTGCAGTGCCATTTAAAATATTTTCTTCAGGGAACCCTAAAATACAAGCTTGCATTTTACCTTAAATTGAGGTAGAGAGATGTTTTCTGCCCTGTTGTCATACGTGGGGAGCCGTTTGCTCCAGACTGTAGTCCCTCTAGAAAAAAGAGGGGAGGTTGACCTCAGCTTGAGTGCCCCTTCAGTCCACACACCTGGTGCTGGAGGGCATCACCCATCACTGCACAGGGGGTGTTACAGGAACACTGTTCAGCTCTGCAGAGCCAAAAGGATTGGCCTCTGTAGGAGGCAACTGATGTGCTTGTGCTTCATCTGTCATGTTACAAAGCTGGTCCCCTATTAGACTAGATATATATATATATTTTTTTGACTCTACACCGTCAACCTGGTGCAATCAAGTAAAATTAGGGATCCTGATCAACCTGTGAGAAGGTTGGTCATAGTTTCTTTTTGTCTGTCTTGGTGTAGCTTAATTTTGTTTCATGTTTAGACACACTCTTTGAGAGCGAGCAGAGCTTTTGTTTGGGGGAAAAAAAAAATCACTTGAGCTTGTGTTTTAAAGCTTGAGCAAATATATGCTCAAGATGTGCATGATATGCCTTAAATGCATGTAGTTCCTCTCATGTCATCTAATGATTGTGGCTTACATGGCTTTAAGCTAATTTTGCAACAATCTTCCACGTATGGCATTTAGAATACTAAATTATACTTGCAGGCTGAAATTAATCCTGACGGTGGAAGGCCCTAAATAAAACAAGCCTTCTATTGAGAACTCAGGTGATTGTGCTGAAATGGATGCAACTTAACACCAAAAGAGAAGAGGAGCATAGCAAGAGCACTGCAACCTCTGCAAAAGAGGCAACTAAGTGGTTTAATAGAATCCCTGCAAGAGCACTCTGGTGAGCCCATAGGGCAGAGCTTAGGGAAGGCAGTACTTCTGCTCTGTGTTCTTGTATTGAGCATCCAAAGCATTTTTTCAAGATACCTTCTCAACGCAATTCCTTAAAATGTTTCTCCTACTTTGCTGAAATTATGTGATAAGGCTATGAAATTACACTTTATTCCCCCCCAAAACAGTCTGCCTTAAAACTTAAAAACAATGGTGTGTGCCTATATGGAGAACTTCAGTGTTTGGAAAAGAAGATTTTCACTGGAATGCTTTGTTCTTTCACAGACTTCGTATTGGTGAATAAAAGATTCATGTATGCGAAACATATATGCTTGTGGCATGGATAATGCTTACGGAAATATATATAGGCCACTCTTTGTATGTTTCTACTGTGTAATGTGATATTAAAGACTGATAGAAGCAGAAAGCAGCATAGTGTGGCACAGCCCTGCCCTAGCTGTGAGGAGCAGGGTAGCAGAGCGAAGGTGCCACAGTGCTCTTGTGGTATCCCCATCTGAAGTCAGCGCTGAGCCTCAGGCTGGCAAAATACTCTGTGCTGCGGTGTTGTCCTGTGCTGCGAACTTGCCAACTTGCCTTTTGTGGTATGGATTTGAAAATCCTGAGTATGGTGTTTTTCCTTGCCCTTAAAATATCTTGTTAAGGAGTATTTGCAGCATAAGCAAGTGATGGTCAACCCATGATGGGGATAGTATGAGTGCAATTAAAGTGTCTGTACTATACCAGCCTTCTTAGCCTATTCAGTAAGGAGTAATTGAAAGCATTATACTTAGGAGATGTGTATGCTGTTGACAGTGTATTTATATCGGCAGAGTTAGCTTAAATTTTTCCTTAAAGTTTCAGTAAATACATTAGGACTTTCAGGTGGCGTAATAGACATGTCAAGGCTTCCCTAAAATGTTTTAATAGTCATAACCACAGCTAAAATATCTGAAGTCTGCATGGTCGGAGATACTACATAAAAGACCATGAGAAATGTTCAGAGCTTCTCATAGATGCTACTCTGCTGACTGAGCCAAACACATGAATAAGAATCTGTCCATCCTTTCCTTGGGAGCAGGGGAAAGAACATGTCCCAGACACTTAAAAGCCAGTGACTTAATGATTTTTCTGACTTAAAGCATCCTCACACCAGTGAGGAAAAAGGGAGTCGATCCAGCATGAGGGAGGTAAGTCAGGCTAATCCATGGACTTCTGCAGAGGATGTCACAATATGAGGCGAAGGCTCTAGGCAGTCCTTAGATGCTGAAGACAGCAGTAACACGCCCCTCTCTGACGCGCCTCGCCCCTCTC
>VWPW01002548.1:1846451-1902122 GCA_013389825.1 Crypturellus undulatus | reverse complement strand
GCTTAGGGTTAGGGGAGCAATGGAGGGACTTGCACTGGCCCCCGGTGCCCATGGTGCACCTTCTAGTCTGCTCCAGAAGGGCCCTTCTCCCTCTGGGATGATGCGTGGGCAGACCTGCTCTCAGGTACCTCCAAGGGCCTAAGACAGCTCCTTATTAGATGGCTTATTTAGATGGCTTATTTACCTCTCCTTCTCCCATGAATTGGGTGCAGGGTGCTCGGTAGTGCCATTCAGGGACAAGTGCCACCTTTCCACGCTAGGGCTCAGGGAGGTGGTGCAAATGAAGCAGCGGTTACACGCTGTGTGACAGGGGACCAAGCGGATGCAGGGCATGAATAATGCCTATTGACTGGGCTTCTCCCTCAGAAGAAAAGGCCTAATACGTGGGTGTCACTTGTGCTGATTACTAAAACGTTTCTTCGGGTTTTCATGTGCTGGACTTTGGCTTTGAGGAGTGGAGGCAGCAGACTTGCTCTAGTGCTGTTATGTTGACATTCCCCTAGGCACAGCTGTCAGAAACTTCAGGCCAGCTGTTTCTGTTATTAACAGCTGATTAAATATTGTGGTTAAATATCTAGTTTAATACCCTGATTCTATCATCTTCTTTAATAATTTGCGGCTGCAGGACAAAATGGCTTTGGGAATAAAGACAGACAGCTGAAATTTTGGTGTCTATCTGAAATATGAGCGCTTTTGGGTATCCCACTTCCCCATTCATCATTGTTTCTTTTTTATTTTAAAGTCAATGAATGTATTTCCCCAATGCCAGAGAAAGACAGCTTCAGACTTTTTATAATCTCGTTCCTGTTTTGGTCTTATCTTTTACATTATGTTTTCAGTTTAGTAGATAATAAACAAAGTGGATCTGATTCCTTGGGAAGTAAAAGACACAAATCCAGGTTAGTGCTGACTTCCAACACTTGCTTGTAAGAAGTTTCTTGAAGCAGGTCAGTATTTCAAGAGCTAGACATGAAATGTGTATTCATCTCAGAGATGAAAAGATTCTGGAGTAAATAACCACCACTAAGATGCAGCCAAGGGAACATATTTATGGCAAAAATGACAGCTTAGCAAAACATTTCATTATAACCAAAAGATGAATCAGGCAGGTTTGGAGACAAATAAATGCATGCAATCATCAGTCCTGATATGCACAAAGCTCCTTGGGAGCACTATTAACTTGGAATGAGTTTATGTTACACAAAAAACATTGCCACTGCCCTGAAATCAGCCAGAAGGCTCTCAAAGCCACAAATGGGAGCTTGTGTCCTACTGATTCTTTGTAGCTGTCCTTTGGAAAAAAGCACAAGATATCTTTTTAGGGTAGCCCTGAGTCACCTTTGAAACCTGGCACATAGCTGACACCAAATAAACAGTCCCTCTCCTTTCTATTGGGTAAGGGAATGGTCTCTGACTTAACCTTTTGGCTTTCCCAACTTAACTCTCAGAGTCTGAGTAAAGCTTGAAATTTTGTGGCTATTTTGAGAAATAAAAGATGAAAGAAGAGAAGAGATATCCTGGTAAGCAGAACTTTTTTAGCCGGAGAGATCTGTGGCAGAGCTTATTGCGTTCTGTTGCCATTTGCAGAAAATGTTCCAGCTGTCAATGAGGGCAAATCAAAAATATTCTAACACACAAAGATTTCATTTTTAGCAACATCAAGGACCAGAAGTGGCTTGGGAAAGTACTGTGTCAGCGGTGCTTAACACGCCACATTCATCCAGAGTTAGCACCACTGAGTGACCAGTGGTCAGAGTGGAAGGAAGCTGATGCAGGACAGTGTATTCCATTATACCATTTTAAAATGATTAAGATGAAAAGGGAAAATACTATATTGAGCTTAGACTTGCAGAAGACATGCAGAATACAAAGGTTAGCTGAAATACTTATCCATACACTTCCAGACCTTTAAAATGAAGAGAGTGAGGTAGTGTTGTCATTACTCATTTTATTCTCTTATCGAGGCATTTGCCTTTCCCCCATGACAGTCTTCTCGTCTGAATGTGTCATCATCTGAACAGTGTGAAATTTTGAGGCTTTATAGAAAAGTAAACTTCATTGTGCTCTTACTTTCCATTGCTAGCTGGTTTGTGTAACGAGACCTACCGCATGTGTGCGCTGCCGCAGATATCCTTTATTAAAGTGACATTTCTCTTCAAAGAGCCTCCTGCATGCAGGACCTGTAAACCTGAGCAGATCTTGCTGGCAAGATGGTGTTTAAGAAGAGCTGTCATTTTAATCAGGGATTCAGGATCTGTCTGGTATGCTGGAGCACTCACTGCTTGAGTAGTAATGATTGCTGCTGGGACGAGGGGAGCAAAGATGGGGACTCTGGATGCAGCTAGGTGTGCTGAGGACAAAATCACCCCAAGCTGTTTGAGCTGATTGTCATTAATGCTAATGCATGTGTACTTCCATTGCCCCAGTGGTATCCAGCAAAGACTATCAGCCACTGGAATGAATTTATCATGCAGTCTCCCAGCATTCCCTTTTTATTTAAACACCTCACTTCATCTAAGCAGCAACAGAAAATGTTCACAACAGTTTTACTGACAAATCCAACACCTTTGTGCAAAAGAGACATTTTATAAATAGAAACCATGAAACCATCAAGTTCTGTTCCCTTTATCAGCCAATCTGAATAATACATTAAACTTCCTAAATCTCTGATGCCCATTTCTGCTATGGCCCTTAATCTGTGGTCTTTGTCTCAGTTACTATGAAGTAGTCTCTGATTACCAAATGACAAAGATGATGAGTAAATTAGCATTTCAGCTTCTATTAGATGGATCAGTGACTGACAGAATGATAAGTAATGTTTATTCATTCAGAGTTTCCCACTGTAATGCCAGATGGTACTGGGAGGTAGAACATAATCTCTAGACCCCGGTAATCATTGCCTTGCATACTGTCACATTCACTCTGAATTTAGCAAAAATTGGCAACAAAACTTCACATGTTGAAGAAAAATATGTTACTACCTGAATACTTTTTACCATGCTTGGTTGCATAGGTAAAACTGAGCCCTGTTTTTTCAAGCCCCAGCCTGCTGCTTGTTGCCACATCCGAAAGTCCCACCCAACCTGGCCATGAGTGCATGCTGCCCAAGGTGCTCTTCTTAAAATGACCTGCCTGCTCCAGAGGTGAACAAAAGGAGACACAGGAAAGGCCAGTGTCGGTGCTATTCTGCTCCTTGCAGCCCTGAGATGGAAGATCCATTATAGTACAATGGCCCTTGCAAGGCTTTAGGGGAGTAGTTTTTTCCTTCTCGTGTCTGAATGTTCTCACAAGCTGTGGGACCAGAAAGGGGCTTTCTCAATGTGCTGTCAGTATTGACTTGTCTTTTTGCTGGCCACAGACTAAATACCATCAAAATGCTAGTTTATGCAGGAGACGTGGTGTTGCTAACATTGTGCCAAACCTCATTACACAGGAACATGCAGTGGCTTACAGGTGAGATGGAGGCGAGGGAGAAGGAACAACAAATTTCCGAGGGACGCACATAGTGTGAGGAAGTGTTGGTTTGAGGTAGCTGCCAAAAAAGCCTCCCAGCTCTCTCTGGGGAGAACAGCAGCAGCTTCCTCTCCTGGCGACCGGGCTCACCCTACCCATTACACAGCTGGCGCGCTGCCCAAAAAGCTCTTTAGCAGCACAGAGCTGGGAAAGACTCCACCACCAACAGGTAATTACACACTAACCTTTCTTTGAGCGGTGCCAGTGACAAATTATCTTTCAGGAAAGATTGAGCGTTCCCATGTAGTACATCCCGTGACTCAGCTGGTAGTGGCATGTTTTTCCAGACTGGTGCCATTTCACAAGGAGTCCCAAAAGACCCATAAAACCTTCTCAAGTGCAACAAAGGTTTGAAGGTGGGGATAACAGCCTTTATAGAATCAGTTAGTTTAGCGATGCAAGGCTTTGGAGATAATGCTTGAGCTGTTTCAGTATACTCTTGTGTGAGGCATGAGGGTCAAATTCAAAGACTATTGAAGGCAATGGAAAAGTTCATGCATGACCAGTAGAGTTTGGATTTTTTTAAACATTTGACCTTTTAACATCAATTATATTTATTCAGGCTCAGCTGTCAGTGGACCTGGAGATGTTGGTTCAGTTGCTCAGGTTCATGGATATAGAATACCCTGCAATTGCCTGCTGAAATCAGCTTTTTGGTTATCTTTTTGTTGGACAGGTTTGCTGTTGTGACCCCATTGGGTAGGAGACATGGGCCACCATGGAAATTTGCTGCCCACATCTCCAGGCAGCTGAATCTCCCTGCCTTTCTGTCTGCAGAAGCATCATTTTGACCTTGACTCCCTCTGGCCATTTTTCCTGAAATTTGTATTAACTTACTTATCCTTGAGGTTTTGACTCATCTTTCAAACTTGATGGAAGTTGGACAATGAGTGCCAGCTTTTAGTGTGGATGTGTGGATAGACAGGAAACATAATTACATAAAACTAGTTTTTATGAAGAATAAAGCTGAAAATGTGTTTTGAGTGAGGTTTGACCTTACTATATTTTCTTGTTTTATTACTGTTAATGTCAGTTCTCCTTTGGAAATTGCCCTTATCAGTTAACTTTAACTGCTAAACCACCCAACAAGAAAAAATAATCTTTTGAACAGGATCTAGACTAGTAATAGCTATTGCTGTGAGGTTTTTTATTTTCACTTTTCTATACTCACTTTTCTAAGCGAGAATAGTATATTTTCTAGTGGAAAACTATTGTAGAAGCCTTTTCAACAATGTGATCTAAAATTTTCACATCTAGTCCTTTTAATTTTCCCATCACATTTTAAATAATATTTCTCTGTATTCATTAACAAAATTTCAATTGCATTGTGTGCCTGTATGTGTGACTGTATGCATTTGGCTGTGTAAAAATATATTAGTTGAAATCAGCAGAATAAAATAATAGTGTCCACATGCTGGAATAATGCAACGTTTTTACTCTGCAGCCTGTTTCATTAGCAGATCAGCGCTGCTCCAGGAAATCAATGCAGTAACACTTTATATGTGGTTACTAATATTGCATTCTGAGAGAAAGAAGTACAGAAATAGAAATGGCCAGGATTTTGTTTTATTAGGCTTGTTCTTTTTAGCTGAAATCTCATTGGTGTTATGGCATTCACAAAGGCATGAGTTATATAAGACTTGAGGGTCTAACAGCACCATTATAGAAGAAATGGTGAGAAATAAACCTTTTAAAAATACAATAAATTTCACAAAGCTTTACTAAAGCAGAATGCTCAAATTATTAGCTGAATTAATAATTAAAATTGCAATTGAGATAAATAACCTGCTTAGTAATGTGATTCTAAAACTGCTAAAATATTGTTTTTGTACTTCTCTAGAGTGTTTACTCTTTTTTTTTCTTTTTCAACTCAGTACAAAATGATTAATTGACATTTAATTAGGAGAGTAAGGTAAGATGACTTGGGAGAAGCACAGAAAAGCCAGTTTCTTCTAACATTCATGACCTTCTCTATAACATCCAACTATAAAAAAGTGTTAACTTTTGCAACAGAAAACAATGAAATTTTACTAGGACAGAGTTATTTTATTTTCTGAGTTAATTGCAGGATCAGTGACCATGTGTGTACTTGAAGGAATTCAAATAGTTATTTATCTTTTCAGAAACACATTTAGCTGTGGTAACAATGCAATTATTAACCATAGGAAGTTATTTATTGATGTCTAAATCAATTAATCTTAATAATGACTGAAAACTAACATCAACTTTCAATATTTTAATATACTAGAGTTCTTACTAAAAAAGAAGAAATCCTACCCTTTTTTAGCTAAACTCAGTGCACCTATCTTTATAAGGGTAAATGTTTTTTTTTTTCGCTGACTATTAGCACTATGGTTTTGTACATGTTTTCTCTCCATTGTTAAATTAAAAACCCTAGGCTCCTCAAATTCCTAGTGAAACTGTTTATTCAGGGAAATCACACTTCTGTGACAAACTGGGTGGTCAGATTAGTTGCACAGAACAATTTATTTCTACAACACATTTTCTAATAGAAGTATTAGACGATGCCTTCAAATTTGCAGTAATCTATACATAAAAATAAAAAACAGACTTTGAAGGCAAAGTTATCTGATACAGGTAGAAGCAATAATTATCAGTCTATAAGGACAGAGAAAGGCAAAAAGCTATTTTAAAAGGATAATGACTGAGCAGAGGGAAGCTGAAAGGCTCAGTGCAGAAAAGCAGCAATGGTGGCATGTGCAGCACTATAATAAGAATTACAGTACTGCACTTGAAATGTCAGTGCATACGGAGTGTTTTCTAGCAAATAATAGTCATAAAACTTCAGAAATGCTGCAGTGCAATAAATGATCTGTGCAGGGAAACACGATTGTCTGGACCATAATGCAAAGTGCAAAGTGAGACTACCAGAAATTAGTGCTTACTCATTGTTTATATCTTTAAAGAACAGTCCAAATAGTAGTTAAGTAATTTCTGCTTTTTTTTTTGTTTTGTTTTGTGTTTTTTTTCCTGAAGATTCATGGTTTCAGTTCTCTAGATGCAGGAAGTTTTTAAGGCCCCAGATAAGCAGCGCACACAAGCTCCTGCTTGCCTTCCTTTGATAACTTCTCATGAGCCTGACTATGCTGACGCTGCGGCGATTGCTCAAGTTTCCACGTCTGGGAAGCAGAGCAGTGTTAGCACTTGCCAGGTCAGCTGCCTTACCTGCCCACTGGCAGCTCCATCTGCCCAGCGAAGCCCAAGCATTTTGCACCATGCGCACAATGAGGTCAAGGAATATCCAGTTGTCAGTTATAAGGTCAGACTAAGAGACTACACTTCCAGTGAATAACAAGGAAGAACAACAATGTCTAAAATTAGGAGAGTGTAAGAAGAGAGAAACTATTTTGAACACAGAAATAAGCTAACAGGGTCTAAAAGTTCTTCATCAACTTTTTTTATTTCACAACTTGATCAGCCTCCACTTTGTTTTGGAGCTACATGTAAGTACAAGAAGTAGTTTTCTAGGACTACTTATGCTCATCACTAGCTTCTTGTTGGGGATTTTATCGAATGCTTTTCAAAGGAACAAATAAATCATGAGAGGTTGCCCTTCATTTATTCCCACATTAGCTCAAAGCATTCTAATAAGCTGGGAAGAGGGAATGTACAGTCACGCCATCACACAGCTTTGTCTCTAGCTGAGGATGTTCATGTTAAACAATACAGTGATGAGGCAACAGTTTCAGCAAGTAGATGGAGAGATAAATAGGTATTTCATGTCTCTCACCCTAATTACCTATTCATCAAATCTAACTGAAGCTGCAGAAATGCTACCTGGCTTGCAATATCCTGGACGAAGGACTAATCTCCAGTCTTCAGACACAGTGATGTAGTCTTTCTAGTGACAGATTAAATATTTCTGTTAATTTTCCTGCTATTTTGTTCTTATTTTGCTGCAGGGCACTTAGATGAAATCTCTGACCTCTGTGACTGTGGTAGTTTAAATTATCCCTTCTCTTTCAATGTCTTTTCCAACAGCTCTCTGTCTCTGACAATGCCTTATGTTTACTGTCTGCAAATAGTAGCTCTGAGGCAGGTATCTCCCCTAGCTGTTCTGCAGCCATGAGAGATTCAATAAGCAATTTACCTTGCTGGTAGTGGGCAGACTCTTTTACAGATTCCCCATCCCCAAGATGGATAAAGAGCTCAGCATTGTAGGCTTTGTAGCCTTCTTTGTACTCATCTTATCTTTTATATTTGCCTTGGTGCAGTGACCCAAATGGACAGCACACTAAATGTTTGTTTAGTCTCATTCTGAAGCCCGTCAATAGACAAAAATACAATCTACTCCTCCTGTATGTAATGAAACTTAAGTGGCAATAATATTCTTTCAGAATATTCAGAGCTTGCTTTGTATATTTGATAGGATTCTTTCTATTGCTGTAATTAATTTTCTGCATCTGACCAAAGATCACATTTGTTATCTTCCTGAGTGGAAAAGATCTATTAACATGTAAATCAGCAGTTCTTAGTTTTTTGCAGGAGAACTTTTCAACATTTTAATGATAATTTCAAAATAATCATCTCTTTTACCACTAAAAAGTGTAAGTGTAAGCTTATGTTTCAGTGTAGAAGGCCAACTTAAAAATCAGGTGCAGTAAAAGCAGGAAAGATCAATAATGGAAGGCCTGGTTTACCATTCGTGGCTGTGGAGAGTTATCAGCGGAGGCAGGCAGAAATGCATGAACAGTGTTAGAAATGAATGAATACAGGTAGCGAAATCTTGAGCTCTGTATAAAAAGAGTAATGTGTGTCTTAGTGAGCAGTCAGAATGATTGAAGAAGACAGTCACCTGTGTTGGCTATCTAATTGAGGAACTTGCTGCTGTGTGATTTGCAAATTGGATTTGCATGTGCAGTTGTATCTGTGGTGCGGTTCTTGGGCCTCCCTAGACCGCTGGTGGTAGGTATATGGCCTTCAGACACAAAGAGGGAAGAACATCCACATTAAACACCTCCAGGGTGTTTGTTATTACTAGGGCTATAAGTCAGTGTAGCTTTATGGAAGTTAGTGGAGTTGAGCATATACTAGCCCTTGGCTTTTGGAGGGGATGTTTTCATGAGCTATGAAAGGATGCTTTATAGAGGAAAAGATTTCCTTTCCTTTGGCTACTCTCAATGTAATGGAAACTTTCAGGTTTACTGTGCAGGAAAGAAGCTGAAAATTCAAACAACATTACTTAGCCTGGATGACTGTTCCTTGGAAAGCTTTATGATTTCTAAAAGAATCTATTTGGCCCGACTGTCATATGATTTCTAACACCCTGCAAAGTCCTCACCAATGGAGTGGGGTTTGCATTGCTATTACTTCCTCCAGTTACAAACTGGGGCAAAATATGGAAGCACTGGTCTGGTAGAAACCACATCATCAAAGTCGCAGGCTGGGCATTGCATGTGTCCACCACGACTCAGGAGAGGCCCAAAGGCGAAGGAGGCAAGGTTGCTCCTGGGTGAGGAGCGAGTCCTGACGAGGTTGTCCCAGCTTACTTTTGCCAGCTCTTTCACCGCAGCCTGACCATGGGCCCACAGCAGAGGTGCCTCCTGGCCCAGCCCAGGTCCTTGCTCCCAGCAGTGACAGTCGGAGATGCTGGCTGGAAGACAAGCTGCCGGCTAGCTCTGTTGTCACCTGCTTGGCAAGGGAAGGCAGAGTTTGAGAGAAATTTCAGATAAGCTGTTCTGGTAATGCACAAAGGAATGTGTGAAAGGCACCCTTTCCTTTTGACTACTTTCTTCCTTAAAACACTCTTTTGTAAGTATTTTAACAGGTATTTTTCTCCTTCTGTGGTAGAAGCCCCACTGGTGTGGTTGAGGCTTAATGGTTTCTCTGAGTCGTCTCTGTGGCTCGGATACCTCTGCATGTTGAAGAACCCATGGCAGCAACGCTGCTGGGGTGAAATCAAATCAAGTACCATCATTCTTCCAGCCTAAGATAACGAGTTTGGATTGCTGTGTCTGGTGTACCAGGAAGGCATATGTTCAGCAGGTCTTGATATTCAGCTTATTGCATTTGAGAGCTATGACTAGCAGTGCATGTCAGGACCCAAAGTAGCCTCATTAAGAAGAGTATTTACAGTCCTTGTGATAGGAATGTATCCTAATACAATTGAAAATTGTCTCAGAGCAATGCAGATGCCCTGTGACTCCCTACTATATAGTTCTAGGGAGGGAATAGACCAGTATTAGATCAACCTCATCTAAAAGTTCATCTAACCTATGCTATTCTGTACACTTTGACTTCTGGAGTCCTGCTTTTGGTATTTTCCCCCACCTCTCTATTTGATTTCATCTCCAGAGAATCTCTGACTTTCAGTCATAGAATCACAGAATCACAGGATGCCCAAGGTTGGAAGGGACCTCTAGAGGTCATCTAGTCCAACCCCCCTGCACACACAGGGCCACCTAGAGCACGTGGCACAGGGCTGCATCCAAGCGGGTCTTGAAGATCTCCAGAGAAGGAGACTCCACAACCTCTCTGGGCAGCCTGTTCCAGTGCTCTGTCACCCTCACTGTCAAGAAGTTCTTCCTTAAGTTCCCGTGGAACTTTTTATGCCTCACTTTGTGGCCATTTCCTCTGGTTCTGTCAGTGACCACCAGTGAAAAGAGGCCAGCCCCATCCTCCTCACTGCCTCCCTTGAGGCACTTATAGACACTGATGAGGTCCCCTCTCAGCCTTCTCTTCTCCAGGCTGAACAGGCCCAGCTCCCTCAGCCTCTCCTCACAGGGCAGATGTTCCAGGCCCCTGATCATCCTCGTGGCCCTGTGCTGGACTCCCTCCAGCAGCTCCACATCCCTCTGGTACTGTGGGGCCCAGAACTGGACACAGTACTCCAGATGTGGCCTCACCAGGGCTGAGTAGAGGGGCAGGATCACCTCCCTCGACCTGCTGGAGACGCTCCTCTTAATGCACCCCAGGATCCCATTGGCCTTCTTGGCCACGAGGGCACACTGCTGCCTCATGGTCAACCTGTCGCCCACCATGACGCCCAGGTCCTTCTCTGCAGAGCTGCTCTCCAGCAGGTCGGTCTCCAGCCTGTACTGGTGTCTGGGGTTATTTCTCCCCAGGTGCAGGACCCTGCACTTCGCCTTGTTCCTCAAGATTTTGTTTTCCCAAGAGCAGAAATGGTGTGCTCCCTTGGTGCTCCTTGAGAACATTTGTTTTCTTTGTCAGAGATGAAGAACCATAAAGTATCTGTTTTTCTTGTCAGGTTGTGGTGAATCCCCTGGAGCCTCAGCATTCAAGCACGTGCTCCCTGTGCACTGCGTGCTGCAGTTATTGCGGTTACTGAAAGACTATTCCAACTTTCCTGCTCCCTGTGATACCAGCTTGCCATTTGGCCCCAGCAGCTGCAATGGGACACACTCTGCTACTCTTTGGATGCTCTGGAGAATATGAGAGGTAGCTGCAGAATTCAGAAGGTGCCCTTGTTCCCTGTGGCCTGGGATGAAAAATGCTTGCTTTTCACTCAGTTGCCATAAAAAGAATGCAGGAAGAATATAACTGCAAGCAGATATTTACAATATACAATATACGACATTTATAAAGACCAAGAAAAAGAAGGAAAACATGCTCAAGACGTGTCATGATGATACAGATAAACCAGCCATGTGTCTTAGTGTTGTCAAAAGGTTTTGTGTGGCCCCGTAGTGAGTCAGTATATGTTCACAAAAGAAAGATTGAGGACTGGAGGACTGCCCAGATTTCATCCACTTAGGCCAGTGAGAATTGTGTTTTCATGTGCCTATGTCAATGCAAAACCTATCTGTCATTTTTGAGTTTGTACATGTAACATAGTTAAAGAAAATGCAAAACTATGTAGTTCATCAGCAGCTTTTCTGCTGTATGAAAATCATCATCTGACTGTATGAAAATCATTAGCTTTTCTGGAAGAACTATAGGTCTCATGATTGAACCTCAGTTTCTTTCTTTTGGGAATTCAATAACAGAGAAATGGTGAACAGTGTGATTCACTTTGGAGATTCTGACATTAAAGCGAATTAAAGGAGCTTATAGTATCAGTTTGGTTAAATGTGGTATTCACTGAAGTCTGTGTACCAGAGACTGGACTCTGATTCCAAAATGTCCAGGGCTATTTGCTGCTGCAACAAAATTGATTAAATTGGTTTAAAAATCATAATATTTCAAAGCAATATTATATTCAAAAACAACATTATGTTTCAAAACAGATTTTTTATATGTCATCTGGATCTCAAAATCCTTAGGTTCTTCTTCACAAACTTTACATTGAAATCATAAAAGCTGGGATTGTATTTAAAGTTATGAAAAACTTCAAAAGTTGGGATTCTTTCATAATCCCCTGAGTCAAAGGATTTTAAGAACATCAAACAGAGCTATACTCCTCCAATAAATCCTAAAAGTTGGCGTACTAAATTCATATATATGCACATGTATTTGCATATAGGCATATAATAAAACGATCTATTCCTTTCCTAAAATAATTTACGGTTCTTAAGAGCTTTAATTCCTGCAGGCCACATATGTAATCTTTCGCATAAGCAGTCCATGAATATTTGAAACAGGGTCCTTTGATTAGCTCTTGATCTTTTTGCTTATTTTCCTTAGGGTTCACTTGTTTTTTGTTGTTGTTTTGTCTGACATCATTGCTCCTATCTAACCATGAAAATAAGAACTTTAATATTAGTTAATTCTGATGTGACTCTGGAGCTGAATGAGACTTCATGGAAGAGTAGATCTAAAACTGCACTATTGCCTGGAGAAAAAAAAAAAAAAAACAGGAAAAATTATTTTCCTTGTGATTTCTCCTTGAACCTGTTTGAGCCTGTCATGACACTTTTTCTTAGTTTACCTACTTTCCTGACATAGCTTAAAGCTGATGATATGGCATTGCACCTGAATTAATAACTAACTTCTGCACACTGTGCAGCCAGCTCAATCCTTGATGAGAATTGAGACTAGAAATTCTTGGTCAAAGACCTTTATAAAACTTACTTCTAGTAGAAACTTCAAATTTTAAAGTTCTGAGACCAAAAGGTGAAAAATTACAAATGCATTGAGAAGGCAGAAGGGAATACACTAAGTCTCAGGAGAAATGATAGCTGTACTTGATATTTTTTCTTGTGACAGTGTTTGCTAATAACACTATTTTTACAGCTGAGAAGACATCTATATTCTCAGGTTCTCACATTTCCCCGGCTCATATGTAGTTTTTTCGTAATCTACATGCACACTGCATAGGATAGTCAGTTACTGACTAATGTCGCCTTTGTGTGGCACTAAGATTATTCAATTAACAACTCTTTTTTTTTTTTCCTTTTCAGTTGACATAAAAAATATATCATGTTTGTTGTGATATAGGCATTTGTCAGTGTATGATCCTGAGTGAAGCTTTCAGTCATGGCAAAGCGAGGTGAAAAGTTAACTTCATTAACAACAGTGATTTAGGAGAGCTTTTCAAAGGTACAAATGGCACTTGGGAATGAGCTGTCACACAGATGAGCTCTCCGTGGTCTGCCCAGCGCCTCTGCCATGAGAGACACTAGCAGGCAGTGTCCCTAGATGGGAACGTGTGCTCCCTTCTGGGCCACCTGCATTAAGATCCAGCCTCGTGGCTAAGACCTGCAGAACTGGAGTGTCTGGGTGTGAGACGACAATGTCTCAGCCTGCCTAGACCCTGCTATGGGAGGGGTCAAAAACCAAAGTATCACCAAAGTCAGTGCAGGAGAGTTTCTCTCCTACATGAGGATCCAAGCGTTTGGCCAACCTGGCTCATGACCATCAGTGTAGCTGTGGCAGTGCAGCAAACCTGAGCCAGCCTCTGATGACAAGGCTGGTGACTCCACAGCTAAGATCATTCCAGAATTCACAGAATAATAAATACAAATAAGTACAATAATAAGTACAAATAGGGTCTTGCCTGCTGAACCATCCTTTATGTTTAATCCCATTTCTCTAGGTAAATATAAGAACTGAATGTAGACAGCATAGCAAAGCCCTACACAGGAAAATCAAACCAAATCTTTGTTCTAGTTGGCAGTTATGCAACCAAAGATGGCTGCGGGGAGCCAGCGAAGCACAAGAGCGCTCAGCTAGAGTTCCATCCTCAGGCTTGGTGATAGGAAAGGGCAATTTGATACCTTCTGCCGATCTGCCAGTGATTTCTCAAGCATGTTGCAGACCTGCGCTGCTGCCTTTGTTTAAGAGGAGATGTCCTATTTTTGTGATTAAAATGGACTCCTGATTTGCAATTCTGACTGACGCTAATTGCTCCGGCAGCATTCCACACCGGGCTAAGGCTCCACAGTGGGCACGCATTAGCGCTGGTGATTTAATTTGTGTGCCCATTTGCTACACAAGTAAGGATTCTTTCAGGCGTTACTGTTAGTGATATTTTTGCCTCCAACACATATTGGAGGGCACATTCACAAGATATACGTGCATGAATAAAACATGAGAGAGCCAATTCCTCTGTCTACTGAAACAAAGAAAACAAACATTGCCTTTGGGACACTGTACACAGACAGAGATGCAATCAGGCTTGCGCAGAAACGGCTTAGGCGAGAAGGGGAGCAGAGCGGCGCGAGAAAAGTATCTCATTTCACAAGAACTGTCAGAATTCTCATGGAAAGTGTTCTTGATCACCAGCTAATTGGAATAAGTGCTAAGTAGCTCAGAATAGGAGTTTATAATTAGCATCATAATGAAACTCGCTTATGAGCCTTCCCTTTCTTCCTCTGATTCTTCTGCTCAAATGAAGAAATACCTGCAGCAGTCAAAGTTCTATTTATTTTTAATAGGTGGGGATTTCTGAAGGGAATTTGAAGGAAATTTTGAGAGGAATTTCTGGTTCACTTTTACAGGTAGGTAGACAGGGATAGGTGGGGATTCAATTCCCTTAGGCTCTTTGGAGCATCATGGCTGTGGCTTCTGAGCATCAAAGAGCATCAGAACCCCTTATTTACTTTAAAGTAGATAAGTAGGTGGATACAAATTTGGGTTGATAGGTTCTTGGTTTCCCTCACCACACTTGAAATGGAAGTGTTCCCTTTCAAACTGATTTGGTGTTTCTATGGTTTCTGAGTTTCCTGTTTTTGTTGTTGTTCTTGCTTTGGGTTTTGTTTGTTTGTTTTTGTTTTTGTTTTCACCTCAAAGGATATTCGGACATGGTTTTGTGTTAAATGTTACAAAGACGTTTCACATTTATATTAATATCACATTTATATTAATCTGATGTATTTCCCTTAACTGCTTTGAACTAGCCTGCTAGACTAAATATCCAGCAGTTTCCTAATTCAGTGGTGGTCTTGCATAAGAAAGCTCTTTGATTGCATCTTTTAACTGATTCTGAGGAAGGTAACCATTTTGAACCCTAGATTTTGGACTGAAGCTTCAGCTTAGAGGCAATAAAATAGCCAATGTGTTAATGACTGGCTAAGTTCCCCACTCAAGTGCCTAAAGTAATGAGTCATTAACCCAACCATGTAATTAACTTGGACAAGGGATACATTGCATTTAAACTGATTATAGAGAAAAAGCAACCAACATATGCCAAGTAATAAAAGACTTTCAAGGATCTAAGCAAGGACACAATATGAAATAAAACAGAAAGCAGTACATTTTACCCTGAAGGATACCTAAGTGCTTTGCAAGTGATATACAGGCAACACTGATGAAATAAATCTACTTTGAGGTGAGATGCAATATACACCTAGCAAGGAACATATGACATACAGTATGGGGAAAAGACAGAAATAATTATTTTAATCCCAGGATGCAGGGAAAAATCCACATTCTAGAAAGATCCCTTGGATCTTAGAGTAGATGGATCTTTTGGAACATCCTAGTTGTTAGAGTTAACTATTATAATACCCTATATGAAGGGACAGGAGTAGTACTTTTAGAGAGCAATGCAGTCAGTCAAGGTGACTTATGCAGCAATACTGTTAGTTACTGCGGACAGGAAAAATACCTTCTACCCTGCACTGAATCCCACTGATTTCCCCTAGTAGAATATATTTAGCTTTGTCAAAATATTTTTCTATTTCCAAGGTAAGTACACAGGGATATCTTCAGTCTGAAGCAAGGCTTACAGTTACACACCTGCATCAAGAAGGCGACAGTATGTCAAGCTGTCATTACCTGGTTGACATAAAAATTTTTTCTTTCTTATTCTACCTGACCTTTGTGGACTTGAATTGAGATTTCCTATTTTTCTATCATTTCTCACTGGAAGTCTCACACTGCAGAAAACCATGAACTTCAGAGGATTGTACTGCAGGGAAGACCATCCCTTCCTTCTTGCAGTTGTCTTTGTGGGTGAGAGCCAGCTTGGATGGTCTCAGTCCAGGCTACACATCTCTGAAGGAACTATGAGCTACTTCAGTGAAGTTGGCATCTTTGACCCTTCAAGTACAGGAATGCCTTCCATACATGCTGTCCACAAGCATATCAATGCTAGCACAAGCATATCTGGTTGTAGCTCACCCTCTCATGGTACTCAGACAGCTACCAGAGACCACCTCTTTCCTTGTCTTCTCTGGATCCCCCAGAAGGCCCTGTTCTTTCTCCCTGAGCAGCTGTACAGGTCTTTGGGTAAACTGTGGAAAAAAGGGCAGTTAATTCTAGCATCTTTGGCATTGCTGTACTGTGCAGTCCTTTCTGGACTGGGACAATCTAAATAACTTGGCCAATGCATCACAACAGTGACCTTCCAGCAAGGTGAGGAACACAGCCACCATCTCATTTCTGTGACTCTACTGAAGATTTTTTTAAGAGCATCAGGAAGATAAAATGCCACAATGAAGTACAATTTCTTTATTCCTGTTTCTAAAACTCACTGTACTACAGTTCTTCCCAGTGGTAGGATAACTGGCTTGATTTGCTTCTTTTGGATATGCTATCAGTCTCTTGCTTCAAGCAAGTCTCTTGCTTGTTTAGCCAGTTTGAAACTGAATTATTGTCTCATTAAAGTGTAGGTATTAACACTTTAGGGACGTACTGAAAATGAAAGTGGCCTTTATCAAAATGATCCCATTAGTTAACTGCTACATTCTTTCTAGTACTTCCAAAATGAACTAAAGTAAAGTGAAGCACAAAGGGACCTAAGCTTTCTTCTGAAGCAAATTTATCATCTCCTTAATAAGTCCTTAAAAGAAGTTTTAAAAAATTGTTTGAAAAGGGAACTTTCTGGTAATGGAGAAAATATGAAGCAAGGTCAGACTTGGGATTGTTGTCAAGCCATATACTTATATACATAAAAGTGTATACATTTATGTATATGATACATATGTAAATATGTGTGTACAGTGCGTTCAGGGGGAATTTGATATAAAAATTATAGAAGAAAGAAACACACACGTCTTGGAAATCCAGTGTGCTTTATAAAAGAAATCAAGAAGGATTTTTATGCACTAGTGTTCTGTGGCAATCTAAAACCCCACTTTAAGCCTAGGACTATGGGACTGATGGTTGAGGGCACCTTGTTTTACCATTGTACCTTAGCATCTGTGTAAAGAACAAATTTGGTTGAGGGAGACAGTTGATGGAAGAGAATCTCCCTAAAAGACAAGTGTCTGCCACAGGAACATATATGTTTGTTTGCACTCTATCCATTTAAAACTTTAGCCTAAATATCTTTCAGAACCTCTCAAGGATTGGCTCACACTGGAGAAAGACACAAAGAGGGAAATCAGGCCAAAGCAAAAGCAAAACTACCTTTTGTTTCAGCAGAGCCAACTTTTTTCCTTGGGATTAAGCAGGGAGGTGAAGTGATGTCTTTTAGAAGTGCTGCCTCCAAATCCTAACCAACATGCTACCTTTCTCTGCCAGTGCATATCTGTTGGCATTTACCTTTTAACTCAAGGTCAGAACAAAAGCTCCCAGTAATCCTTCCGTCAATACCCAAGGCTTTAGACTTGCACCCACAGATAAAATTGTAGCATACCAAGGAAACCAATAACTTTGGCTGCTTGGAGCTAGGGAGCAGAACGAGGATCAAGTAGTAAAGTCAAAGACATTGGATACTGTTTTGAAACCATCTATTATAGCTATTATAAAAACAGCTTTATTTTATGTTATTACTGAAATGAGTGTTGAAAAGTCAAAAAAAAATCCACAAAACATGTCTGTTAAAATTATAGGCTGATTCCCAGAAAAATCCTGGAAAGTCTTTGCAATTACAGTAGTTGAAATAACAGACCTCTGCCAAAGAGTAAATATATTTTTACTTGCAATAGGTAGATAATGAGGGGACTATTGGTAATTTTTATAGTTCTGCACTGTGTTTACGTCGTGAAAGCAACATTTAAAGATAGCCTAGCTTCTATATCCTAAGAATTAACAGTTGTTGCAAAACTTGATGCAGTGATACCTCTAATATGTATATTATATTGTGCATATTGCACTATAATATGCCATATATTCTATTGCTTATGTCATGCCAGCCTGGTTGCCACAGAGGAAAACACACAGCATAATTTACAGCTATTGGCATATTCTGATTTGGATGTGCCAAGACACTAGGGAAAACTTATCTAGCAGATAAAAATGAATTCAGCAGTTGCCAGTCTTACGTGCTGATCACCAGTGCACCAGCCTGCCACTAGACACCCTTTCTCTGTCCAAGAAGAATTTTCTGCAGTCTCCATGCTGAAATATGAGCTTCATTTTCTAAAGTCTGCATTGGACTGAAACTGTGAGGTTATGACAAAAGATCAGGAAAAAAAAAAAAAAAGCTTAGTCTGAGGATAAAGGAGCTCAAAGGGAGAAGTGTTTTATTTTACTTCTAGGATTGCAATGACTCAAAGAGTTCTGACACAAGTAGACACAGTTTCTGCAAAATTGTACAAGGTGGAATTTCAGAAACTGAGACTGGTTTTGGAAAATGACTCCCAACAGCAGACAGCCTGATAAGAAGAAAGCTAACAAGCTAATGTGGGAGCAAAAATATAGGGATATTTGTTTTAGAGAGGTGTTATATCATGTATTTCAAGGAGGTAAAAAATTCTGAACAAAATGGAAATATACAGAGATGATCCAGGTAATCATGTTCATCCCAGGAATTCCATAAGTACATTCCTTCAGTCAGACTAATTTTACAATTATCACTGTTGCAATAGTCTGGGAATAGATAAGCCTCAGTAATATTCAACATCCAGAAATTCTTACAGCTCCACACAGAGCAGAAATACAAGAAGTACTTTGGAGCTACCAACCACAGTACATTTAAAGGCATATAATTTTACTTCAGGATGTAAAGGCAAACTGAAGAATGTTCCTGCTGTACGTAACAGTACAAAACAAAGAACTCTGGGACCTTGGAAGCCATAAAGAAAGTGTAAAAAATCAAAATAAAGCAGCATTTGAGCATTACTCAAGTGTAATAGGTTAATGAATAATTTTACATAATCACTTTCTTTTCAATGTATTTATTTTCAATGAATGGAGATAAATATGTGTTAATTGTACAAGTATGGGGGAAGACTGAAGTGCTTTTACCTCTTTTGTGCCTATACTCATCCATACTAAGTACCTTCTCAAATCTTGCCCTCATCTCTCCTTTCACACTGACAACTTTCTGGAAAGATTTTTCTTTACTCCAACTTGCAAATAAAAATAAATAAATAAACAAAACCCACCAAAACATAACAAATAAAAAACTCTGCCAGGATAAGAACACCTTAATAATCCTGCAGTTTGTCACCTCCAGGAGGAATTACTGTAATTCAGCATATTGCAAAGCTGAACAAGAAGGCAAAGCAAAGACTCTGTATAGTTTGGGAGAGTAGCTGCCTCCTCTCTCCATGGTTTAGGCTACTGGAGGCACGTTGGCCCACAGTTATTCCCGTTCTCTGGCAGTTTCAAGTCTTTCTCTCCCTGAACAGGTGTTATATATTTGAAATTGAAACTCAATTGAAATTCAATTGAATTCAAGAAGTTCCAGCCATTAAAATTCAAGGAACAGTAGTTGCACTGGAAGATGAAGGGAATGAACCCTGGGAAAATGGGCTTGCAATGGGCCTGTGTTGTAGCTGGAGCTGGGAGACAGGATTTTCTCTCTCTCCCATCTGGATGACATCAGCTACAGATGATTTCTCAGCTGGGTAAAGACATGCTTATCTATTCAGCATTCATAAAAGATGAAAGGATCTCAAAAATGGCACTGCAGCGGTAAGTTCTTAAGGGGTAATGTATTTCCTTGAATCTACTCTCTACCAAATGGGTAGGTGTGGACTAACAGAGAAAGCAGGAGGTCCACTAAAAGAAGTGTATTTTTAATGCAAAAGTTGTTGTGTGAGCCCATATCCAGGGAAGAACAGACCAGGAAGTGTAGAAGTAAGTTTGTGAAAGATGAGACAGAGCATTCTCACTCGACTGGAGAAACTTCTTATGAAAGTACGTGCAAAATTGTATTTTGTCCAGCTTTAACCTACACTGAGTACTTTTTGTTTCCCAAAAAAAAAAGTTCTTTCTGCTGTAAGAAAGACAAACCAAGTATTGGTACCCTTCTGTTCCACCAGAAACAATATCACCAACTTAAAAAAAAAACTCACAGTATTCAGTGAAAAATATAAAATACAGGCTATCTATCTATATGAGAATGAAAATCTGAAAAATCATCTCCCACAAATTTATACCCCAAATATCTTTTACCATAAAAGTGTAAAGACTCAGAAATTTTATTGTTGCAATTGATTTGACTTAGAAAGTACTAGGATACTGTGGTATGAGGTGGCAAAGTGACAAATGGAGATGGAAAAAATACTGTCATTCCAGACTTAAAAAAATGGCAATAGCAAATTATTGGTTATA
This sequence comes from Crypturellus undulatus, assembly GCA_013389825.1. Taxonomy (NCBI): domain Eukaryota; kingdom Metazoa; phylum Chordata; class Aves; order Tinamiformes; family Tinamidae; genus Crypturellus; species Crypturellus undulatus. The sequence goes on along the minus strand of VWPW01002548.1, from coordinate 1,881,800 downwards.
TTCAATTTGCATGAAGCACTTTTGACAAAAATCATCTCTGGACTACAGATATCTCAAATAAAAAAAAAAAGGAAAAACAATAGGAGTGAGAAACCCGTAATCACATTGATGGCTTTATGTTTTAGAGTGAGTTTGACTCTTTGCCATATCCCCATCAGAAGAGAAATACAGATTACTATTTCAAAGGCGTACATGGTTATTGAGAGCTCAACAAGGTCAACCTTGCAAGCAATAACAGATATGTAACTCTCCAAGAAGTGTAATATTTTTGGAAGGTTTGGGTGTTTAGGAAGCAGTGATCGACTTCACTGAGTGTAACCAAAATACCCTAACAGTGTAACGTGGCTAAGCATATGGTCGAAGGTAAGCACCATAACTTCTAAAAACAAACAAGTTTTATACTGGTTTTCAAAAGATTGTGTTAACCTACGGTTTAGGCCTATATTATACTGGAATTAAGGGAGATAGTCTAATGGACACTAAAAATCAGGATGTTTCCATTGATCCCTATGTACGTGAAATGTGGTTTGGAGGCTGATGGAAAATGTGGGATTCAGCAGCAAGCAAAATGTAGCCAGTGCTATATGGATTAGTTGTTAAGCTGCCAGTTCTAGCCAAAGACTGGTGGGATTTGTGAGCTGGGTGGTAGCACACAGGAACAAATTAAATTCTGTTAAGCAGAGGTTGCCTTCAAGTACAACTTTCAACTTTTTAATCCTCCCAAACTACATTACTGTGGCTTTCCCGTGACAAGAGTAAAGGAAATGCTCTTGCTGCCTTTTTCTACAAAGAAAAGAAGAAGAAAAAAAAGAAGAAGTAATATCTTACTCTTTCTTGGAAAAATAAAATCACTAATTTAGTTTTAAAACCTGTTATTTTATTTCCATTCTTACTAGGAAAATAGAGGTGTGGAAGAAGAGGAGGAACAAAACAGCTGACTCATTCATTGTGAGATACTGTGAGCTACACTAAATGGAGAGCAAGAGAAGGATTATGTTCCCTTTCTGGAGAGGCAGATAGGGCCGAGGCTGGTGCAGAGAGAGACATCAGCTGTTGTTAATGGTGCTAGGACCAGCTTACATGTTGTGATATTCCTGTATTGCTAGCATATTACGATTTCTTAGTTGGAATGCTAAAAAAGTACTTAGTCTTTTATAGAACAACGAACAGATAATTAGAGAAACCAGAAACATTAGCAATTAGAAAAGCTTGTTTTAAAAAGAGCTCAACAGTACTTCTGTCAACCAGCTGGCAACCTCTGGAAATTACTAAATGGTGCCTTTCCAACACTAGTCGCTAAAATCTAGCAATAGCCTGTTTTGTTTCCTTCAACTCCTTTGCCTGACTGACAGTGAAGAATCAAATAAACTTTGATTAGGCTAAAGTGTGCTACGTTTTTTTGCTGTAAATCCGTGTCTTGCTAGCAGATACAGAAAACAGTCTTGTTGGCTTTCTGTTTCCTTAAGTACCTCTTGAAATCACTTTTTTTCTCACTACATTATATGTATTTGTTTTAAAGACAATCTAAACATCTGAAAAATGTAATAGTAGGATGCAAATCATACACAAAGGGAAAGATGCACCAAGCTCCTTATGCTCAAATGCTAAAGTATAATTTCTGGGATACAGCTTGGAAGAAGTACTACTTCTCTACCTGAGCTCAAATGCAACCTACATTTTTTCTAGACTCTGTTTTTGACTAGAGTCAAATGACCAATTTTTAGAAGGGATTTCTCTGACAAGAACCTTTACCTTGCATATGTGTGTATTTAATTGGACATATGCTTTAAATAGACATAGAATATTACAAGTAATTGGAAAAAAAAATCAATCAAACTGAATGGAAACATGTTCTGAGATTGCTCCTGGAGCTCTGACTCCTATTTCACATAAAAACTGTGGGTTTTTTTTTTTTTCCCACATATTACCTCCTCCACCTGCAGGAAGTCCTTATCAGCATTCTTCATAGGAAAATGGAAAGGAGCATAGGTTTCTCTGCTAGGCATTTATTGTCTTTGTTCCATCATTTAACTTTTAAAAGAAGCTATGTACAGATCTTCAGCTTGTTTTTAATTCAAGATACTTCATCCATTTGTTTACTATGTAATTGTCTCCAGCACAGGCATAGTAAATTTGACATAAGATCAGCTTCTGTTGGACCAGCTAAACCATAAGAAAAAAGTGTGGTGCAATTAGGTACTCCAGGGGATTCCTTTTGCATACATAGTTAGAAAAATTAAATCTCAGCAAGAAGAAGATGAAATGACGCATGGTTATAACCATCTTGTGAATGATTTATGTCCCCTTTTTCCACAGATTTCATTTTTACTTAGATAGAACTTAACAAATACAATGTATAAAAACAACATTAAACGGAATGAGTCACAGAACATTAAGGGAGGAACTTTCCCAATCCCGTATAAGGACTGATGTGCCTTCGAGCATTTTTTATTTATTTTGTAACAGTGTCTAGATGCCACTGCCCATTTTTTTCTGTGGACTCTGAAAGTCTAATGAAGAGACAGTCTCAGCCCCAAAATCTTCATGGCTGAGATTTCAGATTAGGGACATCAGATACAAGAGGAAGGGAGCACATGAGGTAAAGAAGACATTGTGTAGAATAATAAGATCTAGGCTGTTATGGTAAAAGGCAAAACAGATGCCTAATCATTTTCTATACCCTGTGACCTGAAGTTGAGGTCAAGAAATGGTGAATGAGGGAAGAAAGGCTATTGAGATGCAATTATCTTTGCACTAGTTTTAATTTGTGCACTTTAATCTGCACAGACCTTCAATATAAGAAGTCCTCCATCACTGCAGTGCATGGCACAGCAGCTGTGGGCAGACTCAGATTTACTGTTTGAATTGCAGAATTAGAGGAAGGATGTTTATGTCAGGGAAAAGACTCCAGGTTAATTTATCCTCTTCCTCTCTTGAGTATCCCATCCATGAGAAGTCGCTTTTGGAGTCCATGAGCAGGTATGATGCATATAGGTTACTTGCAGAACAGCAAGGACACCACTGAACAGATACTTGGGTACCTAGTAAATTGGATAAAGCCATTTCAGGTGGATTGATAAAATGACAGGTTTCAGCCAGAAGACATGATCAGGCAGTACTTTCCAGAAGACTCTTCATGAAGGCCTGGGTCTACATATAGCTGTGCTGTCCACGTATACATGTCTGCTTGTCTCTGCCTCTAAAATATTGATTCTATTGCTCATTTTCAACCAACTTTGAGAGAAGGTTCATGTCCCCAACACATAAAAAATTTTTGTATGAGTTTTGTAAATCTCAACAGTTGGGTAGACACAGTAGATCTTATTAATCCTTCTTTGGGAGAAAGGCAGCCGCACAAGCTCAATTATATTATCACACAACAGAGATTCCCTGTTAAAACAGTGGCTTTATGAATGCTCCACTGCAGTAAGCTTTTTGATAAGAGATGTTATTTTGAATCCTAGAAAATACAACCACTTCATGAAAATTTATCTGGAACTAGCTTTCTTCAGGTTGCCTGCCTATGGAACTACGCTTTTTTTTTTTTTTTTTTTTTTTTTTTGCTGACCTGCTAATACTAGTAAAATGGGAAGTGTTACGGTTTCAGAATGCCCTGGGACGGTATAGAACAGACTCCAAAGTTCTGAGAAGTCTTGAACCAAATATATTAGCCATTCTGCAGAATTCACAGGTGCAATACAGCCAGTGGGAAACTGGATTACTTGTGGACATGTGACCTAATCAGGAAACAAAAAAGGAGGACAAACGTTTTGACCTATCGGGATGCGGATGAAGAAGAGCTCAAAGAATAACTTGCAAATAATTTTTTTTGAAATACATCAGCTGCAGGACATATGCCAGAAGATGCAGAGGAGTGACAGCAAAAGCATAAAAGGAATGAATGTTGCGTGACTTATGTATATACATTGGTTCAATACGCGTCCTTCCAGCAGCTGGGCTTAGACACTCAGTCCACTCATTAGGTGTCCCTCAGTTCCTAGTCTCCCCAGGTACCTCAGCGCCAAGCACACACACGTGCATGCACACGAGTGGGTCTCCACGCTGACCCCAGAACCCACAGTCCCTCCATCAATCAGCTGAGACTTCCCCGTTTCCTCAGCTACCTCCCTCACCTGCGGTCTTGCCCCTAGGGACACACCTGGCTCCCAGGTCACTGATCACTTTGATGGCTGGTCTGCCTGGATACTGGCTAGCAGTCACTGACCTGCGCACTTTCGTTTGCTGGCACCACGGACACAGAGGGCCTCTTGCACCTGATCTGAGTGCTCTTGCTGCCACTTAGGCCACCATACAATCAAACAGACCAGAGAAACCATCAGCCAGGACAAACGGTTAGAAATGGAGCTTAACAAGAAGACTGTAGACTATGCTGATTAGGTGCAGGGCATGGCCAGACAAGTGTGCTGAATAGCAACTTGCTTGCATGAGATTGGTTCTTTTTACCTTTATCTTGCTATAAAGCCATGCTTGTTTCTCCCCAAATCACCCGTACCTCTCCCTTTCCCTTCCTTTCATTCCTAGCCTGAACATCCCATAATAAGTCTTAAGCCATCTCAAAATGCTCTTCTGCTGTGTGCCATAACACCCCGTGTCCCGTGCCCCTAGTCAGTAGCCCTCTCAGTCTGAAAGATGCTCCTGGGATATACTCCCATTGATGGACTTCCTGTGATGGGTTTCGTACCTGGCTGCTGTTAGTCTCCTGGGACAATCCCAAAGGAGCTGGGCAGGATGTCTACTCCTCTGAGCAGGCAGTGTGGGTTTTCCACCTGCTCTTGTGTCTCTCATTCCTCTGTGCTTACACAGATAAGCCCTTGCTGGGCTGATTTCCCTACCTGTCATTGGTGTCTCTGCCAATTTTTATCACATAATCTAACAATGTTTTGCATCTCTATTTACCATGGAGAAGCTCAAGGCAGTTCCCATGCTGAAATCCTTCCTTATGGGGGATACACCAGAGGTTCTGCTTCAAATAAGAGCATTGGACAAGATCAGAAATTGAGCTGATGCAATGAGCAACCCCAATATCATGAAACATGTGGAGTTTCTAGATAATTTAAGGACAAAATTTTGATACGGAACTGTGTATGTGAGGCTGTCTTGACATCGCAGAACTGTAGACTCTGTTTAAGACAGGAACATGATTAGTAAGACTGACAGCTCTGCCAGGCAACTTTGTCAGGCTAGAATAAAAGGAGTCAGTGAGTAAATAAACAAACATGGTGTTATTGGGAAGGCTCAGCAGAGATTTGGCAAAGGGTACTCGGGCTTTACAAATCTTTTGGACAAAGTTTCAGAAGGAGCACGTATGCCAGGAACAGCCTGCTGGTGAGGCTGGCACGCATCAACAAAGGGAGTTAAACAAGTTTTCTTGCCAAAGTTTCTTAAAGAAGCCAAATAGACATAGGATGGGAGGGAAGTTTGCATGGCTGGAGAATCACTGAAAAATGTAGAAAAAAAGGTCTTCAGATTCATAGTGAGAGAAAGTCACACCACTTTAGAAAGTGGAGTGCTTTCTAAATGGGGTGGGAAAGAAATGAATAGGGTGGTGGCAAAGCTGACTGATGCTAGTAGTTAACATGACACTAATGATACGAATATTTGTACCTCCCGGGAAGCTGCTATGCCATATTTCCTGTGACTGCTTAGCTAATGCTAGCTATCCTTGATTGTCCCAAGAACTAGAAAGAAAAACAACGGCCTTTGAGCTAATATTTTTCCCTTTTCTCTAAGGCAAAGCACAATCTAATTCAGAGAAGTGGAGGAGGAATACACAGTGCGAGTTGTGGAGGAATAATGAGTTGAATGAAAAATGCTGAAAATAAGGGTAGATTCTTTCTGTCTTATTATTTCTCTAATTAATTCAACCACAAATTTACAAACCTTTTCCATCTGCAGTAAGTTCAACTAAAAACCTAATGCTTCAGTGTCTAGAGGTGAAGCAATACTGATTTTAATAAAAATTATAATAATTGTGATGGTAACATCATTAAATGGTACGAAGTATTCAGTGGAGGGAACCTCTGGTGGCCACCTAGTTTGGCTTTACATTCAACAAAGCTGGATCAGGTCAAGTGTGGCTTTTTTGTCCATGGCTCAAAGGATAAATATTCTAAATCTTCTCTTTATAACCTAGTGCTGCAACACTCTGGTAGAGGAAAAAATGTGAAATTAAGAGAAATTTGCCCATATCAATTTAATTCTACTCACTTTCTAGTTTCTGATCTTTGAGAGATCTCACATTAAAGAATTCCTTTGCAATGCTAAGGGCTAGAACTGTAATTCTTCAGAAAAAAATAACGGAGCTTTTTCTGCACTGAGGGGACTTTAAAAGCTCAGGCTCTGAGAAGCACACCTAGGATCAAGAGACTCATGAAAAGTTTCAAGACTTTACAACCCTACTTCTGTCAGGAGTTGATTTTATTCTTTCTTGACTGAAGCTACACAAGCTTGGCACTGTTCTGAAACAGCTTAAGGTAGAGCATCACCTTTACAGTCTTGCCAGCCACATAATGAATGACTGACAGATATCTCATGTCACAAGTGACACAGTGTCTGTATTGTATTAAAATAGTCTTATGAATTTTAAAGAGCCTTTTCCAGGCATGAAAATGGTAGTTTATAGCTCAAAATATATATAGCTTATATTAAATATTTGCATGACAAGGGTGACTTTAATTAAAAAACCTTTAGTATAATTTAAATCACACCCATGAAAATGGTTATTGAAGAATGAGACATCTTACAGCAACTGACTCCGGGAGTTCAATATAATCAAAAGAGAATGTCTGGGACATCACTCACTGTAGTGATTTTATACTTCTGTAGAAAAGCTGATTGTAAAATCCTTTTAGTAAACAGTGAAGTAGTTCAGCAAAAACCGAAATGTAATTCTGAAAGGTAATAAATTTGTATTTGCTTAAAAACAAAGTGATTTTGACATGGTACAGGTGGATTTTTTGCACTTCAAATAAAAAGCCCTCAAGTACAATGGAAGTTGCCGTATTCCTGTGAGATTTCTGGGATATTCAAGAACTCAGCTGGATAAAGCTCTTGAATATGCACGAGCTTCCTTCTTTTCAGTCACTTTCCCTAAGGAAAAAGAATTTAAAGTTTCTTGGTTTCCTAACTGCCTCTTCCTGTAATATATCCTCTCTAAATTATTTCATTTATAAACGATACGGTAATGTCTTTGGTGTTTGACACCACTTCTCTTTCCCGAACCAATCAAGATCTGTCAGACTCACTTCAGGATGAGCAAAGGGAACAATCCCAGATCACTTCTAGGGGCTGACCTAAACATGTTTGCAATAACGCAGTTTTACAGCTAACAAGCATCCCCATGAGAGCTAGCATATATTCTCCTTTAAATTTGTATTTTAAGCCAATTTTATTCAATATAATCCCCTGCTGTCCCCTGCAAAACTTCTGCGATGAATGTGTGTGGAACTGAGTAACAGTCATGAGGCTGGTGTTGTTAAAATCATTATACACACGATTGTGACATGTTAGAGATCTGAAAAGGCAGTAGGTCCTGAGATTAAAATTAATGGCTATCTATTCCTCAGGCACTTGTGAGGAGAGTGTTATTCATCCTTTCCTCCTGTCTGACAAGCTACTGAATACCCAGGAAGAAGCAGGCGGTGGGAACATGGAGCATGTACCATCATTATGAAAAGCTGCTTTCCCTTAATTATTTCTCTCCTGTGGCCACAGCATTACCTCACCACCTCTGGCCCCCTATAGTTTGATAAACGTTAAGTTTTGAGTTTTTTGAGCTGTGTATAATAGCTCAGCAGACCGTGCCTCCTATGTCTGGCGATGACAGCGTCTGAAGCGCTGCAATACACTGAGGTAGCAAACAAAGCCAGGCACGTTGCCGCATCCCAGGGAGTAACCTAGGCTGTTTAGGATGCAAATAAGGAAAGAAAAGGAAAATATGTTGCTGTCAAAACTCTGCCTGCAGAATGGATGACAGCAAAAATTTATAATTATTTAACATGTTGAGTTTTACATTCCTCAAACCGGTAAAGCTTTTACTGTCTAGCTGGCTGATGCATCTCCACTGTTGGTTCACAGTAGCAAACTTCATCCCTCCTGAGAAGGCAAAAGCTGAGAAGTCACACAGTTATAAATTTTATTAATCTGTTTTTTGAGTCTCTACATGCACTCAGAAATATGGGCATACGGCTTGTGTAGAGATTGTTAGTGTAGAGGCAAATATATGACCCAGTGTAGGTACGGCACAAAAGATCTATGCATGTGATTTTCAAAGGTGAGAAGCACTCCTGAATCCCACTGAGCTGGTGATAGAAATTTTTTTTTTCTGGGCCCTGGAGTAAAGCAGGCAGCTTTTTTTTCTATGCAGGCAGCTTTTTAGGATGGCTGCTTTAGACCTGGGGGAAAAAGTTTCGGACCACTGCTGAGCTCTTGGGCAACATTAGGCAGATCATAGATGTCTACATCAAGAAAAGGTTTCAGACTCCAGGCAACCCCAGACTTCAGCAGTTTTCATGTTGACAGGATTGTTTCTTTTCAGGATTGTTTCTTTTCATTGTTTCTTTTCTGGGGTGGCAGCTCCCAGACCCTGAGGGCAGCCCTAGCGGAGCCTCAGCTGAACTGCTTCGACCGCGAGGCGATGTAGTGGCCCAAGCCAGGATGTCTTCAGCTTATTCCTACCAAGAATGAATTACCTTACCTTTGTCATATCAACAACTCCATCTAAACGTTTGCAGTTGGATCCTACAGGGGACCCCTGGAATATTATAGGAGGTACCCCCATATCTTGCACACAGCAACAGAAACAAACAGCAAGAGGAACAAAAACAAAACAAGATCCATTCCAGCAGCAAATGAAAACTTTCTTCCTTAGCTCAGCCATTTTTTTCTTTTCTTCCTTTCACCTTTATTTTCCATTTATTCCCTTCTAATTTCCTTTGCCCAGTGATTTAGCTAGGACTAGGAACATGGTTAAAAACCACAAAAACCTTGACACAGTTATGAGGTGAACTCCGTTATGTTAAACCTGTGTGCAGCAGGTTCAGGCTAACACGTTTTACCACAAGTGGGACAGGCTAAGGCCTCATACACAATTACTACTTATCAGCTGATGGGTAGCAAGTAGGTAACTGTCCTAACTCCATAATGTTAGAACACCTTTAACTTTCAAACCCCTAACATGCTATATCCCTAGGCCTATCATATCAGTAAATCTTGACTCCTCACACAAGCCACAGAATTAACTTAATTAACTGCCAGTGCACACAAACTGCATTTCGCTACAAGAGTAATCTGATTTTTCTTTCTGAACACAGATTATTCGTTCTCTGAGGTCCTGGGTAAGGAAGAAAAAACAGTCTGCTGATTACTGAAGAATAGGTTTGACTACACTATTTAGGAAGAATCTAATAGAGGTCAGGATTTCCCTGCTCAGTCCATCACCTTCATGTAGTGCCCTCTGAAGATAACAGGAAATTAGAAACATAATAAGAAAATTAGCAAAAATTAGGTCACCATGAGAGAGAAGGTTCTTTAGTTTAATGCAACTTACAGTTTTATAAACATGTAAATTAATGACCATTAAAACTGCATTTTTCTCTTAATTGGTTTTTAGAAGATCTTGGTCTTGTAGTGACACATTGTCTTGGCTAAAAAATAGTTACTGATTTTTCAACATACCCCTGTGAAGAACAGGACAGTTTTGAGAGGGTAGAAATGGGAAAAGGATGATAGTGGGGGCTATTTCTGGTGGCATAACTATCACAAAGTATGGAAGGACCTTCCAGAGTTAAATAAATAAATTTGTAGATTTAGTAATAAAAGACATCTGGAAAATGATAGTATGGATCTAAAATTGTCATCTAATAACTTCACCAATGTGACTTTGCAGCAGGTACCCGCTCTAGAATTTAGTAATTTCCATCATTGTTCAATGATTGACTAAAAATCCATGAGAAAATCATCTTTTCATGCTATAAAACAAATGGACAGGATTGGGGAAGTAAATCCTTGCAAAATTTCTGCAAAAACATATCTTGAGAAGTACTTTGTTAAGTATCAAGAGATCTACTGAGAGATCTTCCTTGTCAAAATAGTTAAAGGGCTGCCAGCAAGATGATTAAAACCCGCAGATTTTAGGAGCCTCCTGGAGTTTATGCAAATGTAAATGACTTGGAAATTATTTGGTACTGGGGAGTACATAAGGAAGGCTGAGGGGCTAAGGAGACACAAGGCGATGAAGGATACCAAGCTTTGCTTTGTAACTGCCTGTAACTGCTGGCAGAGATGGTCTGCTGGAGGTGTCGTTGTATCCTTGCAGCGTACAATGGATTTGGGATTAAAACATATCTCAGAAGGTGGTGTTGCAGACCCAGAACTCCTGCCACTGCTCATGCGTAGTTCACCATCTCATGGGCTGCAATTGTTGTTTCATGATGTTGGCTACGGAAAGCAAAGATATTATTACACCATAATAACACAATTAATGCAATTGCACAATACTGCAATAACTTAATTAGCTGTTGCTGCACCTGGGACCAGTGTTCTCTTTCCATGTGCTCTCAACAGAGAGACACGTACTTGTCATTTGGGTCATTATGGAAAGACTATTCAGCTGGAATCCTGCTGGGTACAGCAACCTTTAAATAGAGAGATGGAAATTTTGATTTATTTTTCCTTCTGAAAAGTAATTTGTTATTTCTGCCAGATAAATGGAAATTATTTATTTATTTTTGAGTGCCTCGCTTCTCTTTTTAATAAAAAGAGAGTAAATCATAAAAAGAGAAATCTTCACTACTTTTCACTACAGTCATCAGCTCCCCTGGAAAACCTTCAGGAGTCACTCTCACTCCACGGACTGTAGGTTGCTTCCCTTTGTACCCACCAATCTGCCCTCCCTGCTTCCTCAACCTCTTGGATTGCCCTTGTTTCTCCAAAGAGGAAGAGCAGAAAGTTATAACTACTTGACTTCAGCATGTGGAAGGATGGATAGATGGAGATGAGAAAGAGGATGCACTAAAAAGTTAGATGTGACTGTTGGGGGATGCTATGAAATAAATGCTTCCAGATTTTCTCTGAAGTAAACAAAGAGAACACATTTACAGAAAGGGCTTTCTAAGCCCTCTCCATTCACTGAATTTTCCAATCATTGAAAACAAAGCTTTATGGAATGATTTTGGCTGTTCTGTATCTTTAAAGCATCTAGCAAATGGCCACCTGAGCCTCAGCTAGGGGCACTGAGTGCTAGGGTAATAGAAACAAAAATGTCATCACCAAGGTTTCCATTTTCACATACATGAGAAAAGCATAACCAATTGAATATTTTAGGTCACAAAAGAAATTTTATGTCCTTTGAGCAAGACAAAAAGCAAAAAATGGTGACCATTGCCCCTTCATCATTTAGTTCTCTAAAAAATCCAGTAGTTTCCAAATGTAGTTTATCCCTTCATGTCCCTTAACTGTCGATTCACTTCTAAATGAACATCCTTTTGCATGCCTTGTGCTGGCTGCCCATTTTGGGCAGTAGAAAACCCTAGATGTGGCTGCATTTCAGGAGTGGGTGATTTATAACCTATGTAGCCAATACATACCTTGCAGGCACATTGAAGACCTAATATTTCCAAGAGAGGAACAGATTTTTCATTTTGCTAAATGCTGAGCATCATATTTGAAACATATATCTTTTTTGAGGAAGTGGTTAGCCATTAGGAAAAATCATGTTTCTTCTTAGTGACAAGTCATTACTTAAGAAAGCAGGATATAAATCCATATGCAGATTATGCAGTGACTCTGGCCCATGTTATCTTCTGGATTTGCTGACCCAGGCTCCCACTTACAAATGACATCCACTCATTTTGCAAATTTTCCGCCTTTGTGTCATCCATTAAGATTTTTTTTTGTACTGGATGCATCCGTGAAAGCTGTTACTAGACATAAAACCACAGGTCAGGAAATAAGTGTGTTCCTGTTGCATGATGAATTTTATTTTCTTCTTGCATATGCATAGAAGTCCTACAGTTCTGCAATCTTGTTTACACAGAATAGTAACTATCTGTTTCTTAACAGAAAAAAAGGTTGTTAATTTTAAACTGAAAACTCCTCATTTCTCCAGATTAGCAATATCGAAAGATTTGCCCCTGTTATAAAGAAATCGTGAAGCTTGCTATGGAGCATGAGGTGCTGTCATGAGCCAAAGGCACGCATGGTGAGACGCTGGAGCAGATAAGCCCTAAGCATACACATAACGCATAAATATGCACATATGTGCACATGCTTCTGGTGACAGACTGTCTTGCTTCACAGACTGAGCTCTGCGACCCACTCCTTGGACCTGATCACTGGAAGACCTTCAGGACCCAAGTGTTCTGCCACTTCCCCTGGTAAACTCGCCGTGTGCCTGCGTTCTTGCAGCTCAACACTGACATCCCATGGCTGGTCCTATCAACCCCCAAGTGCTCCCTTTTTCCCCAGAGAGGGACGTACAGTGGGAAAATGATTAGATAGCACATAGACATCAAGAATGTTTTTATTTGTATGTTTTTTGTTTACTTGTTTGTTTTTGTTTGTCTGTTTGTTTTTTTCTGTAGGCATTAAAATAGGGTAACTTTTCTGTTTTGCATGACATTTGAATAGGCCAGACGTGCAGCACCATGTGCAGCAAGAAAGTAGGGCTTATGAATATGAAACTTGAAACTTCAGCCCCATTTGAACAGAGGTCCCATTTTTTTTTTGCTGTTGACAAGATGAGACCAAGTCACAATCTCCTTTCCAAAATTACACAGCAGACAGCAGGTACTCTCATATACATGGTGCAGAGCACTCTACTGAATTTGTGACCATGCAAGAATAATATAACCAGTTTCTATAAGGAATACCCTCAATTCCCTAATTAGGAACAGCAGACTTGCAGAATGCATACGTTTGTGAAAGCTTAGACAGTGATAGAGATTGTTTCATTAAGATGTTTATTTTAAACATCAACTTTATAAACCTGAATAATAAATACAAAATGATACAGACCAAAATAAAATAATAATCATTCTCTGGCATCTTAAAGCAAGAGTAGTTTTTTAACTCTGATTATGGCATATAATGTTGATACTTATTTTAAATGGACATGTGGTGATGTTCAACATTTTGATTCCTTTTATGCAACTGATTGTTTTCTGCTTTGGTTATGGAATACTGAACCAACATACAAGGGTAAAAAGATAATGAGGAGATTTTAGGAAGAGCTTCACAGATGTGGCTGCAAAAAGAAAACCTCAAAGGCTAATTAAGTATTTCAAAAAACAGACCCCATGCTTTTTTATTGCATGCAAGATTTTCAAGAGAATTGCGAGGGCAAGAGTCTGACAATAGATTAGACATCATCATCAGACATGAAGTCAGATTAATTCAATTCTTCCAGTTGTTAATTAAATATCTACAATTTCATGGGAGAAGACAGAACTCTGACCTAAGAAATAACCAGTCAGTCTGAAAAGGGCACACTGCAACAGAGATACAAGTTTGAAAGAATCAATTGATATCTTAAATAAGCTAGGAAAAAGATTAAGAAATCGTAAATTCGGCTGATTTTAGGAATCAAATTTAGAACATTTGGCTAAATTTGAGAAGGTTATATATCAAATAGATTTATACGAGAACTATATTGGGCTGCTGGGTACTGAAGCAAGTGGGCTTTTGATTTTGATGGATATGAATTACATATTAATAGAACTCAGGAGTCTCAAACAACAAGCATTTGGGGAATTCTGGTGAGAGCCCTCACTTATTACTCAAAATCACTAATGAAATAATAACCGTAAACCTAGATCTGCACCTTGGCAAATTTTCCTCTCCAAGTAAGACCATAGCTAGCATTTGCTGTTTAATATTCAGCGATGCAATTACAAACACAATGTCTTACAAATCAGTGTTTTTTTGTAGTTTAAGAAAAGAACTTGCATGACTGCTGGTGAGCAGGCAGTACTATTCAATGTAATGGCGATTGCTTTACTTATACAGAAAATAGTGAAACAAATTAGTACAATTGGCTATGTTGTTGACAATTTCAGTGAAGAGGCATTAAAGCTAGTGGAACAAAACCAGATATTTTGGATTTCTCTGTTTTTCTCTGCCTTTCAGACATGAAAAGTCTGATTTTCTGAAGCATGGAGCTCTCAAAGCTCTGGTTAGTTTTGTACAGGGTTTATACGTATATTTTTTTGTGTCCCTGAGTCTCGTACTGTCAAGAGATTGTAAACACAAAACTGGGTGCCTTATTTGGAGGCCATGTTTGATAATGCTGGTCTTAATAAGCAGCAGAGGTTGATTGCACTACCTGTCATGTCATATTTCTCTTGTGAATTAATGGGAGGCTTTTGTCTTCACAAACTTTAAGTATTAAAAACAAACTTCAAAATACATAATAGCAATGCATGGTCAACAAGGATATGGGAAGAGAATGCCTTAATGGAAGTAATATGCATTTATGAGTCCATTTCTATTTCTTTTTACCCTTCAAGGCTGAGTTTGTTAAAAGGAGAGCAAATGACTGAGAAAATAAGATATGAGTGCCCCCTTCTTTTTATTCCTTTATGAATCCCCACATCTTTATTTTTATGTACTTAATATATACTGTATAACATTGATATGGCAGAAAGGATTAGGAGAGTATAGAACATTTATAATCCAAAACACAGTCTCAGAAATTTCCCATTTTTTCTGATTAGAGCTGAAAAAGAAAGAGGTTCTAAAGCCAAGTATAAAACCCGGAAGGCAAAGATTGTTATGCTTTTCCTATTGAAGGGAGAAAAGACACCGGAAAAATATGGAGGAGTTTTGCTATACTCAGTGCAAGCAATATTTGAAAAAAAAAAATCTGAAATGACTAAACGGTATTCATGGCTGCCAAAAATTATCAATTGTGTTAACCATTTTGAACAAGTAAATTCATTACTACACAGCTTCACTTTGGACTGCTCAGGAGCATACAAGGTTGCCACCTGCAGCAGCTTCTTCCCATGGGACATGGTCATCAGCAGGGAACAGTAACAAAATGATGCTTCCTGCCTTGTCCCTATTGCCAGGTTTGCAGGCTGTATACGTGACTTAGCTGTAGTGCCCTTGCTCTTCCTTCCTCCCCATCTCTCAACCCTCTGCAAGTGCAGATTGCCCAATGGTGGTGACAGTCCATCCTTTCCTGCTCTCAGCTTCGGTTCAAGCCCTGCATGCACTGAAAGCTTCGATGACACCACTGAAGCTTACTGCAGGTTTTCACACTAGTGAAATGAATCCTCTGGAGTGTTTTTTCTTTTTAAGGTCATATGACCTTTTTAGATCAATTTAAAACCCTGCATGCCTCTTGCCACGGAAGACTATATACTCCACTTGAGTAAAATGGAATTGAGATTATTTTAAAAAAGCTTTTAATCAGAATAAACATTGAGTCATTAAAATGCTATGATGAATCAAGAAGTTGTTTACTTAAATATATTGAATTTTGTAGTTTACTAAATCAAGACTTCTTGTAGTCTCCATGGAAAAGCAAGTTCCAATTGTCGACCTTTATATTTATGTGCAAAAATATTGGAAAGAGACCAAGGCATTCTCTGGCTGCAATTTAAATTTTTCTCATTTTAAACTTTTGCAAATGAAATATATTATTTTGACACCTTTTGTATTTATTGTGGTAACTAGTCCTGCAAACGCTTTATGCAGTCATATATTCAGGGTGCAACAGCCTTCTGCTGGAAGGCAGATATATCTCAGACAGCTGATGCTCAGGCACCTCAGACTTGAGAGAGGTGAATTCAGAAGAGGCCATGCCTATGTCCTAGTCAAGGATACTGTCACGCTCAACCTGCTTGGGGAATTACTGGTGAAGAAAACCACCTTTTGACTTTGGTGGGTCTTCATGACAGACCTACCCGACTCAAGACATAACATCACACAGGAAGATTAACTATGTTTTCCCTCAGGAATATACGAGTTTTGACAAGCTGCTCATCCATGTGCGGATGGAAATACTGAGATGCACAGTTTTGCACTGTGTCATCTCTTGAACAGCAGAGCTGGGGCAGCAAAGGAATTTGATTCGGACTGACGTCTCGTTTTTGATCATTCCATAGTATCGAACACTGACTAGGGCTTTTCTTTCTTCCTTTTCTTCCTTTTTTTTTTTTTTGTAATTTATTTTTAGATCTCAGTCCATGTGTGCCTAGATTTGTCATATCAAAGCTAGTACAGAGGAGTTCCTATGGCAGGGCCTAGGGCTATTCTTTAAAGTTTGAATCTGCAGTCTGAAATAATGTTGCCTGCATGGATATATCAGTCTGCTCACAGGTATGGGATGCTGTGTATTTCATAGCTTTACCTTTCATACCTCTGGAATAAGCAGATAGTCCTCCAGAGAAGCAGAAAGTATTACTTTTCTGATAATGTACTGCACAGGGAAATATCCTTTAAACACAAGGAAAAAATGTAATCCGGGCATTTTTTCTATTTGGGCTTGCAATGATCCTTTCTTCTTGCACAGCAAGTCTCTGACGACTGTTTTTTTTCCTTTTTTGTATTTGCTATGGAGGCACATTGCATTCAGCACCAAGCATCGATGGAAGAGTAAGTTAAAACTGTCTAATGTGCTTGCTGAGAAGTTGAATGATTGCAAAGCCAGCCTATTCCTTCGACTGCCAAAGCGCATTTTCATCTTATTGCTTTGCCTATGGGGGCATTCTCCCAAATGAAGGGGGGAGATTTTTCTAATCAGGATCAGCGATTTGTTACGCTGTAGGCTTAGTAGTCAAAATAGACTTAGGAAGAAAAGAAGGAAGGGACAGCTATTTATTTCCTGCCTTTAAAAGTATTGGAAGATTTTTTGCACAGCTGGTGACGATGCTGTAATATGGAGTAAGTGCAGATATTGCTAGCCACTGGTAATTGGTGAAAATACAGAACTGAAAGTGATTACTATGATACTTTATTTGGCACAAGGCTTGTCTTTGCCTGCACATGTGTTTGGCAAGGAGCACAGAAGGCTTTCTTCTCATAAATAATAGTATACAGTTGTGAATATTTCCTGAAGTGATGTGAGATACAAAAGAGAAAATACTGAGTTCAAAGTTCACAAGTCTAGCTAATACTTTCAAGCCAACAAACTATTAAATCTGAAAGTTTATATTTTATTTCCAATTTCATGTAGCATCCTTGTGTATGTATATATATACTCAGGATAGAGATGTCCGAATTTTGAAATAACGTGCTATGGCACGTGAAACAGTAGATGAACGATAATATTAGGAATGCTACCTTAGGGAGCTACCTGGGGAGATTGGAGAGACAGTGGTTGAACAGTGAACTGAAGTTTCGAGGGGTTTTGAGAGTAACCTGCAACCTTTGAAATCTTGGAGTCAGAATTTCTACACGTTCTTTTCAGCACTTGGCTTGTCTGAGTTTCTTCTCTTGATGGATCCCATGCCCTACTCCCCGCAAAGAAAAGCAACAAAAATGCAAATTTGCAGACACTCACATATATAAAATGTCCACAAAAAATTGTTAGAAGACTGGTAAGCAAGAGGCTGAAAAAAAAATTAGCAAACTGCATTTGACCTAGCTCTGAGGAAAACAAGTCACAGCAAAAGTAAAAGATTTTTTTAAGAGCACACATATTGGTAAGAAGCAACTATTTCAGAAAAGACTAAAATAAACTGAGAACATTAGACCTAGCATTTTCATATTTGCCCACAACTTCTATTATAAAAAATGTAAACAGAAGTGTGCTTGATTTAAGCAAACTTAGTAATGGAACAACTTCTGTCAAGACGGGAGTAATTTGAAAGGATCGTTTTAGAAGGAGATTTTTACAATTTCTACAAAAAAATAATGAAAACAACACAGTAGATTGCAAGTAGCTGGCAATTTATAGAGTAGACCTCTGAGACAAAGATGTCACTCAGAACTCTGGGACAAAAATATTGCTTGTAGCACTAATCACAAACAGAGAGCTGTAAATGACAGAAATGCCCAAGAAAGAAAGCCAAAATCTGTTTTGGAATTTAGGTTTTACCACCTGTTAGCCTTTAGGATGTTGAATATTGTACACATGAATACTCAAGCCAATGCATTTTACAAATTGTAGCTTTTATATGAACACGTAGACTGCATTAAAATAATTACTTTCAATGAAGCAGCATTTAATATACTTTTTACTAGTGTTTTTGTACTAGAAGGTGGCATATGTCTTACTGACAGCAGGTAATCAGATCTCTTCAAGAATCATTTCCTTAAATGCATGCAATAGAGGATGAAATTATTAAGAGAAGGTAGTTAGAAGAGGAAACGTTACCCATCTTTTGGGCTCTGCGACCCACTTCAGCAAACATTTAGCTATGTCTAGTTTTAAGTACGTGCTTGTATGCATTACTAAGCAGGCAGATTGCTTTTAGAGCAGTCAGATTCTCAGCTGGAGTAAATCTGCCTGTTGCCACTGTCTGCTGTCAAACTGAGAACTGGCAACAAGAAAATTTGAAGCAGAAAAACTCAAGGTATAAATTCAGGCCTCACTCACCTAACGGCATCATTCTCACTGCCTTCAACAAGGCAGGAGTTTTGTCTGATGTGTCTGACCCCTAGAAATCCCTTGTAGCCTTAGGGCAAACTCCTGCTCAGAAGAATAAAGAATTTTGCCCAAGTCCAGACTCATGGTAGTTTTTGGTGAGGTTTTCTTGTGAATAAATGCTTCATTAGACTATACACAAGATCCATATCTAAATGCACAAGTGTAAAAAGAATAATTATCTTTGCTGCAAGATGTTCAATCAAGTCAAAAATGGGAAATTGCTACCCAAATGAAAAAGTGCAAAATACATGCTAGCACAAGACTGCCAAGAAATTTGTCAGCTGCTTCATCAACTGGATTTTAAAATCTTGATTAAAAGTCCAGAACATAGATAAACATGCTTCAGGGGATTGTATTTAATGAAACCCCAAATAGAAGGCAATTGAGTTTATAAAAAAGTCTGCAAAAACAAAGCTCTGTCTGTTTTCACCTGAGATCTTGTAAACTGTTTGTTTGTTCTTTCCAGGGTTATTGCTCTTTTTTTTTTTTTTTTTGAATTAGAAGTAACATTAATTTAAACTTCATTACTAGCAAGTGATTTGTAGACATAGTGGCTCCACTGTTTAATTGACAAGAAAGAACTGCGCTGGCAGTTGCAGCACAGATTTTGGTCTGCGTATGGACACCCTTGTGTGATGGGCACATCAGACCAGGCAGTCTGGGTGTCAAGGGGAGCTAGCACACACGGCCCACATGCACAGGCTCCCCAAGAGCAAGGTGTTGTTCTTGAAGACCTGCACTTCTTGTACTCCAGTGGATTTATTTGACCAATGCGCTCTTGTGCGGGGCAGCGGCAACCGAGTTGGAGTCAGTGGCTTCCCCCTGTACGAGCCCAGGCATAAGGCTGTGTTAGAAGATGCAATTGCTCACAACCGACTTAGCATCAAGGAGCTATGTGTGTTGGCAGAGTACTGCTGCGGTGTCAGCAAGCTGCTCGTGCCTAGGTCCATCACCATTTGTTGCCCTCACACTCAATCTACATTTTATGACTGTTTAGATACATTTTCCAAGTCTCTTTCTGCCTATTCCTGACTCCTTAGAGGAGGTTTCTGCCTCTCCAGCTGGGTGAGAGCATTACCCGCTGTGCTTGATTAGCTCCACCTTCAGTAGTGGGGTGCGAATCTCTGCTGGCCACTACAAATAGGATACAGTTTTTACTGGTATTCATTTTGTTTTCCAGCTTGATTTCAGCACCCTCACAGGCAAAATTAACAGTCTTTCTTAGAGACCTAGTGTAGTGGAAAATCAGCTAAAACCATTTTTAACAGACTTTTTTTTTTTCCATTCTGCAGTACAGGTAACAGCTGAGAAAGCAAAAATGTATATATATATTTAAATACAGTGTAAATCTTCAAGCTTTTTTATTTTATCAGCTATGGAGGACTAGCAAATGAGATTAATGCTACCCAGAAGAGCAGCAGTTCTATCAACGCTGGTAGCAGTGAGTCTAAACATCCAAGCTCTTCTCAGCTCAGAAGTAACTGGAAATATTTTATTAATAAGATTTACTGGAAGCTGTACTTTTGTTCCGCACCATGGAGCCTTAATTCAGGGGAATTTTTGTGTGGCAGGATAGCAACCACATTGCTGCCTTAGTAAAACGCAGTTTTGAGCACCCATGGAAAACTAATGTCAGTAACATGAGTAAAATCCTAGATGTGAGGAATTCAAAGGAAATATCAATATCTACTAGGGGAAGGTACTGCTTAGTTTGTTCTTACTGTATATATATGGATATGTGTCAATACACACACACTTATTATATGTATATGTGTATGTATACGTACTTCTCAAAGAATCCTAGCCCAGAAAAGAGCAAGATGAAGCTACCTTTAACATTCCCTTTCAGAAAACCCCTCTCAAAGGCATTACGAATTCTCCTCCCATTTCCCAGAAAAGGCTTTAGAACTAGTCTTCATCTTCAAATGACTTTGTTTTCTTGGTGAAGTGTTTCCTTTGGATACATATGCTTGTTCCATCCCATTAACTGTTTAAAATATATCTTTAACAAGCTGGAGATAAAAAAAAAATATGGTTTGAATGGGTAGCCTGACATCTTTCCATCCTTGACATATTCAGGTATGCATGCTTTCTAAATGTTCATGAACCCTAAAGCGCAGAAATTGCCAAGAGGCTCTACAGTTTGCACAGCAGGGACAAATGTGCTCTTCCCACAGAGAGGAAATCAGTGTCTAATATTCCAGGGCAGACTTTGTAGCCTCTAGACTGCTTCAGAGCCAAATAGGTCATCCATCCTGATAATGACTAGTACTTTTTGCTCTCATGTTGTGGCCTGTGGGCACGCATTGGGAGATCTGTGCCTGCGAACATTGCTACACTTCTTCAAGGCTGATGGAATTGTGCTTCTTTACCTGCAAAGAATATGATTTCTTCTGTTAGGAGCATAAGTTGTCTTCTTCATCCCATGTCTAGCACTTTACCAGCATCAGTGATCACACTGTACACAACCCCGGCAGCCACAGCAGGCATGAGTGACCCTTAGCAGAAGCAACCCATGATCAAAGCCTCCAAAATAATGAGTAGCTGCTGTTGTGGTACCAGAGTCCCCAAGCAGAGTGGGAAGGGAGATGGAAAGCAAATGTGGTTCCAATTAGCAACAGTTTCAGCAGCTATGCCAACAGGTGAATGGGCACAGAGAACAAAGTACTCCCTTATGCCCTGCAGTAATTGCAGAGAAAGATGTATTGGAAGAAGTGGTGACACCTGATAAAGAGTCCTTCTTATGACCACTGCTTCTTGCTCAATAGCTATTCCCAATTGTACTTTTATTGTGTTACTTTACTTTCTGCCCTTTTTCTTAGATAACAGCAACTGGTTTTTGTAGTCCTTTGCTCTAAAGCCTCAAGAGGTTAAGTTGTGTCCTCTTTTCTTGAAACCCAAGTTCTCTTGTTCCAAGCACCTCAAGGGTCCCATGAACTTCTGAACTGCTGAACTCAAGTGTCACCTTCTTCTTATAGTCAAAGTATAACATGTCTTAATATCTCCCTATTAAATCTAAAAAACACTTCTTGCTCTGTTCTTGAAATATGTATTCTGTAATATATTTTCAGCGTTTAGGATAACTTGTGTATAACATACAGCTTCTTGTAATTCCCTCTGTATTCTCATATATAGGAAAAAAAAAAATCTCTTCTTTGTGTAACTGCAGCAAGAGATTAATTATGAGTATTTCAAACTCAGCTTCATGTCATTTTTGAACCTTACCAGGAAGACACTTTTGCTTTAGATATTACAAACAAGTTCACAAAAAATAATGAACAATCTAACCCATTTTGAGGTAGAAAATACTTTTTTCATAAAAGTTATAATCCATTCAAACTCTTAGACGATTGTTTACTCCTTGTGTTTTCATCAACTAACATTGTAGTGTATAGAAAGCAGTAAAAAGGAAAACAATAAAACCCGGGTGAGGGCATTTGGCCAGCAATGTAGCAGAGAGTTGCCAAGGTCTGTCTTCTTATTTTCAGCATTCATTTTTCTGGATTGTTTCTCTTTTAAAGAGCTCAGAAGACTAATTTTTCCTCATCAGACCAAAAATCTTACTACTCTTCTTTCTTTCTTCTTTCTTTCTTCTTGTTTCTGATGTGATCATCAATGGATGCTTAAGGAAAGAGTATTACAGCGAGCACAGAGTGATATTTCCTGTGGCTTGTTCTCCGTCTTTCAGTAACTTGCATTTTAGGGTTTTCTTGAACCAAAATTAATTGGAGCCTCATGCTTAACATTACTGCTATTTCTTCTCTGAGTCTGCCTAGTTACAAGCTGTGAATGAGTTTGACACTTCATGTGTTTTGTGAAAGATATGCTTCTTTTTGCTTGTCTTAACATGCTACTTGATAAATTTCCTTTAAAGAGTGTTAGGTTTTGGTTTTGCAGAAGTAAGGAATAACTATCCCCTATTCACCTTCTTTTTGCTGTTCATAATTTTGTACAGCATTGTCTGATCCTTTCACTACTGCCCTACTGTCTCTTTTCCAAACTAAAAAGCCCTAGCTCTGTTAACCTACTCTTCTTCTGAGGCCATTCCTTGCTCTACCTGGTCGCCTTTTTTCTGAGCTACTCCAGTCCCGTTGCACACTGTCTTCAGTTGTACGGTCTTCAGGAGACACACAACTTCAATATGTCAGATGAACACCTTTTTCATGTACTTCCTGATAACCACTGTAGCAAACTGACTTTTTTAGTAACTTAGTGCCTCCAGCATGATTCCCTGCCTACTTTAGGGGCCTCTTTGCCTATTGTTCTGTGTTTGTTGGCATAGGCGTATATGAAAACACACAGAAAGAAAGAGAACCTGCCTGCTAAAGCTGCTTTTGTCCATACATTTCTTTTCATTTCCATCATTTGAACTGTCATATATCTTTTTAGCATTTGGTTCAGAGGGACCAGGAGGCCACATGGTCATAAATCCTAATTATAATAGGATATTTCATGTGCTCTAAGTAGATTAAATGCCTGTCATGAGAGGATCCTAAATCTAGAGTGTCTAACAGTACAGAAAAAGAGTTAAAAATCTGTTTTGGGGAGTGGGAGTTGCAACCATATTAGGAATATAGACAAGTTAATTATTTGCATCAAGATTACGCTTTCTAGAAAAGCTTTTAGAGATTCACACACATTAGCTATCTTTCATGGGTCATGGCGTGATACTTCTCAAATACTGAGTGACTTTTTGGACACTGAAGCTATGAGAGAAGAGTGCTAGAGTATTTTGGATATGCTGCTGCTATCCTGCTAACTGCGGCTGGTAGCCCACTCCCTATACCAGCCCTCATGTCAGTGGATAAGAGAGTGATAAATCTAACAACAAATTTTTGAAAAAAAAGTCCTGGGCAAGAGAAATTCAGGAATCACAAGCAAATAATCATGATTTCCACATTTCAATTGATAAATCAGGTAGAACAACGATACATTTCAAATTAGAACACATATGAAAGTAGAAATAATATAATGGGGATGTATGACTATTATTTCTATGGAGGAAAGAAATGTCTTGTGAATATATTGGATTTTTTTTTCAAAGTAGCATGAGATTAAGACCTGCTTAATAAAAGATAGATGATTTTTTTGTCTTTTTTTTTTTTTATAATTGGCTCACCGAAAAACTGAATAAACATACAACTCATTGATTTAATTTGGAGTTGTTTCTAAAACAGCTCAGCATTTTAGAAAGGTCCCAGAGTACTTCCAGTTGGCATTAGAAACCTGACATACCAACAACAGCATATGTCTTCTCTGAAAAACTGTGTTTGAGTGTCTCACTGCAGCCTACATTTTCTAAAATGCAGCACTGAAGTTATGTTAAGGTCTATTGGAAATACAAAAAAACCCAATAATTTCAAAGTTTGAAGAATTTTTACTGATAAATTCAGAATTTATCACCAATTTCCATCTCACAGTTTTTCATACCAACTACATTATAATGTTTCTCTCACACTGTTCTATATTGTTGACTTTGATTATAATTCCTTTGTATGCCTGAAGATAGTTTTTGGCTTTTGTTTAGACCAGAACTTTGAAGACTTCCAATCCCTGCTGAACATTCCTGAATTTGTTTGCATTTTCCCCAGAAGACTACAGACTGTTACTCATTGTTTTAATTTGCATTTTATGTAATTCCAAATCAAAACTAACTAGACTATTTCATCAAGGAAAAACAAGAACATTACTCAAAAACAAAAGGAATAATGGCAAAAGCACCAAATCATTTCGTAAGGGGCTTTAAATGTTTATTCCAAAGTATGTTGATTGTGCCTAAGAGCAAACAAAATGTAAATTAAATTAGTACTGAAGTTTATCATTAGAAAACAACCTTTTTTTTAGGAAAAAAAAAAAAGAAGAAAACTCCTTAATTTAAGTCCAATGTAGGTTAGGCCTACTCATTACATAAACCACTAATCCACATCAAAACCCCTTTAGTAACATATGGACCATAATAATTTCCGGTGCTCTTTGCTTCTTAAACATAACAAGCTGTTAACTGAAGGGGACTTTTATTTGCATTTGTACTTTCTAAAGAGATGAAAACTGGAATTTCCCCATAAGGATCATTAAAGCCTATTACCAAAAAGCCTGAGAGTCACAGTTAGCAAAGGGTCGTGTTAATGCATCCGGAATACGCAATTCAAATCACGATCCCTGACAGAAATGTGATGGCAGAGGTATAAGTTGTGAGCAGGATATTTTTAGAGATGCATGTGAGACTGCCAGCATTAGCATATACCTAAGAAGTTCAGAGGTGACAAAAAAATGGCAGTTGCACCTTTTTCTTTTTGTTTTTAAAGTCAGAAGGCATTGCATGAAAATAATTTTGTAGCATCTTATAATGAGTTTAGATTTATTTTTTGTTTAAAACACAAACTTTGTGTTACAAACAATACTTGATCATGGAGCACAAAACTATTTGCTGACTTTATGTGCATACAGCTTATAATGAATTTATAGGCATATGGAAAAACAGAGCAATATTCATCCTTATTGTAATCCCACTAACTATGGAGGTATGTTTTGGGTTTTGTCTGTTCTACCTAATCTCCTGTAGTTCTTTTGTAGCTCTCAAACCATCCTCTGTGGCCATGGGGTCCCCCAAAAGTAGCTCTAAGAGATGGCTAACCTTGGAGGCCAAATGAATGAGGTAACCACTGTTCCTCACAAATGCCTAGAATTTGTTTTATATTGGAAGATATTTGCAAAATTAGTCATGTTTCTCTCAAGCTGTTGAGAATATTATATGGACATCACTGAAAAGTATAATATGTCTCTGCAGGAAAGAGAGCCCACGATGGCCTCTTTGCTCTGCGTGGTGTAGCACTGGTCTGAAAATACAGAACTGGAGCTTTAAACTTAAAATGTTAAGCTCTGCAGAAAGGGAGATGGTCTTTTTATTTGCCTATAAAGGGCCATGCTCACCTACAGTGCTGTAGGAACCAGAATAATAGACAGGCTTTAAAAAAGCACATATAAGCCAGAAACTGGTATTAACTAAACTCTAATAGCTCATGCATTGATTGCAGTCCTGACCAAAAAAAGAAAAAGATACAAATTAGTGACCTTAGTGAAGAGGGGATGGGGAGAGGACCTCCATCCAAGCTGATTTTTGCACTTTCTTGGTGTTTAACTCATTTAAAGGCAGGCCAAATATTTAAAAGTCATTTTTATATTGAAAAGACTCCTTGTTTTTATCAGAGATCCTAATAGTATTTACTTTTATTGAGACTAAAGACAAAAAATTAGTAGGAACTCTGTGGCAGTGCCGCTCTTGCATGCAAGAAGACATCGGATGGGACTGGTCTGTGTGTGTGGGTACCACGCTGTGTTCACCTCTGCTCTCCCAGCACGGGTGGCAAGAGCTCCCGTCTTCAGGCAATGTTTATGCCCTTTGAGGAGCTGCCAGTTTCCTCCAGCATCAGTGTGAGCCAGGAGCTTCTCCTCCTGCTTTCCAAAGTAGGAAACTGTTTTCTAATTCTGGCTGGGAGGTCTTCTTTATTTTCCAGATAGGAGACTGCAAACAAGGCTTTTCTGCTTTGCCGTTCACCTTTAATCTGCAGCACACGACATTCCCCTTACCTCCTTGAGTCACCTTAGGACTCCCCTATGGTAACCACCGCGCTGTCTGTGTAAATATTGGCAGTGCATGGTACTGAAGTGCCAGAAGAAAAGAGGTTTTGTTGCCATCAGGAAAATTTAAAATGGTGCCTAGTGCAGCCAGGTACTGTCAGCAGCATTTGTGCCCTACAAATGCTGCTTCTGTCCTGCCTTTCAAGGCACCACTGGTCCCTGAAGAAAGTGAATCCACCACCAAAGACTTCCTGAGTCATTTCTTGGAGCAGGCATCATTCTTCTCACAACAGAAAGCACAAAGATAGATGCCCAGATTGAACTTGTTCCCACAGGATTGATGGATGGGATTTCCACAGTCCATTCACAGGTTTTGTCATCACCATAGGCCAATGGATATTTTATGGAACAGATTAGGGTTTTGAGGAAGGGAGGAAAAGCTATTTTAACACATAGGACTAAGAGTGCATCAGTTAAATTTACAGTTTCACAAAAGGGGTCCTGTCCATTAAATGTCCTTAGTAATCAAGGGATCTTTAAGTTTCCTTTAAAATAATCCGCCAGAATTGAGTGGAATTTATGCACTGCTGATACAAGATGAACTAGTAGCTACTCTGGTAGGAGAGATCATGGGTATGAAACTCATCTGGAGATATAGAGGGAGATTTGTTTTCTCCACATTTTACCCAAAATGAAGAAAATTCAGTGTTACAGGGACAAGTCTACCAGAAATATTTATTTTATTATGAAGAAAATAAATCAAAATCAAGCTCCCCAGGAGACTCATTTGTCCAGGAGAAGGCAATCCAAAACAGCCACTCCTTACTATTTGGAAGGTAGTTACTGAGTTTATAACCGGTCTACTACAATGAAGAAAGATACAACACAAATGTAGTCTATTCCTGAAGTACACAGCCCTAGGCAGAGCAGCTACTAGGATCATGTTGCTCTCAGCCCAGCTCAGGATCTAGCTGTGCATGAGGCTTTGAAGCCTGGAAAAATCACTGAAGGCTATGGACAGCCTAAGGACTTTATTCTTATTTCATTCATATAACAATTGATGATCAGATCTCATCCAAGCAGATGCATTAGCAATGTTTATGGAACATAGCTGCTCCCAAAAGTATGGTCTTAACTAGTCAAGACTCACAGAATCACAGGATGGTTGAGGTTGGAAGGGACCTCTAGAGATCATCTAGTCCAACTCCCCTGCTCCAGCAGGGACACCNGAAAGAAGTTCCTCCTCACATGGAGATGAAACCTCCTTGTTTTAATTTATACCCATTATCCCTTGAGCTGTCACTGGCCACCACTGGAAAGAATTTGACCCCAACCTCTTTACATCCTCCCTCAGGTATTTGTACATGATGGTAAGATTCCCTCTCAATCTTCCCTTCTCCGGGCTAAACAGGCACAGCTGGCTTAGTCTTTCCTCATAAGATAGATGCTCCAATCCCTTAATCATCTTCATAGCTCTATGCTACAACACATCAGTGCTCTGAAGAGAACTCTTCCACAAGCATTGCGTCATTGTTTATTGGTACTGGCATGTGCCTTATCACAAGAAAATCCTAAGAAAAATGAGGAGTGCTTTTGCTAGTGTCTGCCACATTTCTATTGTGACTTCAGCTCCCATCCCCAGAGACTGTGGCTCTTTTCTGCCCTCTGAAAACGCTGCCATATATGAAGTTACATTGCACAGGTTTGCCTTATGAGGGAGCCCACAGATGCATTGCTCAAAGACAGAAACCAGGTTGAATTTTCCAATGCTTTGCCTCACTTCCAGTGGTAATGGTGCCAGGCTGGCCACAGTTACCCCTCTCTCAGTGTTGAGAGAAAAGGTGCAATGTACCTTTCCAAATCCACTTGCCTGTGGCTACAAATACATTATCTTGAGGTGCCTACTCCCTTCTCTAATTGCTTTGGAGTGGCTGAGTGAAAGTTGTATGTGCCTCTGACAAAACTTGGAGCTACATATATGGATCAGAGCCTTTTCCCTGACCTTTTCCCCAGACCCCAGACACCAGTACAGGCTGGGGACCGACCTGCTGGAGAGCAGCTCTGCAGAGAAGGACCTGGGCGTCATGGTGGACGACAGGTTGACCATGAGGCAGCAGTGTGCCCTCGTGGCCAAGAAGGCCAGTGGGGTCCTGGGGTGCATTAAGAGGAGCGTCTCCAGCAGGTCGAAGGAGGTGATCCTGCCCCTCTACTCAGCCCTGGTGAGGCCACATCTGGAGTACTGTGTCCAGTTCTGGGCCCCACAGTACAAGAGGGATGTGGAGCTGCTGGAGAGAGTCCAGCGCAGGGCCACGAGGATGATCAGGGGCCTGGAACATCTGCCCTATGAGGAGAGGCTGAGGGAGCTGGGCTTGTTCAGCCTGGAGAAGAGAAGGCTGAGAGGGGACCTGATCTGTGTCTATAAGTGCCTCAAGGGAGGCAATGAGGAGGATGGGGCTGGCCTCTTTTCACTGGTGGTCACTGACAGAACCAGAGGAAATGGCCACAAATTGAAGCATAAAAAGTTCCACGGGAACTTAAGGAAGAACTTCGTGACAGTGAGGGTGACAGAGCACTGGAACAGGCTGCCCAGAGAGGTTGTGGAGTCTCCTTCTCTGGAGATCTTCAAGACCCGCTTGGATGCAGCCCTGTGCCACGTGCTCTAGGTGGCCCTGCGTGTGCAGGGGGGTTGGACTAGATGACCTCTAGAGGTCCCTTCCAACCTTAGGCATTCTATGATTCTGTGATTCTATGATATGTGCTTTAACTATTGCATATATTGGTTTGTGATCCTGCTTTAAAATAATGCATCTATTAAACTGAACTGACTACATTCGCTATAGATTCCTGCATAATTCAAAGCCTGACTGACCTATGAAGTAGAAAAAAATAATTTCTTCTAGAAACCTATTTAGAGATTATATATTGATATTATCTAGGTATATTGATGATATCTGTCCCATTTGGAAGAGTGACTGCATCAGCAGATAACTAACAAAACTTAATTACACATCACAGAATTATTCAGTTCAACTTTATCCAGTCATGAATCCCAGCGGACATATCTGACTGTGTGAGACGTGGCACATCACCATACAGACCTGGAAGAAGTCAGCAAAACTAATTTTATTCCAAGTCTGTTTGGATTTTGGTCAAAGTCACAAGCCTAACATTGCACAGAGCACAATTGCCATTTTAATACATCAGAAGGACATTATTGAAATGAAAGCAAGTAATTATGACATGCAGATAAAATACATTTTAATGCATGCAAATCTACTGGAGTTCAGTTTTAATGTATGCCACGGACTGAAACAAATTCTAGTAATAACTGACAGTAACACTACTCCCTGCTGCCCTTTCCTCCTGTCTACTACTTTTCTTTCCTCTCATGCACTTCAAATTAAGACAATCATAATGAGTAAAATGCATCAAATCATTATGATAACATGCTTCAGCAGGAATAACATATTTCATTGATTTTTCTGCCCGCATTGTAAGAATCATTGTGTTCAAGAATTCAGAGAAGGAGAAAACTGAAGGACATGTAATGAGTATTCTGTGTACTTCAGTCACTTAGTGCATTTGCATCCTCATAATAAAATTAAGTGACTACTTTCACCATTATTTTTCCACTTTAATTTCTCAACATAGCATTTAACATTTTTCAGCCCATGTAAACATACCTTGTTTCTTACTCATCTCTAAAAATGTTTAAGTCATAACAGTGATGTTAGTAGCAATTCACATGTTTTTTCCAGAGAATTTTTTTGTTCCATTATAATTGAAAGACTTAAATTGATGATATCTAGTCTAGCATGAGAGAAGGAGGTTAAATTACTAAAATTAATTCAGAAGATTTTGTTACAGATTTTAACTTTGCTGTTGGGTTCTTTCCATTTTAATGCTGAACCTATATCCTTAAGCCCTATATGCTTTATTTTCTGCTGTATAAAACTAAAATAATCATACTTCCTACCATGATAAGTCTTTTGTGTTTCACTGCAAAAGCTCTTTTGGAAAGATACTGTCCCTTAGTGTATAGATTGGTGTTGTGTCTAAACAAGGAGCTCTGAACTTGTAGGATGCAGGGTTAGTAATGATAAAATAACACTCTCTGAGAGGATACTCTGAGGACTTAGTCAATTCACCTTAATTCATGTCATTTTGTAAGATATTAGCATAACAACTTACAGTTGCTGACTTTAAATAAGCGTATCAGAGGCAGTGTACTGCATGTATAGTATCTTGAACACTGGCTCTCACGAGACAGATGAACATCACGTATGCGTGCAGAAACAAATATGTAACTTTAATTTGCAGCTCTCACTCTTTCACGTAGTACAGCCTAAGGCTGGCAAAGGTCTGTGGGACCTGGAGTGCATGGCTATATACTCCGCAGCTGCAATTTCTTCTTAATGTCATTTTGATGATGGGTTGAAATAAAATCAATGACTTGGCTTAAATCAGCAGGCGTATTTCATGGCTATTTGTGTTGATTAACTTTAGGTGCCTGATTACTAAGCTAATTTGCTAGGCTCCTTCTGTGATGAGAAAGGGGCATCTCAGAGCACCAAAAACAGGCTCCTGCTTTAAGCATCTCCTGGAAGAATACTCTTCAATTGACCAGATACAGAGGTAACCTACTTCTTAGCTTACATGCCAAAGGTCAATGCAACAAGTTACTCATACTTATTAGAAGTCTTGAATACTGAAAGGCTTAATTAAGACAGCATTTCTTTTTGTGATGAAAGCACAACATCAAGTTTCCTGATGTGCCACAGTCTTTTTGTGCTGAACACACGGCACTAAACGGCAGGAGTTCATGCTGCACTGTTCACCCAGAATTTAAGACGCAGCTTTTAAAACGTAACTTTCTTTGTGGCAACAGCACACATAAACAGCAGCCTGGCATTATGAGGACATCCTCAGCACTTTGGAAGCCCCTGGGTGGTTGCATCTGTGTCAGCTCAAGCCCTGAGGTGGCTGGGAAGGAGCTTCCTGAGGATCACATGGGGATGTAACTCTTCTTCCATGGCCTCCTCAGCTAAAGTCCAGGTTTACAGATATCTAAGTGCCTAGCCAGCATTAAGTGACCATACCCACATAACTTCTACCACGGCTGCTGCACTATCGCGACTCTTGCTTTTTCAGTAGGAACATGCTCACACCATCATTGCTGCTGAGTAGCACCTGGCTCCAGACACATGCTTCTGAATTTCAGCAAGGGCTGTTTTTGCGAGTAGCATGCTCTTCAGCATAAGCATGACTGTTGACAACTGACCCTTTAGTTTTCCTAGGTTTTATACTTTTGAGTTTATTACTCATCTTACTAAATGTCAGGATAGATTCAGTTCCCTTTTGGGAGCATTTGTTAGAAGAATTATCTTCCAATAAATACAGCAAAGAATGAATTGCAGATACAATACTTTTCTCAGCTTATTTGGCAAATGACAAAATTTCTTCATTGTCTTGATGTCTTATGATACTTGATGCCACCCTTGTTTGTTTAAATACTCTAAAATGACACCTTGAACCATCCCCCCTGCAACAGGAATTTTATTTTTCTGTCAAAGCATGAATCACTTTTCATCTCTATTACTTCTGTGGTATATAGCTAGTGACCATTATTTGAGGAATAACGTGTTTATTTGGACATCCTAGATGAAAGTAACACATTCTGTTTTGTTCTACGGGTATTTTGCATAAGGGCAAAATAATGTTATATGCACAAAGACAGAGTGCACTGGTGGTTTACAAGTACCTTTTATATCTGTGAAGACAGCTACTCTATTGCAATTACATCCAGATTCAAAGGGGACTTTCTTGCTGCCATAAGTAAGAATTAGTTTATTTTTCTTTAGGCAGAACACTTCACTTTTTTATGCAGCTTGGGATTAAAATAGGCATATCTATTCAAAAAGTCAAAATTTATTTTTGTTGCCAATTATTTAGATAAATATATGAATCATCCTGTAGATTTTCCACTGGAAAAGGGAACCAGCTATTTTGAGGGCTAAGATACCACATTAAACCACTTCACACTTCCCT
Organism: Crypturellus undulatus; assembly: GCA_013389825.1. NCBI lineage: Eukaryota > Metazoa > Chordata > Aves > Tinamiformes > Tinamidae > Crypturellus > Crypturellus undulatus. The sequence goes on along the minus strand of VWPW01002548.1, from coordinate 1,849,558 downwards.
TAGGATGGACCGCAGTAGTGAAGAAGAGAGTTTAGAAGTGAATTGAAGCAAGAGCTTCTAACTCCCGTGCCAATAAAAGTGGCTCTCAGGATGCTACGTGTGAATATAATGGCTATGACATGAACACTAAAAACTCTGGGCCTGCTTAGCTTTCTTGCATTAAAAAGTCATGCTGCAAATAATGTTTGACTAGTCATAAGGCCACGTCAAAAACAGTAACAGCCTGGGGGTAAATATGAAAACATTGTGTGGGTGGTGCTTGAACAAGAAATGGTAGAAAATAATATGAATTCTGAGCACGCATTCTGCTGCTCAGCTCTACACGACTCTCACCAAACTGAAGCTGGGATTAAATTAGGATATCGGAACACTGAGAATTTAAGAAAAGAGATTAAACAATAACGCTTTCCGTTAAGAAAATGACATAATCTTACTCACCAGGTGTAAGTATGGCGAGTAAGCAACTCTGGAGATGACATAATAATCATACACACTGTAATAGCATAACTAGGTATACAAATTGGCGTGCGTCCCCCCTTTAGCCACATTTAGCCAGTGGAGAGGGGTCTGACGTGATAACTATACACACACTACAGCAATGTTACCTAGCTTATATTTTTCTCTCTTACTCTAACAGAGAGAAGAAAATGAGCACATTTAAATTTATGGCCCATCTGTGTAGACAAACATAGCATATTTTCATATGAAAAAAGAAGTTTCTCTAACTGTTCCTACTGCCTGGCAGTTTATGAGGTCTGTTTCTCTTCTGCTCTAGACCACCTCACAGTGGTCCCAACATTTTCTTTTGAAATCCAATGCTCCAATAATTTTTTTCATCCAGGTCTTAAGTTGTGCTCCCAGTCATCTGCGTCATGCTGGTGAAATGGTGACCGCTCAGATTGTTAAGGGCTGCCCTAAGATATTTCATGGTGAGGCTGCAGGCATTGCAGGTAGGCAGGTAGAATTAGCAACTCCCCCTTTTTTTCTGAAAGGAATGGTGGATGGGTATATGAGATTAAGAAGTTTTATTCTCAGATCTGCAAAATATGTGCTCTGAAACATGAAAAATCACTTCAAAAGAATATTTGTGACGTTTGTTTGTTGTTTTGTAAAGTTAGGAGAAATGTGGTTTTCACTGGCATGATGTCTTTTCAAATTTAGTCAAGTCCTAAGAAGTTAACTTTAGAGGCTTATTATGGACAATATTAGTCAATATAGCCATTAGCATGAGCACTGAACCATTATGAAGGAGGGAATAAACCTTCAGTGCTCACTGAATTTCAGGTTAAGTAATGGAAATTTGTTTGGAAAACAAAGACTGGCATAGATACTAATTGGCATAGATATTTATAAAGAGATAGGCCAATCAGGAGTCTGAACAGTAATTTTTATTTATTCTTTAATTTCAAAATAGAAGATCACTACACTACCATGAGTTTTAAATATTGCACCTCTGTCTGGAAAAAACGTAACTTTAATTACTATAATTAGAAAAGATTAAAGGACACAAATGTTTGCCACATCTTCTGCATTCTACAATATTATGTATAGTACATAGAGCATGTTAACTCATGGCTTTTTTTTTTCTGTTTCCTTGTTAACCAGTCTGTTTTCTCTTTTCATGTGGTTATAAGGGGTCAAGCCTTACTCAGCCATGAGAAACGCTCTTCACTCTCAATGTGTTCCACCGAAATCAGCTGTCCTCACCACCTACAAAATATAAGAGATTCTGAGGTTTACTAGAACATATATATATATATATATATATATATGGAGCATGGCAGGCGCTAGGCTTCACAGTAGATTAAATCAATACAATTTCACAGAACTTGGCACAGCTACACTGAGAAGTCCCTGGGCTACAGATAGCTAGACTAGCTAGTGTCAGAGAACACATTCCTCTCTTATGCCTTTTTTTTTGCATTTCTGCCCTATGGATCTGCAGCTGTATCCCGTGTGGGACTGGATCCTGGGCTCATGGATCTGCAGTCCCAACCCTGGCAGCTGTTTACATAATCATTTTGCTAGTTTTAGTTTCAAGAGTATGCCAAAAATCTCTTAAATTCACACTCAAAGTCTCTGAATTTGTGTTCAAAAACCTGTGACAGGGAACTGCTCCTCCTTGTACTTTTCAGCTTCAGTTCACAGCCAGAGGACCTGAGATCCTTAAACATCAGATTTTATAAAGGACACTTGTCCTGTAAAGAGGGGAATAGGCATCACTCCACTTTTATTTTTTTAATAGAAACACTTTCTATGATTTTTTTTCTGTAGAACCAGAAGCAATAATAGAACATTAGCAATCAATATTAATATGTGAGATGAAAGCATATGTCAAACGTCTTATCTTGAAGGAAGTACAAAGCTGAGCAGTTTTCTACTCTATTTTACTGTTGCACAGAGGAAATTTTAAAAATGTCTAAAAGATTTTGGACCCCTTGTCCCATTTTGAATGTGGTTTCAGACAGGGATGCTGCTCTGTCTTAGACATGGAACTAATATTACTGAATTTACTTCAAAATTTTATCAGTCATGCAATAAAAAACACATACTTTTGAAGGTGAAGAGGAACATTAGAGGAATGAAGGTGACGTTCTTAAAATATTTCATTTTCAGATGATTATATTGACTAACATTTCTCTGAATAAACTTTTGATCTAAACCCCAAAATTTTGCATATAGAAAAGAAAAAAAAAATGTTTGACTTTTATGTTCTGTAAGGGCACCTGGAATACAAATCTCCTTGTGATGAAGATCTGACATCTTCTCTGGTGTGCTTGTGTCCTGTAAAAAATGGAAAACTTGCAAATTTTTCTGGGATTAAGAGGTTGCCAATCGTCTCAGGTACCTAATATATCCTGTACTTTGGTTCTTGAGATGGCCAAAAGTCGCAGACTTAGTCTTCTTCCAAAGCACACAGAGCATCTTTTTTTACTCCAAGAAATTCCAAGTAATCTTCAGATGTGGATACTTGGAGGTATATTACTTTAAGTTTTCTCTCATTCTTTCTCTCTCTCTTTCTTTCTTTCTCTCTCTCTCTTTCTTTCTTTCTCTTTCTCTTTTTCTCTTTTTCTCTTTTTCTCTTTTTCTTTCTTTCTCTTTCTCTT
>VWPW01002548.1:1834588-1846297 GCA_013389825.1 Crypturellus undulatus | reverse complement strand
CTTCCTTCCTTCCTTCCTTCCTTCCTTCCTTCCTCCCTTCCTTCCTTCTCTCTTTCTTTCTTTCTTTCTTTCTCACTTTCTCTTTTCTCTTTCTCTCTTTCTTTGTGTGTGTCTGAATGTTTTTAATCAATAATTTTCCGTTAAATATGTAAACATGAAATAGTCCAGCAACCTTATTGGAAAATAGTAAAGCTAATTAAAAAGCTAGTTTGGATCTAATGTAACCTTAAATAACACCAAGGGATATGTGAGTAATAATCACTAAATCTCAAAATAAAAACAGCTCCACTGAAATAAAATTGAAATCAACTTCAGTAAACACCAGCAAATGATCCTGATCATAAAAAAATATCAATAAGGGAAGATTTCTGGCTTCTGGTTGTTTTATGTACTATATATATATATAATCTGAGATAAAATTAGATTTTTGAAAGCCAGTGTCACCAGTTTAATCCCAAATCCAGGAAGGCAAATGCTTCATTGATATTGGTGCATTTATCTCAGGTTGTTTTATTGCTCCATGGATACTTCAGCTACACTTCAGTGTTATATTATGGAACCTGAAAATACTCTCTTCACTGCAACAAGGGGATAACAGCAGTTCAGTATTTTTAATGGCATTCCTCCAGCAAGACAGGTAGGATTTTCTGGCTCTGGGATTGTATTGCAGTTTAAGATAAGAAACTGATTGATTTCAAGTCATTATGTCTGGATTTCAAGTTGTTTGGTCTTGTAACACTAATGCCTTAAATTAAATGGGAAAACTCCAGCAATTTGTAGGATTTAATATTCCCTTGCTGTCATTAACACAGCTCCAGGTACACTTCACTCAAAAGACAGTAGGATTATAGCTTGAAATGGCCTGTGCCTCACACACATAAACTGTCATCGGTCTATAAAGAACATATGAGCTTTCACTGCATTATCCTGATCAAAATTCTGCATGCAATTTTTAATACTATCAATATGGGTAATCAGGAAGACTTGCAAATATACCCCCTTACTTACAGACATGAGAGAATGAACCTCTCCCTGGTATTTTCTTCAGTATTTTGCTTATAGTGATGAAATGCATTTCCATTCTTCTTTCCTCCTTATTCAAATAGCTAGGCCCAGAATTAACTGAAAAAAATCCATTAATCATGGTGAGAAAATCAGCATATTCACAGCAGTGTTTAGGTTACATAAATACGGAAGAATCGGGAATTAGTATGGTGGAGGACATCTTAAGTAATCCAAAGGAGTAAAAATAACTGTGCTGATTAATTTCTCAGCTTCTGAATGAATTTTATCCTTTTTTAAAAAACATTGTTTGAAGTATCATGGTATCACAGCTATAGAGGTTGTGCTATATCATTCAGACTATTTCAGTTACCTCCACTTCAAGCTAATTAAGAATCACAACAAGTCAGAAGGAATCCAGAAACACTGGCAGTGGGTTTCTCAATGACAACAGTGTTCTTTCAGATGTGATCCTCTTCTCCTGACCTTGGTTTTGATTTGCTTAGCTAGCTATCAGTGTTACTGCTAGAGAGGAAAAAATATGCTAAGAGCCAGTTTCAGTCTCGTTATAGGTAGTGGTTCCTCCAAAGAGGCTTTTTAGCAACTGGTGAGGCCAGCCCTAATATTCTGACATAACACAGAGAAATGCGGAATTTTGGCTGAGATAGATACCTTATTCTCTTCTGTTTCCTACAGAAAAGGCAGTAAAGTGCTTCTACTGGGTCAAATAATGTGATAGTCGTCAGCTAGTTGCAGAGAGCATTCATGCAGCAACACAATAGAGTGGACAGAATGTGAATTAGTCAAGAGTCAGGATAAAATAAAAGTCCAGACGGAGATGGAGAATATGATGTGGGCTGTTTTCAGTATGCATTATAATGCCAATACCAAGGCTGCAGCATCATTAGCCATATGAGAAGCAAAAAGCAAAATATGCAAGCAAATGGTTTACAGATCCAATAGAGCGCTTAAGTTTAATTTGAACACAGAAGCACAGCAGAGGAGACTCACTTTTAAAATGTATTCAGGTTACTTACAGAAATGCAATTTGTGTTGGCTTAGGGTTATTAAAGTGACCACAAAAGAATATCATATTAAGGCATAGGTTTGAGGATAATAAAATTTCTTTGTATGTAGGAATTTCAGGCTAATTCTCAAAGAACATTCTTCCTTTACTTGGTTGTGTTTAATACTAGAATTGTTTTCATGTATAATTCCTTTAGTAATTATGGGAAATGCATCACATCAGGGATTTGTTTCAAACATTAGAATATCAAAGGACTTGATCCAATCCTCAAAGTGGACAGAATGGGTAGACCCCTCAAGGAGCTCAACACAGCAGGATATGAACTGTTCCATCTCTAGTTCCATCTCTATCCCAGCAAGACCAAAGCAATGTTAGTTGCAAGAGGAGAACCCACGAAGAGCCAGCTGCAGGTCCTGAGTGCTTCAGCTTATCACTAACATTAGGGTAAACATCGGCACTGTGCAATCTACTGACATTTGGAGACACTTGGTCCAGTTCATAAATCTGTTTACTAGGAAGCTGCAAGCAGTGCAGATTCCCATGCACTGAGGACACTTTGCAGTGCAATAGACCAGACACTGCAGCCATGTGATCTTGGTATTCCTCACTTCTTGATAGCTTTGAGCCTCTTCTTTTGCCCTTCGAAAGCCACAAGCAGGGCAAGACTTTGTCACAACTAAAGCCATGTTGTGACTCACAATCTGCAGCCATGATCCCCTGGCCCTGTAGAGCTCCCGGAGGGCATGGTAAAGCATGGGCCTGGAAGGCACAACATACTCCTTTTGGATTTGATACTTGAACAACCTTAGGCTAACTTTGCTGCCCATCTTGTTTTTAATTAGCAGGTATGTTTTAATCTTGTTGCTTGCTCTCTGACTGATTGCACTTGCTGCTTTTGTCCGAGGTGGCTGGTTGATGTCAATGTTGTACTTCCATTCATATATAAGTGTAATATACACAGGTGCCTCCTTTCTGAACATGAAGGAGTCCAAAGAACAAAGTTCCTGCGAGTCTACCCACAACACAGTGATGCTGCAGTTCTGCAGTGTGGAGGTCTGGCCTGGCCTGGCTGGAAAAGCCCCAATGGCAGAAATTATGTCAATAGCAGCACAGCTGTCAGTAGTTACAGCATAGGAAAAGGCCAGCTGAGTTCTTGTGTTTCACCATAAAGCTGTAGCTGTGGAAGGCACAAGTGGGAAACTCTAATGGAAGCCCCATTTTCACAGCCCAAGTAAAGAAATCCTTCCTTTCTCTGATGTCTGTCACCTCTCTGCTCTTAATTCAGAGACTTTTTAGTCCTTGGGTGGCAATCAAAAGAGCATGCTGTTTCTGAGATGTGAATGTTAAAAATTTCTGTTTGCCTATTGATGCCTCCACTCCAGCCCTGCTTACCTGTTCCCCATTCAAGGGGGAATCCCTCGAGGATTCCCCCTTTTGCCCTCCCTCCCTCCTTCTTAAGAGTCTTCCTTCTACTTCCTTCCTTCTCTTAACATTTATATCCTAACTTACTTTTCCCAAGTATTCCCTTTAGCCCTTATGCCCATAATAAAAATTAAACATGATCAACATGAAGGAAAAAAACAGAAATCCACTTTCTCATGTTTGCCTTGACCGTGGCCTGCTTTGCTGCTCATCCCTCTGCTTTTTCAAAGACAAGTTCTCTGTAGAAGGGAGAGGATCTCCCTGTGGACAGTGTTTGAAATGGGCAAGAAGAAGAAGCAATCCAGTATTCAACCGACTCCTCTTGCATGTATGCAGAAGAGATGAAAGCCTCCTAACGCCTGATTGAGGCGTTCTGGGGAGGGGGCTACAGCACAGCGGCGTGTCGACGGGTTCTGCTTCATTTCCAGCACCGCCAACATCTGTGCCCTGAGACCGTGCAGACCCTCCCGGAGCTGAGAGTGCTGCGCATTGCCGCAAAAGAAACAGTACACAGAAATAAATAAACACCAGAAACACAGGTGATTAAAATGTACATAGATATATATGCACATGCAAGCAATAAACATATTAAAATTTTCTAAGCTTTTTAAATTATATACTAATATGAGTGAATCTATAAACCTATCCATATTTGCACAGTCAAAATCCTGCACACTGCTTTGACAGCATGCCATACTTTATTATTTGTGGATATATAAAATAGATTACATAAATGCCAAGTGAAAGACAAAATATCCGCAGGGCAGACACAGTGTCTATGATCCCTGGGATTTAGAACTTAGGAAGGTGCCAAAAGCCCCACAGCTGCTGCATGGGTATTGCAAGGTGAGCGACCTGCGGCAATCCTCAGACAGCCAGGAGGAGCTGTCCTCTCCATTCCTGTGCTGCCTGTGTTGTCAATCCATCTGAGCAGGAAAAATATACATCTGGAGAGTCCAGGGGCCTAATCCCTCTTCTCTTGTCAATCCACAAAGAAAAGGGCAGAAAATAACGGGATCATAATATCCTTTCCCCTTCAGGTCCCCCTTGGTTTCATCATTGTTGGGATACTACAATAATACATTGAAATATTCTTTTTTTCTGACATTTAGCCACTGTTTTGAAATAAATGTGGAAGGAGGAAAAGTGAGTCAGGTCATCTTTTAACTATATGGGGTAGAGATTTGGAGCTGTGATTAATTTGTCCCATCAGCCTCCTCATAATTATTCTTAACTCAAGAGCAGAAAAGAAAAATATGCACTGGGGAAATAGTATACATGACACTTAATGCAATTTAACAAAAAATAATATTAACTCTTCTCCCTCTGCATTAGCCACTAAAAGTTTTCTCTGTAAGAAGGAAATGTGAAAAGACCACTTTTAAATGCTTTATAGACCAGAATTGCTGCTATTCGTCAAATATTGGAAACTAGCTAACCTTCTAGATTTCTAATAATGTGACCAGATAGATTTGATAAAAGTCCCCACTTCAGCAGATGTGCCAGTATGTTCTATGTACAAAAAGCAGAAGTTTTCTCTTCTAGAAAATCTCTAGAGTATCATTTATTATTATTGAAGAAAAAAAAATGTAATAGGTGTTAAGCAGAAAAAGGTTTCCAGTGAGTTACATTTGAGATTGCAGTTTATTTATGTCTTCTAGCTAAATAGGGTGGATGAAACTATCTGCTGCTCAGGGAAAAGCAGTTTTGCAGATTAATGTTAGACCTGTGCAACGAAGGGGATCAATGCTAGTTTGTTAAGAGATTCTCTGTAATGTTTTAGTGAAAAGAGTTTGGAAGGGGAAGAATGGCATTTATGCTTTTGGAAATATAAATGAAGAGACCACTTGAATAAACAGAGATTGATTTTAAAATGTGGTGTTTAAACTTTCTGTAATCATGGTGCTATTTGCCTTGGGGAAATAATTTATACCACCTTTCTGTGTATGATGGTGCTTCAGTAAAAACTCATACATCATAATGCTTTTAAATTCAAAAATTAATCTCACCACTTGCAAAATCTGAGGGTGGTTTGGTAGCCTGTTGTTAGAGAGAACGAAAAAAATGCGGAAAACCATCTCTGTTGACTTCAGCAAAAGCGAAATCCAGGGCATGTTTGGGTGCTCTGGAATAATTCCACTTGAGCAGCTCTCTCCTCGCCCTGCCAACAGCAGCACAGTGCTCCATCACTTATTTCCACTGCCTCTGCTGTATAGACTGAATTTCTTGCCTCATCGTGTCTCCTCCTCACATATCTCAGGAATGGCTGTCCCAGGGTAGCTGTTTTTCGTGAGCAACAGCAGCCCTAGAGGCATAAAGGTGTGAGGTGCCCTCAGAGGAGTGTCTGGGATTTTTTCAGATTCCTGAATTAGTTGCACTGAACTCAGGAGCATGTCATTTATCAGGGGTGGGAATTCATTAGAGATAAGAGGTTATAACAAAACTGAAAGCATACCAAAGCTAGAAATATAACAGAACAGAATATATAAATATATATATGTGTATCTAGATGCAATCAGAGTTCTGCAGATCAGTCGATGGGTTCCTGATACAATGACTGCTCGTGCCCTTTCCTTGAGAGCCCCCAGTACAGTTTTGTCCAAGATTCCCAAGCAGTGGGNCCCTCAGAGGAGTGTCTGGGATTTTTTCAGATTCCTGGATTAGTTGCACTGAACTCAGGAGCATGTCATTTATCAGGGGTGGGAATTCATTAGAGATAAGAGGTTATAACAAAACTGAAAGCATACCAAAGCTAGAAATATAACAGAACAGAATATATAAATATATATATGTGTATCTAGATGCAATCAGAGTTCTGCAGATCAGTCGATGGGTTCCTGATACAATGACTGCTCGTGCCCTTTTCTTGAGAGCCACGCCTCCAGTACAGTTTTTTCCAAGATTCCCGAGCAGTGGGTGCATGGCACTGCTCTTGCCCTTTATGGGTCACCCTTCCAGTCCAGTTTTCCGCAGTTTCTCCTCACTGCTCTGTTGACGTAAGTGGTGTCCTCACTGATGTATGGTACCCTGTGGGTCTAAATTCACAACCAATATGTAGCTTACGCCCAGTGACGACAGTGCTACCCACTGCTCCTCTCCTCTCCAGACAGGTCACTGGGAACTGGTGCTAGGAAGCCCCCAAGCTTCCAAAGCAAGGACCAAGTGCATGCAGTTGACCAGAACGATGGCAAAAACTGAAACAGGGAAGTGCAAATCTCATTTAAGAAAAACCTCGAGATTTTCTTCTCAAGCGCAGTGGTGAGATAGTATCAGGGCCAGGCTGAGATACATGGGCAGGAAATTAATACTGTAGAAGGGGAAAAAGGGTGATTTAACATCGAGGAGGTGGGGAAGTAACAAGAAAAGGAGTGTTGAAGACCATCCCAGAAGTGGAGGGTGGGAGATATCCAGGTGTTTGCTGGTCCAAGAGGGAAAGAGCGAGAAGTGTCTGAACTCCTCCTGTAGCTTTCTGCAAAGTTTCATCAGATGGATGGAGTCTGTCTTTGGAGGTGGCAGAATTCTTCAGGCATGAGGAGAAATTCTATAGCAATGACAGCTCTGAAGGACTAGCGACTCAGTGCTCACTGAGGCAAGCTATCTCTGAAGTGGCAGCACTAATCCAGGCCTAATGATCAAACACAGAAAAACATGAGAAGAGGAAAAGAAATCCTACAAAACTACCTTCTTTGGAGTGATACGTGTTTTGCAAGTGATTTTGAAAGAAAATACTTGAGCAAATGGTAGGAGATAAGAACAAGAGAGGAGCTTTTTGTTTTTGGTTTTTTTTTCTCTCCATTTTTTTTTCTAAGGTACACTCATAATGGAAGATTTTTTGAAGAGCAGAGCTTTTTGTTTGAAGAGCAGAATGATGATTTGGTGAGGTTATTTTTAGACCATCCTATCAATTTCTGTGTTTTCAGGTGCTGTATGTAGGTTATGAAAAAAATAGTGAGGTCTGATTTATTAAGTTTCCATCTGGAGTTTTTACTGCAGCAATATTCTACAATGTATTGCTGAATTTTGTCCTACCTGACATTAGAAGGGTAGTGGGAAAGAAATGTGGAAAACACAGACTTCCTAAATGAACGTTAATGGAAGTGTGTGGTCTGAACTCTGTAACAGGATAGTTTAGACTGTTGGTGGCTAAGACCAGTCCTGAGGGTAGGTAGGACTTCAACTCAACAGAGCAAAAATTTCACAAAACTTGACCAAGAACCTGGCCTTTCCTACCAGACTGTTGCCATGCATACAGATGTCACCTAGGTATTTTGGCCATATTCAGCTATAAAAACCGCATTCTAAGTCGGATGCGAAATGTGCGGGCAACGGTTCAGATGCTCAGTTCTGACTTTCCACCCAAGGTTGTACTACTTAAACAGCAAAGGACATAATAATTATACGTTATACCCAACTAGAATTTGGTGTGAATAACATATACCATAACATGACAGAATAACAGTCCCCAGACTACTGCAGGGAGGATTTTGTGCTACTATTCATAATATTAGTGTGCTGTAGGATAAAAAATAAAAAATTGATTATACATAGTACCTTTTGTCCTCAAGGAATTCCAGCATATTTTACTAACAAATTCAGCTAAATGCTGGCAATGCAGTGAATGAGTAAGCAAATGCGGCAGCCAATATGAACTGAATAACAGCTCACTTGGTAAGGCTCTGGCTATTCAAAGCTGCTTAACTAGGAGAAGAAAGGTTGGCCAGAGACCTGGGGTTTTAACTCATTCCTTCTGAAAGACATCCAAGGTGTCCAAGAGGACACTAAAGATTTGAGGAGATCGATAACTAGAGGCTGACTAGAAGAACTGTATCTGAGACACCTCAATTTAAAATATCATCCAGAAGTGCAGCAGCTCTCCCTGTAAAGCACGCTGTGATTCTCTGGGATAGAACTTACTGGATGATTTATTATGTTGCAAGCAACAAAAGAGCTGTATGGATTGCAACTTACTGTAAAATTAGACACCTGGGAGATACTCCCAGGGAAATTTCATTTGGTTTGAAACTTTTTCTGTCCTTTTGTGCATTAAAAGGGCCCCTTTTCAATTCTAAAATATATTTGTAAAATTGTTTTTGAAAGAGGATATGTTTTAAACCTCACAGTGGGAACTCTCCCTCTCCCACATGTTTCCTGGTAAAAATTCTGAAAATGTAATCTACTCTGGTCAGTACTAGACACCGAATGATATATATGTATATTTATATATCAATAAATTAATTAGAGAATTAAAAAAAAAGAAAACTGAAAGAAAAAGGTCCTTGACAATCAGACACAGACTGATTTTCATTTTAGAGTTTGGCCTCTCTTTGCAGAATTAGCGCCAACCTGGATTCTTTCATAAATGTTGGCGGTGTCTTAAAGGTAATCCCTCCTTATGCATGCATAAGGCTGTGGCTGTGGAGTATCATTTATGCAACGCTTCACTACACCTGGAAGGAGTAAGCAGCATCTCTTTGCAGTCTGCCACGAGCGAGCCCTGCCACAAGGGGTTAGCAGCATTTGGGGCATTCAGGCTCCTAGTCCTGGTAGCAAGTGTCAGCAGGATCCTGCCACCCCCTTGCAAGCCCTATTGAACTCTGATTTTCTCATTCTGTTCAGTCCATATTTGTAAGCACCGTAAAGAACCAAAGGACCAAAAGCAATGGTATTTTCAAAACCATATAGTTTTGTTCAACTTATTATTTCACTAAAAGGAACATGGTGTTTTCTTAGACATCTGCAGGTGCCCATTTATGTTGAGAATCACCAGTTTTGAAAATAACACTTGATGCATTTGCCTTATGAAGCTTTTTCTTTCTTCTTTCAAAGCAGTACAGTTTCTCACTGAAATGGAGTTAATAGGACCTCGCTTGGGAACTGGCATGTGCTTCTAGATCCCTGTCATGCACCATGCCAGCAAGACTGTGAGGAGAAAACTTGCCAGTCCAGGCAGTGCTGCTCCCGATGGATGGTTTAACGATGGGAGAGCATGAACCTGGAGAGGGTTGTGCCTGTGGTGAGTTGTTCCTCAGTCACTAAATTTTCCCAGGCTTGGACTCTCTCTTGTATAGCAATGCGATTGTAATGGCAGATTACGACCTCCTGGCCTGAGGCTTCCTTTTCTGCCTCCTGCAAAGCGCAGAGCTCCATAGTTGCTAGCAGAGTGATTTAAAATTGTCGCCTTTGGGTAAAATTACCACTATTGGGTAACTCATGTGACATGTGCTTGACCCAGGCTGAGCTCAGCTTCCACCCCGTGCCAGGATGCTGGTGGGCAAGGGCCAGGGGACACTGAAAATGTGGGGCCGAGCCAGGCCCACGTTGCAGCAGGATGTGAGGCATGAGAGCTCGCGGGAAAAGCAGCTACGTCCCCCCGGGCCTGGCAGGGAGCTGGTGGATTTAGCTCTGACAAACAGGCACAGTAAACATTGAAGGCAAAAATGTCCAAAACACGTGCAAAATGAGCTATTAAAAACACAAAGCTGGGCACTAGCTATTGTTCTGGTCGGGAATTTCTGTAGTGAGCGCAGCAACTGAATAGTTATGAAATTATGGAGTAAATATCGGAGAAAAGCTTCTTGGGGAACGTTTGGGGCTGATTTGGAGAGATAATGTAAAACCATCGCACTTCAACATGCGCAGCAGCTACTCGGAAGAGTTAATTTCTGGAACAATAATTAGACGGTTTGGAGAGGAATCCAAAATAAACAAATTTAAATTATCTCAATTTTGGATCTCAGCTACACAATTCCAGTTCTGTTGCTAGGTGGGAGTCATTCTCCTATTATGTTTTTTCTTCTTCTTTTCGTTTTTCTTTTTTCAAATAAGCTGAGGACCCATATGTTTCTTTGTTTTATAGCGAAGCAACTTCAGTCCCTCCGGATCTTTAAAACTAGCGATGTAAAATTTCACGGACAAAATAGGATCTGTGAGAGCCAAGTCAGGCACCAAGAGCTGATTTCTATTCCCATCCCTCTGTCCAGCTGTTCAAAACTGGCCTTCCGATTTCACGAGCTGAACTCAGCGTGCTCCTCACCGCAGCGAATAGTTCACCAGGCTCCCCACAAAGCTCCTGTCATACCCGGGGAGCTACGCTGGGGTGAACTGTGGCCTCTGTCCCTTGCTCAGTTGCTTGAGGAGCAACACGAGTTGCCAGGAGGGCAAAAACACTCTTGTCCTCTAGCTCATCCTGCCCTCAGGCCTTCAGATATTTGGGGTGATCTCCTTGGCTGGCAGGTTTGGGGGAAATCTTCCCTCCCAGCAAGGGGAGACCTCCAGCCATCAAGCAAAGATCAGCAGGGTCCTGGGAAAAGTGCAAAGCCCATGTGCAGTAGAGTCGGGTGCTGAGGTCCNAATCTTCCCTCCCAGCAAGGGGAGACCTCCAGCCATCAAGCAAAGATCAGCAGGGTCCTGGGAAAAAAACCATGTGCAGTAGAGTCGGGTACTGAGGTCCCTTCCCTGACAGGGGCAGGAGCTGCAACCCTGCCCTGGCATCTGCCCCTGCTGTGCCCTACCTCTGCCCCTGGTCTTGCCCTGCCATGCACTTTCCCTGTATCCCCCCTCAGTCCTTGCCCTAGTCCCCGCACCTGCACCAATCCTTGTNTGCCCTGCCATGCACTTTCCCTGTATCCACCTGTATCCCCCCTTAGTCCTTGCCCTAGTCCCTGCACCTGCACCAATCCTTGCATTTGTTTCTATCCTGGTCCCTGTTCCACTCTCCGCACTTGTCCCTGCCCCAGTCCCTGCACTTGCCCTTGTCCTAGGCTCTGTCCGGATCCCTTTCCCCGTCCATACACTTGTCCCTGGCCCTGTTCATGCACTTGTCTCTGCCCCACTTCATGCACCTCTCCCAGCCCAAGCACTTTTCTCTATCCTAGTCCTGTCCCAGTCTCTGTGCTTTTCCCTACCCCAGGCTATGTCCTGTTCCCTGCCGCAGTTCATGCACTTGTCCCTGTTCCAGTCCCTGCACCTGCATCAGTCCCTGCAGCCTCTATCCCCATCCCTTCCCCAGTCCCTACACTTGTGCTTGCCCCAGTCCCTGCACTTGTCCTTGTCCTAGGCTCTGTCCGGATCCCTTCCCCAGTCCGTACACTTGTCCCTGCCTCTGGCCCTGCACCTGCAGGAGTCCCCGTCCCAGTCCCTGCCCCAGTCCCTGCCCCAGTCCCTGCCCCTGTCCCCGTCCCAGTCCCCGTCCCGGTGCCGGTGCCCGCGCCGCCCCGCACCGCCCGCGCCCGCAGCCGCAGCCGCAGCGCCACCGCGGG
>VWPW01002548.1:1601778-1834123 GCA_013389825.1 Crypturellus undulatus | reverse complement strand
GCGGGCGGCGGGGACGCGGGTCCCGGCGAGCTCCGAGCCGTCCTGCGGCGGCCCGCGCCGCCCTGCAGCTCCCTCGGGAACCTGCGGTGCGTGGGGGGCTGCCCGCGGGGGCAGGGACGTGGGGCCCGGGGAAAGAAAAAGGGTTTTTTTTTTTTTTTTTTTCGCTTTTTGACCCCCTTTTTTAATAGAAAACTCCGCACCATGGAAACGGGGCTGAGTTCACAGGAAGCCACTCTCCCGACAGTGGGTTTCTTGTGCCAGTCAAGTGAGACAGTGAATACAAAGTATTAAGAAAGAGTTAGGGGGTTAGGGGAAACTGTGGGAGAGAGGCAGGCGGCATCCGGCGCGCTGCTGCTTCCTTGCCTGCTGGTGCCTCTTGGGCTTGAGAAATGCTCCATTCCTGGGCAAGTAAAAGATTGATGCTTTTTGACCTGCCCGATATTAATCTCCCCTCGGTTTTTCCCCTGTGAGCGCTCCCTTCAAGATTAGCTGTTCCTCTGTTTAGCGAGCAGCAGAGATGATCGTGGGTATGGTTAAACAAATGAAATATTTCCCTCAAATTTGAGTAAAAGCAAAAATAAGCCGGCGGCACTTGGCGCCTCGTGGGTGAAAGTCCGGGATATGCGTGAGACTCCCCGCGCCCTGTGCGCGCTGCTTGGCTTTTCCGCGTGGGCTGCGGGTGAAGTTTGCTGCGCGGAGCTCCCGGCGCCGCCGCTGCGCGCAGGGGGTGTCCGAGGTGCCCCCGAGCCAGCGGCATCGGCGTGCCGGGCTTCCCCGCAGCGCTGAGTCCAGGGACGGCGGAACTCAGGGAAGACGGGAAGAAACGCTCCAGTAAGTTCACATGCTACAGCAGGATGCCTTTGGAAAAGCGTGAGCTTGGAGCGTTACTAGACAGCCTGAATTTGCGTAGCTTTAAGGGGGAAAGCCTCCGAATAACACAGAGATAAAGGAAAAGGTATTTGCTTGGTTGCAACGTGGTCCTGCTCCTCGCGGGACCAAAGCTTGGCTGTGCAGCCGGCAGCAGCAGCACGGGGACGCGGGCAGGGCTCGAGGGAGCCGGCGGCCCCGGGCCGGTTCCCCCGGCGCCCTCCCCGGCATCGCCGTGCCGGCCTTGCAGGATCCCTGCGGGATCCGTGCGTCTCCCGGGCGGAGACCCGCGCCCCCGGCGCCCTGGTGCCGGTTGGAGTCTGCTGCTCCTCGTGCAGTATAACCAGTAAGTGCGACAGGCTATTCGGCTGTCGGTCACACACAGATACACCTCCAGAGAAACGCTGCTGCACAGTGAGTGCTCCTCGTGTGCCGCGGGGTTGTAAATGCATAAAATATTAGGTGTGTTCTCATTGCTATAGTTTTTCCGCCTGTAAAGTAATGATGTTGTCAAATATTAATCCTTCACATCCATTAGCAGCAGCAAGTTTCTCCGTGGAACCTGTCACTCTCAAGAGGTGCCAAACAGAAGTAATGGGAATAAATCCTACAACTCGCTTTGTGATAACAGGATAAAATCATCCCCAAGCATTTCTGGCAGTGAAAAAAATGCTATTAAGTCATCAGATTTTCTTGCTTGTGTTTTAGTTAATTAAGGAAAGGAAGGCACTGCTATACAATGGTGCTATACTTTGCACCTGAATTAATACACTGGTGGCTTAATTGCGTTTTGCACTGTTAGGGAGCTTTTGGATTCTTTGAGCTTTGTTGGATTACAATGTGAATGAATGCATCCTCATGCTGACATTTAATTAGCTGAGAAAGAGCGAAAGAAATTCTAGGTATTTCTCAGCATCTGAGTAATGATGAAGTCCTGTTCCTAGCCCCCTAAACAGGAAAATGAGTGACTACAACACAACCAGTTAAAAGGAGCTCATTAGAATAAAAGTAATGGATTTTGCGATAAGGCATAGCTTTCAGCTTCAGGTGATATAGCTTTAGTGCCTTACTGAATATTTCTTTCACGGTCACTTTAAAAAGCTTTTTCCTTGATATATGAAGTAGTAGAGCTGTCCAAGGAACTATCATCATTATCTACACATAACCCACTCAACTGTATTATATAAAGGTGTATATAAGGTTCATGACCCTAATATTTTTGATTTAATGCCAAGAAATGTCTATTTTTTACACAGAGTCAATCTGACCTTCTTATCTCTCCAGTACTACTTGCGTGAAATAAATGAATTCAAATAAGAGAAAGCAGAAGGTAAATTAGACAAGCAGGCACTAAGTTGTGCAAACAGCCTCCAAAGCGCTGGAATCTGAAGAGTGGCACAGAGATATTTATTTGTTAAACTTTCTTTTTTCTCATAGCTTTCTTACTTGTTACTCTACTTCTATTAGGATATTGAAATTTACACCAAGGGTGTTAAGTGTATACTTCAATGCTATCACATGGTAATTTATAATTGGTGTTCATTTAAACTACGGTCCAGATTAGATTTAAATGATGGCTGAGAAACTACAGAAGTTGTTAACATATCACTGTAGTTAATTAAAAAGAGTATGTGGCAATTTTCAACAATACTCAAAGGAAGTTATACTTGGACGAAACTTGGAATTAATCTCTAAATTTAACAACTCATTAAAATGAGCAAATGCGTAATTTTTAGGTTCACAGAAGTTGTTTTAGGTCATGGATGAAACATATACACCTCAGTTGATGCCAGAAGTAATTTTCAATTATTTGCACATTTTTGCACTTTTTTTAGTTAAATTGGTTATTTAAATATAGGTTAATACTCTACACTGATTTATTCTTTACATAAGTGAAATTCACAATGGTTTAATCAACTGTCCTTTCAAAGATGAAGAATTAGTGTCATAATTTTTAACTCCAGTTGAGAAATACAGCTTTAAACAGACACACACAAGTCAACCTAACCTAAAAAATATTTTTATTCCCCTAATAAACTGAGATTTTCCATATAGATTTTAAAACATTTTTGTGTATTTCACCAAGTGTGGCTAGAACTGTGAGGGTTTTCCTGTGTGGTATTGCTGTTCTCACACCTTGAAAGTGATAAAGACAGAAACTAATTTCACTGCAAATATACTATTTTTGTCAACTCTTTTCAATATTTTGTGGTGTCAGTGTCTTTGAACTCTGCCAGTGTGACATGGCGAGAACTCCGGGTGTGTAGAAAGTCTGTAGTGTGTTTGAACATTTTAAGAAATACTATTTTTCCCACATATTTCTTATTAGGTATCTGCAAAATACTTTCTTTGGGAACATTGTAGGAAGTGGGACTGCATTTTGTACCTTTAGATAGCCCAGTGTTAAATCTGCTCTGTTCACCAGATTCCAAATGTTTAGTGGTTCATCACTTCACTATAGAACAATTTTCTTAAAGTTCCTCATTCTACATTTATCAGAAAACTGATTTCCTACAAGTATTTCTAAAGGACTGCTTCCACAGTGTCCAACCATCAGTTTTTGTACATCTCCCTCCTCAGTGGATTGGCCGGTACTGCACGAAGTGTAGAGCAGCGCATCATTTGCCTCACACGGGTCAGAAATGTTTAAAATACCTATAAAAGACAGATGAAAAGTGCATAGCCAGCACATCAGGAGGGCACAACAGCAGCTCTGTACCTGGTACGGGGAGCTCCGTGGTGCTCAGTGGCCTCAGTGCGGGCAGTGATCCCGGGGAAAACAGCACTATGTTCGGCATGCTTATTCTCTGAATTATTAAAATCAAAATTGCATTGGTGATTTCTTTCTGTGCTGCCATTAGGTTAGATGGTGGAGAGAAATTAATTACTTTAGCTCCTAGGCCATTGTATTTCCAGGCTTTTATACCGTGGAGGATGTTTCCTACACTAGGTTGGTCCTCTTGGGGAATATTAAAAAGTCACGAAGCCAGTGTTCAGCTGATGTAAATGGGCATCCTTTTATTGGACTCAAGGGAGCTTTGCTGGTTTAAATCTCCAGAAAAGCTGTCTGGACGTACTTAATATATGACAGATACGAAACTTCTGTAATTCCAGCCACTGATCTACCTCCTTATGCCAGAAAAAGAATCAGGTCCCACAATGTCCTTTTACCCAGTGGGATCTCCTGAGCGTTTGTGAAACCCCTTGCAGAGCCTGAGTGATGGTGGTCATTGAGCACACGCAGCTGCCCGTGGCTTCAGTGGCCCATTAAACCCTCGATCCCGACGTCCCAGCGTTGTGGGGTGACTGTGCCGTGGCCAGAGATCATTGTTTCTGCAGTTGTGTGAAGTGCTGCTGGGAATTTGAAAAAAAATGTAGAGGAGATGTTCGCTTTGCAGAATATTGCAGTTTGCAGCTCTGCGTCCGAATGTACCTAGGTTCTAAATATCCTCTTTAGCATCTAATAGATGAGCTGTAAAGACACAGGATAGTTTTCAGATAGTCTGTAATATCGTGGCGTGATGGTTAAACAACGTCTCAGGGCTGCATCAACTTAACTAAGTGATAGTTGCTTCTCTGCTGGAAAACTTGCCACAAAACTTGATGGGGAACAGCAAAGAAAAGAAGATCTTTTCTTTGCTGAGGCTAANCAGCAAAGAAAAGATCTTTTCTTTGCTGAGGCTAGAAAATGAAAACAATATGTGAAGCAAGACTAAATTTCCCTATTTTGGACCAGAGCTAGAAAGTCCCGAGAGAGACAAAAGGCATTTAAAAAGTACAGAGTGAAGGTAATATTACTCCTGCATTTCACATCTTGGGAGGTATGTGGTTACCCATAGCAAATTTCTTCTAGATATTTTGGTCTAGGGTCAAATTAGGAAAATTAATTGGAAAACATGCCTGGGCATTTGTATCTGTGTCGTGGTGTTTTTGATTTGCTCTAAACTTATGCAAGGTGTATCTTAACATGCTGCTTTGCAAAATATGCCCCTTTTCTGCAGTGAGCTCAGTGTGGGCAGATGAAGAGCATATCCTGCTGTGGCTCGCCCAGGCTTCAAAGGTTTATGTAACACATGGGCATCAATTCACAGAGTGCCTTGGTAAAATAAAGAATGAAATCTTCAAACCAGTAAAATTGATGACATGTTGCTAAAAGATCAGTCTTTTTCATCAAAGATTTTTTTTTTGCAAAATGACTGATACTTTGCCTAGTATTTCTTCAATTTGTAACTCATGCACAGTATAATAATCATTGCAGGAAGAACAACCCTTATAAATAAATGTTAAATTCCCTTGAGTTGCCTTTCATGCTCAATAGCCTATCTATCTGCATTGCTCAGGTGTAATCAGTTTTTCTAAAATTCTTGCGTCTTTCCCTTAACACCTAATTTCATGTATTCAGAGGGCATTTGCCTCAGCATCCTTCTTGCTGTAACTATAAGCTGCTCCATATGGCCCTGTCTTCAGCTAACATTTTCTATTCAGTCAGCAAGTACAATCTCACTACTTTTTTTTTCATTACAGTCTGTTTTGTATGTCCTGGTCAGTAATAAAGCTTAAATCTTTTTCCTCCACTAAGTATTTTGAACAACTGCCTCTAATCTTCTTTTCTCAGAAAGGCTTGATTTGACCAACTAGACCATAGATTGTACTGAAAAAAAAATCCTATACCAGCACTGATTAGTTTTACTCCACAGCTTTGGATCTGTGACCTGGAAGCTGAGTTTATCCTCGTTTTTGCCGATTTTTGTTAGATTTTAGCTTTTTAAAATAAGTTTATGACTTAGGGAAAGCTTTACAGTGCGAATGTTATTATCCTTCCCTCTCCCTTTCTCCCTCTTTTGTGAAAGTGGTACAGTCCTACCTAGTTGGTATCCTACCTGGACTATCATAGTTCAGACTTAAAACAACTCCTGCATCTTCCAGATATGAGTCTTTCTCATTTGAACGAAAGGAATTAAATGTTTGCTATGACTTTGATGATCTTTTAGGTTTTTTTTTTCAGCTGTGACAGTTCAGGAGGTTCATTGTATTCTTCTTCAGAGGTTCGCCCATACCTAAACACTAAAGGAAAGTGGCCCAAGCACTGGGAAATGTGGATCAGTAATATGGCACAACACTGTGAACAAGGAGTGAGAAATGGTAACAAGGGGTCAGTTGTAAGCTTCTTTTCTTGAATCCTTACAATTTTACCATGTATTTGTTCATTTGGGCTTGCTGATCACAACACCTGGAGTTTAAAAGACAAGCATCACGAATTCTGTTAGTGTTGCAAGTGTTCCCACGTTCTGCCATCAGGTCTGCACATGCCAGCTTGGGCTATTTCAAGGAAATTTGTGTTTACAGCACATCGATCCTGGACCAGGACCAGATCTCCTTCCATATTGCTGAGTGGCATGGAGGTCCTGGTTAAACGCGGAGTAGGTGGAAGTGACAGTCGCAGGGCAGAAGTACCTCAAGATAGCAGAAACTGTTTTGAATGAGCAAGAGCGTGAAACTTATTGCTCTACCTAAATATAAAGGAGCAGCAAAACTTCCCACAGCCATTATGGCCAAGCAACACTTCTGCTATAAATGATATAGCAGATGCTGAGACTTTGCTTTTTCTTCAGATGGAGAAGGGAAAGAACTCTTCCTGAATTCGGTCACCGGTACGACCTTAAAATCACTGTGATTTTGCATGCCTATCTTTCACAGGAAAAAGAAACTTCTTTATTAAAAGAAACTGAATAAAAACTGTTTCCTGCACTATAAGTAATGCAGGCTTTTACATTCTAAATATTTTGGACATTATAAGCAGCAAAAGACACCAGCGTATTATAGATCAAAGTATTTGGGAAAAATACTATCTAAAGAAAACAACATTAGTTAGCTAAAAGAAAGGAAGAAAACCAATGTTTAGAGATATGAGTTAATTCCCTTCCTCCCTTGGGACAAGCGGTGGAGCGCTGTCAGGGTGTTTAGATGGCCCTTGCTGCTGCACATCCTATTGAACATCACCTTCTCGCCTTCTCCCCAGGGAGACATTTATCATTAATGGCCTCAGTGTGCAAGTCGGGTTCCCAGGTGAGTAATTAGACCTGCCTAATCTGCCACTGCTGCTTCTGCAGTTAATGTCAGCAATCTGTGTCAGCCTAACATATCATAAGTATTACTTTAGCTGCTTTTCTTTTTCATTCTTTTTCTTTCTTTTTTTTTTTTTTTTGTGTTATGTTATCTTCTCCTCTCTGAGAACTTCAGCCTCCATGGCCCGTGACAGCACACACTGAAGTAAGTAGGTTTCTAAGTGCTTTCTGACCGCAGATAGCAAGAGCAACCCATGTATCCGGGGTTACGTGTGCTGTGTCCGTACATGGATAAATGAGAAATTGTTGCTTCTCTAAAAATTTTGCCTTACTTGTATCTTACACTTACAATTACATCTACAATAACACTACTGCTATATATTGTAGAACAATTAAGCGATGAGCAATTTCTATGAATCATGCTATGCTGAGAAAAAGCTGGACCGTGGTAATTGGATTTCACTTGATTCTGCAGGACAGTGCTGAAAAATAAAGCCGTACATATCTTATATTCTTGTGTCACATAATTAGAATGGAAATCCATGTAAATTAGTGCTTATGGGACCTGTTTTGCTATGAAAGGTGATATTGAACTAATTTCCTTACCACCCTGCTTCATATAATGTTAACTGTGCTGTATTTCAACAAGAAATGGAATGACTGCTAATAACACTGGGATCTTACGAAGCACCTCATCAGTGGGGTTCAGAGTACTTCACAGATGGTGTAAAATTGTTTCAGTTTTACGGTTGGCGAAAGCAAGGTACAGACAAGCAAAGCGTTTTGCTGGCAAACTTAGCCAGCCTGCAGTGAGTCCAGGTCTCTTGGGGGTCATCGCCCAGACCCTCGCTCCCTGTTTTTGTCACAGTTTTGACACCTTCTCGTTTTTCGTATGGTGGGTGAAGATTTGCATGGATTCCTGCAAACTGAGGTGCTGAGCACCAGTGTGTATCCAGCTGAACAGTTTATAGGTAGGAATGACAGGCAGTGTGTTGTGGCCTGAGCTGGTCCCGCCTGCTTGGAGCTTGCCCCTGGATGGTGCAGAGCAAAGCAGACAGAAGGGAAGGTTTCTCCTGGTGCTGAGGAGTCCTCCGAAGAAGGCGAGCGTGTGCCATCCTCTCCCAGTGTGGGCAGCGGCTGAATATTTGTTGCTGCATCTGAGTTTAGCCAGAGAGCCTTCAGGGACCATCACCATCCATGGAGCTCATAGCTCCCCATATGGACCAGACGTCCACGGAGGGTCATTTCCATGTGGTTTGCCACATTCTCTTGGCTGACCCTGCCAAGCAGAGCAGAGCGCTGCTGAAAACCCAGCATGGGAAACCTTAGCAAGGGAGAAATGCTGTTCGGATACAGAAGAAATCCAACTTCCTTTTTCATTCTGGCACTTGCACAGACTACTCCACTGTGAAGCATGTGGCTCCTGTAGTTATATATGTTTTGAATGCAGAAACACTTTACGCCCTTTCTGGAAGCATACTGTGTGCTCGGGCAAGATGGTTAAGTGTTTCCCTAAGCTATAACTCCTAGCCAAATGTAGTAGCCCTGGTGAAGTGGCCTCATTTGTCCCCTTGCATAATGTTTGTTCCAACACCTTGTTTCCCGCTTTTCCTCTCTGCTGCCAAGAAAGGATCAAAGCAGGAGGAAAGAGGCTTTCACAACATGTGAACCATGTGAAGCAATGTACACAGTACCATCAAAACTGTTGAAATCTTTATCAAATATTCAGGTGTCCTCATAAAATCTAAAGCTGTTCTAGCTAGGAACTAAATCTAGCTTCAGGACATACACATCTCAGTGGTTGCAAAACTTTGCCTTTGCTATCTTGGTCTTCTCCCTGCCAAAGGTACAGAGACCTGTAAATCAGAGGCACAGAGATGTGAACATCCAGAGGAAAAAGACCAAAAAAAAAAAACCAAACAGCTTTTGCTTTGACAGAAATAACCCTTTCTCTGCTATTGTTCAAGAAAAATTCAAGTGAAGCCAAAGCCATTTTAATCCTCTTTCCTGCAACGCAAACCACTCTTTCCTAAATGTCTTGGGGACGCTGTGCCAAAGCAGTCATTTTTATGAAGGCAATGAATGGGAAGCTCAGGCTTGATGGGACGTGAAAAGTAGTTTATGTGAAATAGTTACTTCATTTTTGAGGAAGAGAAAATTAATCTGTATTTCTCTGGAAGGGTCCCAAGAGATTAATCTCAAGACATCGGAGTCCATGTCAAGCGTAGGGACTTCCCATCAGTAGTCAGTGGAGAGGAGCCCAGGTTGCTGCAGCAACAGGATGACATATGTAAAACTCTATTTGATTATGTCAGTAGCGCTGGGAAAGCTGCTTAAAAGTTAGGTCAGGTTTTTCAGTCGTGCAATACTTTTCCATAGACTGTCAGTCACTGTCAGGTTGGCCAATGAGTTAAAATGCATAGTGAATAACTTTACCAATCTCATGTGGATAGCAAGCTAGCTCTTCATATAAGAGATATAGTAATAAGCTGCTGGAGAGCTAATAAAAGAAACTAATAATAAACCACAGAAGAATCCTTCTCTGCAATTTGGAGACAAAAAAATAAACAAGTACTTTCTAACTAAAATATGTTTCTGTTTTGTTTGTGAATGCTTCTACTCCTCTTGGAAGTTGAGTTTTACTCATCTTGAAAAGAATCAGGAAAAGCTGGCAAATTCTTTAAAAATCAAGCAGGTGATTTTGATAGTCTGTTAAAATACAGGGCATGAGAAGAATGTGGCAACTGACGTGGAGTCACTGCTGGGCTATTTTCCCTTATGATTGTCCCAAATGTATTTCATCTGATAAACTGTGTTCATGCTAAACAAAATTATCTTGTTAATAGAATGTTATATCTCCAGTTTAGTCATCCATATTTTAAAATTCTAAATGCAAAAGGCTACCATAAAAGAATGTGGTAAATGAGGTAGAAATTCTGAAGAATAATGTACGTAGTCAGATAATAAAAGATCAGATTTTGAGGTTGTTTAGTCGAGATTAAATCAGTATTTCCTAACCTCCAAGGTCTCGCTTTAGACCCTTACATGTTTATGTACAAAGCTTTGGGGATAATTTTCTATCATTGTACATAAAACAAGTAGAAAACCCAGGAATGTTCTTGGGATGGCCACCTGTCACGCAGCCATCACTAGCAATATGGAAGCTTTATGGTGCCTGGCAGAAACCTATGGAAGTTGCCATCTCTGTATGGATCAGGCCCTAGAGAAGGATGAGATAGACTGCTGGTGTCCTTCCATCAACAGGGTTTTGGTGACAGTAAGCTTGGGAACTGCATACCCCATTCTGAGGAATCAGAAGGGATCTCCTTTACCGAATGGGACTGTTTGGCTTGTCCCTTCAAACCTGACCAACTTTATCCCTTCTTCCCATGGCTTTCTTGGTACATGTCCTCGCTTCCCCGCATCCTTGGCCCATTCTCCCCAGTCTAACCTCATTCAGCTAGGTGGTTCTGGTTGCCCAAGTTCTGCCACTTCGGCTCTTTCCTGCTGGGATAGAGCAGCTGAGGGGATGGCTGTGGAGTAGGGACACTGCTGTGTTGTACTGCACCAGGTGCCATATCAGAGAAGGGATAAGGCCATTTGGCCAATTCCTTCATCTCTGGTCAACATATACTTCATGCAAACAGATATGGTAGGTATGCCATCTGCCCAGTGATGACAAGCCTCCATGGTGCATGTTTGTGCTTCACAGCACCGGGTTATTCGGTGTTAACTCCCTGCGCTAATATGTGGCATTGTTCTCAGCGAAAACTGGGTGAAACGGCTGCCAGAAGGCTTTTACGGGGAGCTGGAAAGTGTGTTTGTTATTCTCAGGAGCAGCTAAAACCTCCTATGTTCAGTCTGGGATGGATGTAGCCATCCAAGCTTCAGGTTGGCTGTCTGGTTGGGGCTGGGCACACTGTGGGGGCAGTGGCAGGACGGGGCCCGCCACGGGGCTGACCACTGTGGTTGCTCCAGTTTGCTGTGTCTGAAGCACACCCCATAGAGCAAGTCAACAAGGACTGTTCCCTGCCTGGCATTTTACATAGAGAAATGCTGCACTCTTTGCAGCAACGCGCCGTGTCCTTCTCTGGCGCCCTGCCTGCTTGAAGTGCCATCATCAAAGATGGGCATTCGGTATTTCTTGAACAAGTTTCCATTTGCCTTTCCACTAATGTTCAAGTAGTGCAGAAAGGAGAAATGCAAGGTGTCCAGCTTCTCCATCTGGAAATGTTTCTGTGAGTGTCCCGCTAAGGACACTGCACGCTTTCCCTGCGTCCTGTGACAGAGATGCGGGCAGACAGGAGGCTTCCCGCAACGAAGACCTCAGCATTCAGTGAGTGTAATCCAGCATGTGGGGCACTCTGAAAAGAAACTGCATGCCAGCCCCATGTCCCAGCTCGCTGGTGCACTCGAATGGGAGCAATCAAACACAAAGTTCAGGGCATGCGTGACTAAAGGTTTTGTCCCTGGTCCAAAGGAGTCTGTGGCTGTAAGGAAGCTGGATTTCCTTGCAGTCCAAGGCCGATTGGTTGCTTGCGTGCAGAGGAACCTTTAAACTTCCCAGATTTGCCCCTGCTGTTTCTGCATCCCCTCTCCCTAAGCACGAGGTTGTTCAGCTCGCCCCAGCCGTGCGCTTTGGCAGAGCATCTCCTGCAGCCAAGCCCACTGCCACAATTTCGATGTGAAATGATGTCTTTCTTCTTGCTATCTCCGATTCAACAACTCACACACAAAAAGCTTTTTATTCTTCCAAAGCTGCTTTCTTTTAACTGTGCCAACCCACACCAAAAAAACTTATCAGTGGGGCACTGCAGCTGAAGTCTAATATGAGCTGATGCTTTTCCAACTGTAGCTATCTTGAAAATTTTCATTTCACATCCAGATTGTTTACTTATCTGCTAGAAACATATGTTAAGAGAAGTTAAGGCTCTGTTGCCCAAGGTGCATTTTAATACAGGGGGAGAACTGCTTCAGATATTTCACATTACATCTTCTAGCTTTATCTGGTGCTGTAAATTATAAAGCTGCTCCATTGAACTGAATGAAGATTATATTTCTGAACACCGTTTTCTGAAGAATGCAGATTTTTCTCTTTGAAATGAACAATCTGTCCTGCATCAGAGTGGCTTGCTGCATGCTTTGCTGCCTAAGCCTTTCTGTTTAATATTAGGGTGTCAGACTGTTCCCTGGGGACCATGTCCTGTCATTGATCCGTGTACTGACATTAAAAAGCATCTGCGTATGGAGCAAATGTGGGATGTGTCCTGAACAGCAAGTGCTCCGCATAACTGTAATCTTTATCCTGTTGTCTTGAAATCAGAACTGTCATGAAGGCAGATCTGCAAGAAACATTTATGTATATAATGCATGTGTGACACACCAAAGTGTTTTCAAAACCTGGCTGCCTGCAGGGTGCAAGTGAAATACTCAGGCGCTGCCGTTTGGTTTAGATGCCCACCTCTGTCAGACTGAATTCCTGGCTCCCAGCCCTCTTCTCTCAGCTCTCCCAGCATGGGGAGATCTTGCTGCGGTTCTGCACCGGGGTGCGCAACAGTTCTGCTGCCTCTCTACAAGAGCATGGATTTGGTCCGATTCCCTTTTACAAACTGTGCCCCATTTATGCCCACATGCCCACAAAAGCCAGACACTGCAGCTGACCCAAATTCTGCGTGGTCACAATTGCAAAATCTCTATCTGGTGTGGATGGTTAAAGATAACAGAGCAGTTATCCAATGTGGGAAGAACACTGGCCGCAGGGTTTCCTGTGGTCTGTGCTGCACGTCACACAGGGAGAGCTGGCGGGGGACACATGGTGGCGGGAATCCCTGGTCCCCCCCAGTGGCAGCTGCAATCCCCTTCTTTCAGGAGCAGCAATGTAGTAGCACCCCCTTTTAAAGAGAAAGCTGTGGTAGCCAGCACGCATTGCCTGTGTGTCCAGGCGGGTAGGGCTAAGTCTTGCAATTCCTTAAGAGACAGAGCCACTCACTGACGTTCAGAATATGCCTCAGCCTTCCTGAGAGCGCTGAAATTAACACAAAATCAGAGAAAGAAATAGCAAGTGATTTCTACTAATTAGATCACTGTATGCTTTATGCCCTCTGGGTCTTTGCTCTAAATGGGAATGTTTCTGTGTGTAAGCAAATTACTTCTTCAGTGTTAATCAGGGTGTTTCACAGGCTATATTATACAAGCAAAAGTTAGTCCAGTTTACTGTAATGTGTTAAAATGCATTCATAGCGCAACTATGGCAAAGGGTGATGAGGGAAAGAGTAAGTGTTCTTGACAAATGTTACATATACTTCATATGCGAACTATTGTTTTAAGATCACTTACATACTAATTTATTTCTAGAAGTCAATAAGCAAGAGGGCAGTGAGATCCTTCTGCATCAGAGGCAGATCAAGACTGTTTTCTTGTTTTCATGTTTTGCACAAAGGTCACATGTAAGAGAAGAAGAACTTTAGAAATGTTTACTGGTTATGAAACTGCTCCCAGAAACATCCTCACCTAAAAGCTGGCTTTTCTAAGATGAGAACAATTTCAGAAGCATTCCGTCAGTGCCCTTTATATTGCCCGTTTTTAGCATCTTCCAACTAGAATATTGAGGAACCATTTCTCCCCTGTGATTTTCAGCTGATGTTGCAAGGGTTGCAGTTTATTAGGTGGCAGACTGAGCTGTTCTGCTGTTTTGGTTAAACTGTGCCTGTGCATAGGAAGATATATATATTACAATAATTTATATAAGAAAGTTTGTTTGAAAGATGCAGAAAAGCCTTTGCTGAGAAACTCCAATTAATACTAGAATTCCTTGCTTTTCTATTTGCAATTCTGATTTTTACAATGACAGGAGTGTTTTTATTACAATGCTTAGGATGATGCAATGAATTATGGTATTCTATAATGCAGTAATATGAATGTACAATTCAACTGGCAAAGTCTCTTCATTGGTTGTTTGACCCATCATCCCGAATGAACAGAATAACAGAATGAACAGAATGAACAGAAAAAATCTGAATGAAAGTAGTCATGGCTCATGCCAAATTGTCATTTTTGATATCTTGTTATCACCAATGAATTAATCCATATTGCATAATTAACAAGCATCAAAGAAGCATTTTAAAAAGAATATTCAACATATTCAGTTGCTCATTTTAAAATATTCATACCCACAACTTTATGCCTTCATTACCCCTGTAAGTCAAAACACACAGACAGGATAAAAAAGATGGCTGTCAACCACACTTCTAATTTAACCTCTTGAAACCAATTAAGAAGTTGATTCATAGGAAGTACAGTAATGCTGACAAGCTCCTCAGAATATATCATACTTAAAATTGCTTCTTACTTCTCGCAGGCTGAAGGAAGCAGACACAATCCTTTTCGAAGGCTCAGAACTTGCTCCTTCTTCCATAGTAGTCAATTTGTCATGAATTTCATGGGGAACAAATAAAGCCCAGTGACTGCACATACAGCTTCTCCAGGAAGTTTTATTTGACGTTAGCCTTAAACTGCCTAGTGTCAGCATATATAACTGCAAAATATCTTTGAAAACCAATCCCTCAGCCATTTCTACGAGTTCTTGCAGAAGATCTGGGAGAAAACAGGGGTACAAAACCCAACCTTCTGATTCTCTGCCCTTTGTTTTGAGTGACAGACCACTGGTCCTCAGGAAAAAAAAAAAAAAAACGGAGAAAAAAAAGACCTAAAAGCTATTTTAGTTCTCTGCCTCCCCAAGTCAATGAAACTATGCCTATTTATGCTGTTGAGGTTCTGGCAAATATATTATTCCGGCAGAAGAGAACAGCTGGACAAGTTGCTAAGGTTCATCCAAACTGCAAATGAAGGTTCTGGATTTCATTAGTATTAGGAAATTGATGGTCAAAAGCCTTCCTCTTCTTGTCTTTTGTCAAGATTTCCTACTTTTGTGAGAAGTTGTGCCTGTGCCCTGCATGTTCTCACCAAAAGAGAGGCGTAGAAAGAGTGCCAGAATTCCATGGGCTTATAGCAAGGCCAGCTGTTGTCAGGTGCAAGTTGTTGCAACTACCAACGGTGCTGTAAACCGGCTTGAATAACAAGAGAGCTGGAATGTCTCCTTGCCACAGTTTCTAGAAATAGCATTATTATTTACATGCGATTGCATGGCTGGGACTAGCACAGCAAACACTAAAAGCGCAAACCTCTATTTATATAGAAGAATGTCTTGTCAGAAAAGAATCTTGCCTTGTTTTGTGCAGCTTAGCACGGAGCCTTTGATTCACTGCACAAATATATCAAATAAGGTCAAGTATGATACAATTCTGGTGTCATGCTGAATTCATGGTAGAGCTAATATTGTTACAGTCCTGTTGTGACTGACATGAACCTGTCACATTTTCAATAGGGTGATTTGTGAAAGATACAGTAGAATCAATAGGGATAAAAATACACAGTGCAATAACTCCATCTTACTGTAATTTTGCTTGTATTATACCAAGTAGCCTGATTAAAAAGGTCATGTTTAAGTGTAATCTGGAAAAAGCATTTATAAAAATGCGTGTCAGAGAGAAGGAGCCCAGGCTGATGAGCTTCCCGGGTAAGCAAGCCATGCAGTAGCGTATCAGTCTAGCCTCCCTGGGGCGCATGGAGCCCTGTGGCCATCCGCGAGCTCTCAATGTGAGCAGGGGCACCAGGCAACCCCCAGCATTTCTGAAACCTGCCTGTGGCTGGAGAACGGCAGGCAGCCTGGCAGATTTGTGCCTTTTGAGAGACAAAGTGAAGTCAAAAAGGCACCGAGTGATATGCTACATAGTGAAAAAGATTTTCTGCAGAAGATTCTTACAGGGGTCTCTGGGACCCTGTGACTCTGCCTGAACGTTTAAGTTGAAAAGACATCGTTTTTTCACTCCTAGAGCTTGTAGGAATAGTGTGTTCTATATTTTATGATTAATTTGCTACTGAAGTACTTTATGACATATTTCAAAAACTCTGGAGTATGTTACTCAGAAAAAAAAGACAAATATGAAGATATGAAAATGTTCCAACTTAGTTATGATGTATTCATTCTTTAAAATTTCCAACATTCTTGATCCCTTAGTCCAGAGAAATACTTTGGGGGAGGTCTGGTATAAATTTGAGCTCCCTGACCAAAGGGAGTTTAGTTTGTTTATACTGTATACTAAAAAATAACATGTAACCACCAGCTCCTTTTTGCTGGATAATGGTGCTGCCTTTATTCTGAGATACGTTGCTGTGGATATTGCAAGCTTTAAAAAGAAAATAAAATGAGAAAGGAAAGGAAGGGGAAGATAGAGTGGTCCAAGATAAGTTGCTGAGCCAGCTGTCAGGCCCAGCCCATACATAACATGGAGCTTAACCCTCGGTGAGACCTCTTGGTGAGACCTCTTGCTACATTCCTCAAGTTGATTTTCACAAAATATGTAACCATCACATGACTCTGAGACCTCTATCCTCAGCTTGGCTAATGTTCACCAGTGGTTTACTTTTTGGAGTTAACAGGACTAGGACAGATGAGCAGACAGCATAATTTTGTAAACCTTTTAACCTTAGAAAATCTCTCTGGAAGAGGGACCTAAATTTTTTGGTCGTAAGAAATCAGATGTGTCTGTTACCACAAAACTAGATTATATCTGAGATAGATAGCCAAAACACAGGGTTCCCCCATTCTACACTCTGTGAAGAAGTATAATCAAAATCAAATTGTGGCTGCACTTGCAATGAAGCTTGTGCTTTTGCGAGAGATTGGATTGGGGGAGATTTGTGTTCCTCGTGAGGCGGGAGAGTTAAGATGTTATGCGCGTCCCATTTGAGCCATACAGCATCTTTCCTTCCTCTCTAGCCTGAGAGACAGTGCAATCAGGACACGGGCACACATCAAAGGGAAAAGCTTTGATAGCAATTTGGGGAACATCAGGCCCATCAGTGTCGCTCAGCTTTTTCTTCATTACAGGGAAAGATATTTCAAGAAATCAAGCAGCACGGGAAGTTCAGAAGTGCACTGATGTTTATTATTCAAAAAGTGTGATCTGCATCCTTCACACATCTCAAAATTTATCCCTCTCCGTTATGCCGCAGATGATAAGTAAAGCACAAAATCAAAGAGAGAATTTTTCATCTCACCATGAAAGCCCTCTACAATGCAGAATATTCACAGGTAGCTTCATAAACAGTCGTGTTTGTATCAGAAGAAAGAAAAATAAAGCCCTCACAAAGATCGCGGAAGGCAACCAAGGGTGCCGGTGTGCTCTTGCGGGTGAGGCAGTGAAGAGGAGCTGGCACTCCTGTGCTCCTTTCTGGGGGACTCAGGTTGCCACAAGGTGCAGAGGGGACGCGAGGACCTTAGCAAAGCAGGTGGCACCTTTGCACAGTGACAGCTGTATGTGTTGGTGCAGTTTAGATGCATGGCCCAGATAGACAGGATGAGAGCAACCGCAGTGCTCCTGAGGGAATGCCGTATTTCTGTGGGTTCCAGGTCGGCCGTGATCACCCAGTTCCTGCCCGCCACCCTTTCCTGTGTGCTCTCCTACCCCTGCCCTCGCAGCCCTGAACAGCAGAGGTGCGGGCACTGCTCCTGAAGCTAGCAGGCTTGCCTTGCACAGAGGATGGTTTTTAAGGATTCAGTGATTGGAGTTCTGCTAGAGGAGCTCTTTACTGCAGTCCTGCTATCTCCTGTCATCGTGTGCTCAAGCACCAGTACACAAGGAGGGTATAGAAAAGGAAATGGAATGAAAAAATCTGAGATAAGAGCGAGTTGGCAGGTTGATGGTAATCTTAAGTATGTGGAAATGTGTTTATGCACGTTTCCTATTTAAACTGAAGTACTTTTCAGTGCGCAGCATGCTTAACTGATTACAGAATGGTGGATTTATTGTGAAAAACATCACAAAATTCCCAAATACACTTCTCTCAGCCTGGTATACTGTGCTGTGCCCCAAACTTCAAAGAACACAGCACTGTGCACTCAGAAATCTAGCAAATTGCATGAACGTGTTTATAAAACTGTTGAGACAGTATTTCACAGGAAGGCATCTGCAGCTAATGGGGAATAAGGCATTTTCTCATTTTTTATTTCATTAGGATTGGCTTTGTATTAAGTTAAGACTTGAAGTACAGTATAAGAAAAATATGACCAAAGGGTATTGCTTGAAGGTAAGGAGTTTTCTCTCTTTACAAGTCTTAAAAATTCAAACAACTGGCAGTGGCGAAACAATGACAGTTCTGACTGCTGCTGACAGTCTGCTACTTCCACAGTCACCTTCTAAGCTTCACTGCTCATCATCAGATAGCGCAGTTGGCCCCAACGGAAAAGACAGGTTGCTGCAGACGACAGGATCTTTACAGCAGGCAATCATGATGGCATTAGTGTTTATCCACTGCAGTAAGTGTATAAATCACAGTGAATGGGCTTCCCCTTGGAGTCAGGATCTGTTGTTTTATTCTTGCCCAGGCACAAGTGCTTATCCATCAAATTGTGAAATTGCCGGGCGTGCTCCACTGCGCAGTCCAGCGAGCAGATAATGTCCTCAGATCATGAAACCCCTATTAGAATTACACTCGAAGACCCAGATGTTAAATAAAATCTGTTTTGTGGGTCTGGAAGGGAGCTCTCCCCACTGCCTGCGAGTTAGGGATGTTTTGCAGTGTCTCAGTGTAACTGAATGGAGAGATTTAACAGGCACCATTCCTCTTGCAGGGTCTCTTGGTGGGAGACCGAGCTAATAAATGTGTTATGGAGAAAGGGCTGTGCATTGTCCCAGATTCACATATGAAACTCACTGCTGTCAGCAGTGTGGAAACGGGAAGATAATTTTATATAAGTAAAAGCAGATATACTATTTTAGCTCAACAGACTATTTACTGCTGTGAAACAGTAATGCTTTTTCCTTTTCTCTTTTTCTTCCTTTCTTTTTTCTTCTTGTTTTTTTTTCCCTTCTGCTTCAGAAAGTGGTACCTAAATGAGAGGAATTACGATATAAGCACATTCTGGAGTGTTTTTTTCACTCCAATATCCAGTGTCTGAAACTGTCCAATTTTACAGGTTTAAAAGGAGGCAATAAGAAATACTGTAATGGAGAATTATGGAAAAATATAGGTCAAGGAAATTCTTTTGCAGTTTCTCACTCTCTAGTGTTTAACTTATTTCTGACGTGCCTGAGTTCTACCTATCTTAGAATATCTTTATTCTTGTCTAATGCAATTATAGCTGTTCTCATTCTCCACATAAATGCCTCTTACTTTCTTGAATCCCCCGGAACTTTCAGTTCTCAATATTGTTGTACCAATATTTTTGCTGGGTTAATTATTCTTGGTTTCCAACAGCATTGTCATTTACCCAGTTTCAAAATTGTTTCTTTCCCATTTCACTGAGTATCCACTTCTATCCACACACATGAAAAGGATAAACAGGAGGGGATAATCTCCCGTCTGTATCCCTCTTGTTATTTTCGATGTCTGCATTACATTTTCTTCACTCAGTTCCATCTGTTAGCTGTTCTTTCCCCAAAGGCAGAGCCTGAACTGTGAGTCTTTATTCCCCCTTAGTATTAACAGTCAAATCCAAATTTTAGTTGCTATTAGACAATGTGCTGTTATGTTAAGGAAAAAGGAAAGAAAGCTAAGAAGAAGGAAGGCAGTTACTTTACCTTCTGGAGGTGTCCTGCTGGGAAAGTTTGGCTGTTTGACAAAAGTTCCCAAGGTTAAGGAACAGCAGTGGAAATTTCAGGGCTTGGAGCAGGGGTCTGTGTTTTTGTGTTTGCTCCTTCTCTTTGCTCCTTCTCTTTGCCATTGCTAAATTCAGAAAAGACAGAAGAGCAGCTCATTTCCCCCCAAAAGTATCCGATTCCTTTATACAGGGAATTGTCCTACAGAGGTGAGCTTCATCTTCTAAAAGAATGTTGTATTTTCTTAGCATGATGCTCTGAGATCACCTAAACATACATTTTATAGCACTTCTCCCTTCGCCTTTTGGGAGACTTCTTTGTAAAGAGCAATTCCTTTACATTTCTCCTATAAAAAGCCAGTGTTGTTAGCCTATAGTGAAACAGATATAGAGAAGTGTCTGCTTGTTTGCAGGTACGGATATAAAGAAAATGGTGATTTCTGTATGTGAATTGTATCAAGCTTTCAGTCCTACATAAATTCAACTTTTCTGAAAGTGAACTGTATCCCCTGATAGGCATGTGTTTCCTTGAGAACAATCACCCATATTTTATTCAAAGCCCTATTTTTTTCCTGCAATTATCTCCATTTTCCTATTCCACTGAAAGACTTTGGGCCTACTTTGGTCATACATCAGAAAGAAATGTCAGAGTCTTGCTGGCTCTTTTTGTAAACAGATAACGCTCTGTATTTTACACAAGGACAAAATAAGCACCCATATAAAACAGTCACAGGGATATACTCTCTGTTCTTGTCCGGAAAGCTAGGATATTTCCCTGTGGCCGTGTTCAGGTTCTGAAGTAAAACATGCAGTGAGCTAAGTCATCCTGTGGGGTTTTAAGTGGAGACATGACTTACTGAACCAAGAATAAAAATGCAAGGTTTCCTTAGGTTCAAGAACTGTGTGTGTGAACGATTCAGAGGCATGCATGAGCAATCACAAAGAGCAAAGTCTGTTCTTATATTTGAAAAGATGAAAGCTGTCTCAGGAATTCAGAGAGCAAAAGTTGTGCCCTTGGCATCTTAACACTTGTCGTCTAATTTTAGTACTGCGAAAAAAAAAAGGTCTACTTATTTAAGTCCACATACAGAGGAATCACTGGCTTCTACCCCCATTTGTTCTATATATCTCATCCCTATCAAAATGGGCTTCTGTTTGTGGGAACAGCTGTCGTCATCTTTTTTTTGTAAAACATATTGTTTGTTGCCCTACAACCAGGGAGCTCTTGTGCCAGGCATGGTATAACCAAATGCTCATATTTTCACGTGGGGTTTACAAAATTGCTTCAATTGAGTTTGATTGTACCAAGTGTTCTCATCCGTAAAACCTCAGGCTTCAGTGGTTAACACCCTGCACTTTCACCATTGATGTCTGCTGGTTTTCTGTCCTCAATACCTCAGTAGATATAAAATAAGACTGTCCTGGAAAAGACAGATTTTTTTCTGGGTATGTGTTGCTTGAAAGGAAGGTAAGGATGAAGGGGAAGAGGTATTTATAGTCGTCCATGACTAACTAGGTGCTTGAAAATGTATAAGAGGTCTTTGCTGGCTGTCCAGTCCCATCAGTGTATACAGCAATACTATATTTCCTTCCCATGCAGAAATTCAAGCAACGGCGGTATTGATGAGAATACACTTTTGTTAAGAAAAGAAGAGCAATTCTTTCAAAATATAAAGTTAAAGAAATCCATTCCAGGAACAGCTAATTAGGTTTGGGGTTTGGGGGTTAATAGCAGGAAGGAAGTACTCATATTGAAGGGCTCCTGAAATCATGATAATAGATTATGCGCCTGCTCCCAAAGGAGAGCCATCCCCGCAGAGATATAGAGTCTTTTTAAAATGTACTATGCAGTCACAACGAACCTGCCAATACTGTTTCTTTCTTTTGTTGAAAAAGAAGCAGTCATAGTTAGGCACCTGGAGCTGACTAAGTAATATTTCCTTTCAGAATGAGAATTACATATTTCACTAAAAAGCAACTGTGAGGAATACAAACATACTGGAAAAATTAATTAGTCTATTTCCATAAAAATAAGCCCAGATTGCTTGAACTAAAATCTCTTTCAGCTTTTCTCTTTCCTGAAAATCTAGCTTCTTAAAATCAGAAATTGCTGAAAAATATGAGCTATTTGATAATACTTAGTATTTATAATATACATTAATGTGTACCCCCAGAAGGCTTGTAAGGACATACTACTTGGATTTACAAGACTTCTGTACAGACAGACATAGATGGCCCATGCCTGAGGAACTGTAAAGGAATTCCTGCGGAACACAGACCAGGGTAAGGTGCTGCACTGAGGCGACACTAGTGTAGCTTCACAGTTTGCCTTGCTTTCCTTCACTCATCTTGCAGTGCTGGGAGAGATGTCTAATATTTGCCCAGACAGACCCTGCACAGCATGTCTGCTGGGCAGGGTGCTACACAAATGCACATCTCCCAAGGAACTAAAAATCAGATGTGAAGTGCAATGCAAACAGATTAAAAAACAAAAAAGAGCAGTATCTTATCAAATTAAGTTTATGTACATTTACTAGTATGAAAATTGCAATTCACTACAGAGAGGCTCACTGTCCTTACATGGCTGTTGTAGACTAATTTTTATAGGGATAACGTTGTGAAGTTGTTTAATTTATTTGTATTAAATAGAAATAGCCTCTTACTACCCGAGTCAAACAGTTCAGTCTGTGTTCAGAATAGCTACAACTTCATACTGTTTCCATGATGAACATCTTGAGGCCAAACCAGACCTGACAACCCAAACATTTTAATGCTAAGATGTCAATTGTTCTTTAGTTATGGTGTCTTCAGAAGTGTTTGGGCAGGAGGCTCTCACTGCCTTAGCAGGTTGGGCTGTGGGTCCCCAGAGCAACACAGATGGCCCCACCATAAAGGTTGCAGCGTTTGTGATGGACAAACTCTCCTCTCTTCTCAAGAAATGCAGTTTCACTAGTGCTAGGAGAGCATTTGCTCATGCTTCTGGAGTGTATTTTCCAGTTTAGTTCCGTCCAAACATGTTGCAGCATGCGTACCCGAACACTGCTCCATGGTACAAACAAAGTGTGGGAACACTAGGGACAAGCNGTGTTTGGGCAGGAGGCTCTCACTGCCTTAGCAGGTTGGGCTGTGGATCCCCAGAGCAACACAGATGGCCCCACTATAAAGGTTGCAGCATTTGTGATGGACAAACTCTCCTCTCCTCTCAAGAAATGCAGTTTCACTAGTGCTAGGAGAGCATTTGCTCATGCTTCTGGAGTGTATTTTCCAGTTTAGTTCCATCCAAACATGCTGCAGCATGCGTACCCCAACACTGCTCCACAAAGTGTGGGAACACTGGGGACAAGCAGGAGATTCACTTAAAAAATATACACGTGATCTGAGCTAAAATAATATATACAGGTCCCCTTAGAAGCTTTTTACCCAACACATAACATGAGCTGCAGCACTTTTGCTAATGAATAAACTACCTATATGCACTATGTACCATATAACTCCAAAAGAACATGCTATAGGTTTGTGTCCTTCAGATTTTCACTTCATGCTGGATTTGTCACTCACATGCTTTTGTGCCAAACATTTTATTTGGCATCTGTTCTTCTTTGGTATTCCGACAAACTCCAGTTGTGCCAATGACAAAACAAAAATACTTTCAAGTGACATTTCAAAACACAACGTTTACTGGAAGCATGGACAAATGTTTATAGGAGAGCACACATCATAAGAGTCATCCTAACAGCTGGTCCTGCTGAGGAAGATGTGCGACTGTAAAGTGTGGACACTGGCAGAAGTGAGGCAAGGAGAGTCAAAGCAAGTGTGAAAAATTGCAAACTCACTGTGATAAAGCTTGATAAAGAAACTAGCAAATGAAAAAGCACATATACTTTCAGGAGGGTCATGCTGTACATAGTGAAAAAGTATAGCTGGAGACACAAGAAAAGGATCCTCAGGAGATTGGAGGCTAATTTAGTAGATAAGATTTAGATTTTGTTCAGGTTTGCTGTTATAATGAGAACTGGTAACAATAAACTGCAGTTTCTTAGAGATTTCTGCCCCATCTGGTAGGAAGTAAATGAATGCCAAAGAGAAAGAAGATACACTTTTTAATTTAATAATTTAATTTTATATCCCTTGAGTTAAATATAATACTGCATGGTAGAGGAACAATGAACCAGAGACCAGACTGAATCTGAAATAACTTTTCTTTCTTTAAAATAAATATAATAGATTTATAATAATGAGATTTATCATAAATGAGTCTAAAGGCACAGCTAAGTGCAGTTTAGCTTCAGAACTAGTCTGAAGTTTAATTCTTAAGTTTTACCTCTGTCATTAGTATTTGTGGCTGTGGATGTGCCAGGAAACTAAGATTCTGCAGGCCAGAGTACATAACCCTGTAGATGAAGATACTGAACTTGCTCTTTGAACTTATCTAAATAAGTCAAACATATGGAATTAAAGTATCCAGGCCACCATACAACTTTAAA
This sequence comes from Crypturellus undulatus, assembly GCA_013389825.1. Lineage (NCBI taxonomy): Eukaryota > Metazoa > Chordata > Aves > Tinamiformes > Tinamidae > Crypturellus > Crypturellus undulatus. Next base: position 1,810,049 of record VWPW01002548.1, on the reverse strand, counting down.
TGAATTTTCTCCTAGGTTGTTTTAGTAGGGGGCACTTGGTGGAATGGAAAGTACGAAGCGTTCAGCCAGCCTTTCTACCTGCCACCAACCCACGAGAGTTTCCATCGGTGCTCAAGTTTAGGGGTTTATAAAGGAATTCTCTTTTGTCCTTTTCTTCTTATCACAGTGTGAGATGCTGTTTTGGTCACTTCATGCCTTTCTGTATTTCCTAAGATATCTTCAGAATTGACTGGAAACTCTGAAGTATTAAAATGTTAGTATCACGGCAGCTTTTCCTGAGATGGCATGTTCTTTTTTTTACTGTCGCAGGAAGCCTATTTTAAATGCCATTTCCCAATATGTCTTTTCTTCCTCCTTGTCTGTTTGCTTTAGTTTAGCCATAGGGAAATGGTTTATCCAGAATTTTTATTCATATATACAAGATTAAACCCTTATTTATGGATTTCAATCTTGTGAGGTATAAAGGTCTTTCATTTTTTTTCCTGTCAGTTTTGTTTTATTTTGTGGTGGAATGCACATACATGGAAAAAAAAGATTTGTGTGAGATGTCAGCCATTCAGGTTTGGAAAGAAGTGCAAGAGTTGTTTGGGGTACAGGTAAAGTCGCTGTTGGGAAAATATGAAAGAGGTGAGAAACTTTGGACATACCACCAGTGTGTTGGGAATGTTCAAATACAATTCCCAAAATAAAGTGTCTATTTAGAAAACAACAAAATCCTCTTAATAATAAATAAATAAACACACAGACAGATAAAATATTTAGTGAAGTTATGGAGATTATCTTCCTTGCCTCATCTAATGAGGTAAAATTTCGCTATAGTGCAGAATGGGCATTTCAATGCTCATTCACTGCTGAAATCATGGTTAAGTAAGTGATAAGTTTGTTGCACAGCTTGCAGTGGAAGGGCTTCCTGGTTAAGTGGGAACTTGAGACAGTCTTACCGAGGAATAAAAAAGGAAAGTAAATGAAGTTCTTAAGGACTCCCTCAGTAGTGCTGGGCAGAAGTGGGTACCAGAAATACGAAGCAGTGGATAAAGGTCTCCCAGCAGTTCTTCCACGTCCCCTGGTGGCCGACTTGGGAGGGTGAAACATCTCTCTGTGTGGCCCCAGCTGCAGAGGTCCTGCGTTTCCTACGGCCCCTGTGAACACCTTGCTGGATTGCTCAGCAGCAGTGGCGCTGTCTGCATGTGAAGTATAGAAATGTGGAGTTTTAAAAAGTTGAGTGTGATCAGTTCAGTCATTTCTCAAAGGATAGACCCATGGAGTGGGGAGGAGAATTAGGTCGTGTGAGGCTACACCTGGAATATTGTGTGCAGTTCTGGGCTCCCCAGGACAAGAGGGTTGTGGAACTTCTAGAGAAGGTCCAGTAGAGCAACAAAGATGATTAAGGGACTGAAGCATATATCTTGTAAGGAAAGACTAAGCCGGCTGGGCCTGTGTAGCCTGGAGAAGTGAAGATTGAGAGGGGATCTGATCAATATATACAAATATCTGAGGGGAGAATGTAAAGAGGAAGGGGTTAAACTCTTCTCTGTGGCAGCCAGTGACAGGACAAGGGGTAACTGGTACAAATGGAAACACAGGAAGTTCCATCTCCACCTGAAGAAGAACTTCTTTCCTGTGAGGGTGCCAGAGCCCTGGCACAGGCTGCCCAGAGAGGCTGTGGAGTCTCCTTCTCTGGAGACCTTCAAACCCGTCTGGATGCCACCCTGTGCCACGTGCTCTGGGTGTCCCTGCTGGAGCAGGGAGTTGGACTAGATGATCTCTAGAGGTCCCTTCCAACCTCAACCAGTCTGTGATTCTGTGATGTGTTGTGCGTGAATACGATAACCTGATGCCTGTTCTCCATTTGGTGTCTGCTGTAAGGAAGAAGTGGCTCACCAAACAGACTCTTCCCCTGCTCTACTACCAGCTGTTTATTTAAAAAAAAAATTCTCCTGGGGACCATAAATAACTATTTGTGCCTATTTTATGTGGGTGATTTCTCAGAGGGTGGGGAGAGATACAGTGATTTCTCTGAAAAATGGCAATGAAGGCGAGTTGATAACTGACTTGTTGCCAGTTGCCTCATTGCTGGAGTCTGGGTGGTTATAAAAATTATCCCCACTAGGTGGATTATTTCTTGTTCTGTGTGCTTGTAGTTGAACATAAATCTATCATCCTTCTCACATTTTGAACAATATTTTCAGAACACAAGTACTCTGCCATGGGGGCATGCATCTGATCTTTAGTAAATAAAAAGTCTGTTACATGTTTTATTTACATGGGAATAAATGGTATCTTTGATAGTTAGATTTTTCATTATTTCTGTTTCATCTGATTCCACATATTTTTGATTCCTGAATCAAAGGAAATTGAAGGATAAACTACAGTTTTATCCAGTGGGGATAACTCTTATCCGATGAGTCATTTTCTTAGGGACTGGATCAGCCTCAAGAGTTAAACTGATCACAAAGGAAGTTTATGGGAAAAAAAGCCAATTTGACAGCATTCATTTGTCAAGATCAATGGTGTGGAACTCTGATGAAAAAATAGTAACTGCATATTGTCTGTGGGGACTTGTAATTTTTTTTCCTGCTCACAAAAGAAATATGAAGAGTGCCAGCAGTACCTGTCCAGCCTTAGAGCAGCAAATATGGCTTAATTCTTCAAAGAGAAAGATTTTATGTATTTATATATATGTATATATTTCCACACACATAGACTCATATATGACCAAATAGATCGAACATTGGAAAATTGCTTCAAATTGTATTTCATGCTTATTTTCCACTCTGGCTTTTCATAAATAGATGTGATATTCAAGCAGAAATTAATCCTTTTACTCTTTATTGTGTTTATTGTGCTCTGCAGAGTTAGAGTTTTTAGAATGGATGAAACTCCTCAGATCCACAGCAAATTTGACCTCCTGAGTCCATGCAAACCTCACAGTGGACTCAGCAGGAAACAAAATTCCCATGGCACAAGATTCTTTTTACTTCTCTTTTGGGTGAGCTGAATTTCATAGAAAAGGGACCCTGGGAAAATTACTGACTTCTGGATGTGGTCCAAATTTAGCAGGGCCAAATACTGAGTGAAAGCAGCTGAGCTGGCCACGATGAGCCTGCCAACATCCTCAGCCGCTCGGTGGTCGAGTCTCCTCTGCCAGCCACATTTGCACTCTTTCTGGAGAGGATGTCTCTGACATGTAAGGGCAGGAATGACTCCCTTAAAATTGTCAAGTAGGCAGAGGGATAGCGTAACCTTACAGATTACTGCAATAACGCTCTTGAGATGCGTGGTATTTGTAATACACGATGAAAGCTTGGGCTTAAACACATGCGAATGCAGGATGAAGACATTGTTTTTTTTCTTCTTTTTTGGAACAGGGAGTAATACATTTCATGACCATGCTTGAAGCAGCCAACATCTGTTTCTACGGGAGATGAAATTTTCTCTCACATTTGGGATGTAAATATCCTTGGCATCATGATAGGATTTCTAAGGGATGCATGAGAGCCAAAGTCTACTCCAAAGAATGATTTTGCTTGGGGTGATGAGGTCGCATTCTGCTTTTGTCTGCAGATGTCCAGCTAATCCATAGATAGATTTTGACGCATTGTTTGACTTCCTTTGTATGAATTTCATATTTCAGATTATGAAAGCTTTTGGCTTTCGCTAGTGGGCAGCAAACACATCTAATACATTCTGCAAAATTGGGTCTATATGTAAATTGGACATGGAAAAACAAACCTCAGCACTGCATGAAAAGGAATGGTCATCTTCTGGTAGGGAAGTGCTCTGAGAGACTAAACTCGTAGCCCAAACTGTTAGTGAAACACTGTAAGACTCTACTGGGTGACACCCTAGCTGCATAGGAGCCACCTCACTAGTAGCATACTCCGTGTTTCTCTTGGCTCTTCACTCCTAAACCGTACTAGCTATAGTTTATATATGAAATGTTATTTCACATACTTTTATCTCCATATACTTATATACTACCCTGATTTTGTCTCAAATAATTTTATACCACATTTGATCATATGTTCCTAATCTTTGTTTTTTTGCAGACAGAGTCTCTGTTAAACTGGCAGCTAGTTTAACTAGCAATGAAGGTAATGACATATCTTGTGATGTGTAACCATTTTTTTTTTTCCAAAGATACAATCTATTTTAAGGAATTCCTTTTCCTTGGGGAAAGTCACTAGATTTTTAGTATTAATTAATTAAACTCACTTGCCTGTTATACAGTGCTCTCTCATCACTGTAGTGCTGCTACTTGTGTTAGAATTAGATAGTTCGGTTAGAGAAATAATTTAATATCCTTTTCCAAACTTCACTTCTGTATTTTCCTCCTCCTTGTTTTTTTTTTCTCTTCCACATAGCTTGTCATGACAGCTTCATTATGCTCTTATGATTCTTCTTTGCTGCGATACCTGTTTGCTCATTTTTTCCATTTCTTTCTGGATTTTACTTCATCTTTCATAATCCTACTGCTCTCCCCTTCTGCTTACTACAGTTTCATTTCTACCTGTTCAGTCTGTTGGCTTTCAAGTGCCATTTAGTAAAGTTCTGATCACTGAGCTAAGTGCTCGAGATAATAAATTTCCCTTACCTGACAAAATGGTTCGTGCAGAGCAGAAGGTTATAGATGGAAAAAAACATACCAAGTTTTCAGTCTACAGGGCCTCCTGCTGGCACAGCCCCTTTTGCAGAACTCAAAATTTTACTGCCCTTTATGGAAATGTCTCTTAAACTGCAAGGCAGAGGAGAGCTGAGCTGCGAGAGGGAGTTCTCCACCAGCAGCCTTTGTGGAAACATGAAGACGAGCAGGCTGATGTCCCTGTCATTCTTGATTAAAGCATCTTGCAAAGATATTTTCTGTGATTCATTAATTGTTACTATGCGGTTGGTGAACAACTGGAAAAACGCTTCAGTGGGGAATATAATTATCTAGATGAATATCTAAATTAAAAGAAAAATCTGAGAAGTCAGACTTCTCTTTGATAGCAGTTTGCATGCTTGCAAAAACATGTGAAAAATTAATATATTAAAGTACTTGGAGATACATAAAATACTTTCAGTCTTATTCCCAGGGATGTAATACTATTAATTCGGGAGAAATCTGAATAACAACATTGCTAAGAAATAATTAAATAGTCAACCTGCGGTGTAAAGTTCCCTGTTCTGCCTGTCTTTCTGCGTTGTGCAAGGTTGTTGCAAAATGGACTCCTCTACCAGCTCCTGAATTTCTTTTGGGTCCCAATTCAGGAATGTGTGCTTACTCCTATGAGCTCTCCTATGCCATTAAGTACCATTAATAACAAGACCCCCTAAATGCTTTGTGGTGCAGGGCCTTCACCGAAGACTATATGCAAGAATCTCACTTGGCCAGAGCTTAACTGTGCAGACCAGCCTCAATCCACTGTTATGGAGGAGCTCCCCTTCATCACTTCCCTTATGTTGGAAAGCCAAGATCCTGGTGCACAGCAGACCCACAGAAGCATTACTGGCCTGGTGAGGTGCATATCAGCATGTGGCCAACCCCAATATCCAAAGAGCCTGCTGAGCTGTGCAGTCCTGTCTTCTCCATGGGAGATACTCCCCAAAACGTGTATTCCCTGCTCAGCAAAACCCAGGTATGTGCATGCTGAGTCCGTGATGTATGCACTTGACATGTCCTTTTTGGATCAAACTAACCATCTTTCTGTGGAAAGCTGGGTTTTTATTACACTGCTGGTCCTCAGTGGAAAAATACTCCACAGAATGACTTTGACCAGCTTTACCTGCAAGGCTGAATTGAAAATTTAATCCTGTTGACCGGCTTCATTCATCATGTCATCGTATCATCTTAACAGCACCACTGCCTTTGGTTTAAGTGATGACTGCTGCAGAGCACATTGATAGAATTAAAAGTTACTTTAACTATTCCTTAACATGTTGTCCTGTAGTATTTGGTCATGATTGTTGCCTAATGGAAGTGGAATATTCACATCTATTACCTTTAGGCACCGTCATTTGGTGCCTAGGCTGGGAACCTAACAAATGTGTTGCCAATAGAGAGATTTCTCCAAGAAGTCGTTCAGTCTGATCCACTCAGGTATCCACCTCATTCCATTGGCTGTATTGCACTACTAATTTAAACATCTTAATGCCCCAAATATGATAGTGTAAATTCCCTGGTCCCTTAATACAATCATGTTTCTGCATCTAACAATTCACGTGACGCTTTGTATTTCTGATCTGTTTTCGTGGCAACTACAGGAAGAAATATGAAATCTCAGAGATCCTGCTTGATAATTTTTTGAGGGAAAATGAAAATAGTGACCAAAAGATTGTTTTTCTCACACGTACTTCTTATCTGATTTTATTCCTTTCTCGAAGGAACATGAAAAAATGAATGAGTCAGAAATTCAATCTTTTCCTTATATTCTTATCACAGACGTCTAAACATAATCCAGTTTCCCTCTCTTTTATTTATTATAAAAAGTGGAAAACTGAAATGTTCAAGTATCAGATCTGTACATACTCAAAATTCTATTGATCTCCAAAATAAAAAATAAACTTAAAATATGCATTTTTTCTGTAGTGTCAAACTAAGATATATATAGAAATAGATAATAAAATCATGCTTTTACATCTAACTAAATAAACAAAACAAAAAAAAACCCAAAAAAACAGTTTCCAAATTATCAGAATTAATTAAAATGTAATTATGTGTGAACTACCCTGAACTGATGTTCTTGATGATCAGAGCTAATCCTGAGCTACTTCCAACGTGCATGGAATTGAAATGTAAATGTCAGAACTGTAGGAAGCTGAGTACTTAGGGAATTTTGAGTAGACAGAGACACTAAGTAATTAAACATTTCCCTGAGTGTCATAGGCCTAACCAAAAGACCATTAAAATCTTTGTACTTTATAACTCCAATATAGGTTTTGCACACTTAAAAATGAAAATAATTTTTGTTCTGAAATTAAAGTGACTTTGTTAGGTGAAAAGTAACTACTCTGACATACTCCAGAAGAACTTGGGTATGAATCTCAGCCACTGCTGTTAAAAAATCTCTGATTTAGTAATCATTTTTCTCCATTTGTTCTTTCCTGGTGACAGTTCTTCAGCTGGGTAGAATATATACAAAATACTAATTATGTTTACTCTTCTATTTACAACATTTTTTTTTCTTTTTGCCTTGCAATCCTGGAATGAATAGAGAGAGGTAAAGGTCAGAGTCCAGGCCAAACTAATTGATTACATTCTTAAGCAATGAGGAATTGATTTCCTAATAGAGGCTGTTTTTTTTTTTCCCCTCCCTGTGATTGGAAGTCCCTTTTAAACTTTTTTTGTTGCTTTCTCCAGATTTTCAGGCTGATCCATTTTTAGGTGTATTGATCCATTTTTAGGTGAGTGATCATTAAACCTGGTTTAAATCTCATTCCGCTATTTGTGCCAGCATGCTTGATGTGTGGAAAGGGAAGAGAGAAAAGACTTAGAAATGCAACATCCTAAGGCAAAAAAAAATGGACAGATATTTTTTCAGTGCCTATTCTTTTCTGAAAAATAAAGCACTTGTTATAGGCACATAATGACACTGCTGATATGCAATATTTCTGTTCTGATTAATTTACTGCATGGATGAGATCATTCTGTATTGCAAGATGTCTTAAATGATGGTTCTGGATGTTTGGCAGGACTATTATAAAACATTGTTCTGAAAAGCAGCATATTCAAAATTCACGACGTGTTTTCTCACTCTTGCTAGGCCGTATACAAGCAGATAGTTTGCATTAGGCCTCCAGTGCCTACTTCTGAATTATTTCCTAAGTAAGGAATATTTTGATAAAAGCAAAAAAGCTTTCCAAAGACATTTTATGCCCCATTAGAAACTAGAGGGCCAATCGCTAATGAGGTTATTCCAAATGTGCACCTACTAGTGTTCTTTCTTCTCACTGTGCAAACGTTTCCAGCCTTCACCCATTATGAACGTTGCAGCGTGTGATGTGCGAATCAATCCCATCCGTGCAGACACAGCAGAGTGAGAGGTATAATGAGGTGGGAGTGAAGTGTCAATGCATAATTCATATCTGACAGCGCGCGGCGTGGAGAGCTATCTGGCAGCCAGGTCCTTGCACACTTCTGAAATGCATCTGCATCAGCTCATTGTGTTTCTGCTTGGGTGGCAAACTGATCATTTAGGAGGAGCGAAATGCCATTCAGTGGCCCTACTGCAGTGGAAAAAAAGGGCAATGCGGCTCTGCGGTACTTGACTGGGATCTTCTAGTTCAAAAAACTGCTGCGGTCAAGGGGTTTCCCAAAGTGAAGACACGTGAGCAGCTTAACCAGCTCTCTAAGTGCTNTGCAGTGGAAAAAAAGGGCAATGCGGCTCTGCGGTACTTGACTGGGATCTTCTAGTTCAAAAAACTCTTCTGGTGGAGTTTCTCCAAAAAAACCCACGTCTGCCAAAAATCCAAATCCTCTGACATGTTAACTTAGTGTTACTAAGTTTTAAGTTAGCGTGTGTTAGAGCTTCACTTGCAACTGAGGTAGATAGGACCCTGGCAGCTCCGTCTTGCAGATATTGGCACCTTGACCTGCTGCGGTCAAGAGGTTTCCCAAAGTGAAGACACGTGAGCGACTTAACCAGCTCCCTAAGTGCTGCTGTCATAGCATCTGCAGAAAGGGAAAAACTTGAGCTGAAATCATTTCCTACGTTCACCTGAGCCTGTTGTTACATTATAAGGCTTAGGTCAATCAGATTATCAGCATAATCAAATCAGCATCACACACCAAAAGGGGAAGTTGTGCTAATTAACGCCTGAGGGGTGATCTCACAGCCAGTCATTGCACGTGCGTGTAAGATACTCAGATCTTGGTCTTGCACTTGGATGCAGTGGTTTGACCCAAGAGATTCAATTACAGATGACTGCATTTTCTGAGTCTCTGAGTCTATTGCTGGGTTTGAATCACAATTAACTACCTTTTTTTTTCTTAAAAAAAAAACTTCATTTTTTGAATGAATGCTTTTGTGTACCCTACTTAATGATTCCTTGCTATTCTAGCATCATAATAGCAAGGTTTATTATGTTCTAACCCAGTGTGTTGTGACAATATTGCAAAATTATTGTTTTGTTTCTCTGAAACTCAAGATTTTTTTGTAATGGTAATAATAATAAAAGACATACAGGCTGATGAATTACCTACCATATCAGACTGCAGCACAATAGAATCTGAAATAGCTGAGAGAGTAAAACTGAAAAATATCTCAGTTTTCAAGTGCAACACTAACACACACTAAGCGTCTGACACACTAAACTTTTGGTGCAGTATTCTTTGTTTGGCTTTTAGTTTTATCTTTCTTCACAAGAAGGAAAGACACATGCTGCTCAGGTGATGAATTTTAAACAGGGAAGGGATATTCAGTATAAACTTTCTCCACAGTTACTACATTGAATGCATAAATCGCATTCTCTGTGCAGGCTAAAGCTTAGAGAAAAACAGTATTTTTCAGTTAGCTAGGAGATACATCTCCAAACGAATAAATAATCACTATTGGTGCACAGCTAGATAATAGCTAACTCCTCATATAATATATGAGGTATAATAATTGGAAATGAAATTGCTACTGCTGACTGCATGCAGTAAAGGTTTTTCAATACAAGGGACTTCCAAGATTCACATTTTCAGCAGCTGCAGCTGGGGTAGCCACAGTGTTTTTGAATTTACAGCGGATAGCTGGCTTCTTCCATGGCATGGCCAGAAACGCCCACAAGTGTCTGGTCCTCACCCAGGCTGAAGCTTGTTTTGATCCTGAGGAGGGAAGAGCACGTGCAGAGGTACGGACAGAGGCATGGTGCTCTACTTCTTGCATAGGTGGATGCTGCCGTACCAGGTTGACTGGGTGATGTGGAGGGCACTTCCCTGCCCAGGACCCAAGTACGGGGAGGAAGGACAGCTCTGCTGTGACTCCCATAGGCAAAAACGGCCAGCTGGGTGGCAGTTTTGAGGGACAACCAGCCTTAAACCACTGACACCTTCTCTGTGAGTGAGAAGGTCTAAAGCTGAGTCTCCATCCCAACCTTCAGCATATAGTACCATCTAAAATAAATTCTTATATATATTTTCAGGGATAAGTATTTGAAGAAATTCCTGGGAAGATGCAGTGATATTAATTATCTCTTGCTGTAGCAGATATCTATGTCTTACGAAGGTTGTATCTATTCTGGGAGATAGGGCATGATATTTAACATGTGTTAAACTAGCTGAACTGCTTCATATTAAATGCTACACAGCTTTTAAATTTACCTAGTTCTAGGACACGTTAAAGATACGGCGCTGTGTCTGCCCTAGATTCGAAGGCAGTTGGCACTTTCTGGCATCCTGCACTCTTTGAAATCGTATTCAGAACAAAACATAAAGCCTCGAAATAGGACCTAGGCAGGATTTAAGACGTGCGCAAGCCTATGGCAGGCCCTCTGCACGGAGGTGAGCTCGGAGCATGTAGTGCAGTTGATAGCTCTCGGTTCCTCACAAGCCCATGTGCCAACAGAGAGTGCTTTTAATCATAGGCTTTGAATCCTGTTTTCAGTAAGCTAATACACAGGCAATGAGATTAAGTAATTTGTAAATGAAAAAGAAATGGAAGGATTATGCTGCTTCTTCAGAGAAAGTGTAACATTTGAAATGATCTGTAAAGGCTGATCGTTCTGTTTTGTTATTCACCTTTGTTCAGGCTACCAATCTGGGAGCAGAAACCATTTCTATGTTTGCACATAGGGTAACATAAAGGAAATATCAGTTGTGTCTGTAGACCTTTAGAACTGCCCACACTTGGTTGGTTTAAATGATAACAATGTTTTCATGGGAAACTACTAAAAAAGTGAGTGAATGAGGATGAATGTGTTTCAGTTGCTAGACCATGGTGCAGGACCTCTGAGCTCAAAGGAGGATTTTTGAGGCAGCTCTAAATGACCACAAAAGCTCTTTGTGGTCCTTAAACTATCTCCTAGACAGTGACACTAATCCACAGATTTTACTGCCTATGTACACTGGAAAACAAAATGGGGGGAGAGTCATTCCTGAGCCTAGGGAAAGCAGGTTTTAGAGGAGAGGACCAAAAAGATTGACCTCTGGACACCTCCATGGGAGTTGATGTCTAGATAGCAAGCAGTGTTGATGAAGTACCCATAATGTGATTATAGTACGATTGTCAAGGGAATTTAGCAGTACATTGCTATAAACCTCTGCATCTAAGCAGAAAGTCCTTACCTCATAAACCTTGTGTTTTCTGAAGAATATACATCTGGAGATAGTGAACAAATCAGCTCTACTAGTCATTGTGGAGATGTGCCTTTCCAGGGATGTGGCTGTCACTGGTTTGCAGAACCTTAAGTAGGAAAGGAAAACAGCAGCAGAGTTGATCATAGGACATTTTAAGAACCTTTATCTCCCCCAGAAATAACTAACTTACACAAATCTATTTATCCTTCCTTGTTCATCCACCATATGCTTAGTATCTTTATCATTGATTTCTTTTCATGCTTTCCCATGCAAAGATTTAACATGAATCCTCATTTTGTACTGTAAAATTGTGAAGACAATTTAGCTTTGATTAATTCTAGTAGCAAGTGAATGCAAAATATGCATGAAGGACAGCTACCCTTTAGTGTGTGTTAAATCCCAAACTTCCCAGCATGAAAATATTAATCATTATCTTCCCAATTGCAGACAATGCACCACTCACTGATTATGGGGGAAATCATTTTATTGTTTGCAATTGTGAAGGAAATAATTAATATTCTTATACTTCCTGAAGCAAAAAGTTAGTTTTCTTTGCAAACACCCTTGAAAAAAATAAGAGAAAAAGGCCAGAAAAACCTACAAGATTTCTCACATTCTTCTCCTCTCCTTTCTAGCTTGTTTGATCTGGCAGATTTCCCCTTTCCCCTTGCCAGACTCTTCCCTACTAAAAGACATCCTTTTTGCTGCTGTACCAGCACCAAGTGCTGCATTCAACACACACAGGTATCTACAGGGAAATCTGCCACTTAGCAGGGCAGTTCCTTCCCACCACAAGATGCTGTGGACCCTGATGTGCATGACCACCTCGCACAGCGGGAGTATTTGTACCAGTTTATCTATCTGAGACCATGTCAACCAGAGAGCTGTCAGAGAAAGGCAGGTGGTTAGCCAGAGTCCCCACTCTAGAACACCCGGTTCCTCTTCATCAATAGGAACAGGCCTTTAAGACGGGCGTCAGCGTTAAATACCTGAAATCAGAGGGAATCAAGGCTGTAGAGTGGTAGTATCTTTGATTACACTGGCTGATATTCCTGAAAACAATAGCCAAACTCTTAAGACGCATGGTCCTTGCCATGAGATTTCATAGCGTGAAAAGCCCTGCTGCGCCTCCTCGCTCACCCTTCTTGCAAGTCTGAGCAATAAGGAACCCTGCCAATAGGCTTTTTTTTTTCTCCTTAATGAAGGTGATTGCAGTTAATATGATTATGAATTAAAATGTCATTAATTCTCTGATAATTTAAGTAGACTCCAAATGAAACTTTGTCCAAAGAATATGTGACTAAGAGTCACTGCAGGGATCCCTACTTACTGCGCTCCCTTGGTTCTGTATTGGATATACTCAGAGTAAAGCAACATTTTCCTACCCTCCACCAGGTTCTCAGTGGATTCTGGGATTTAAGGGGGTTTCTCTGCTCTCACTCATCATCATCATAACTAGACAAATTATGCCCTCATGTCACTTCTTTGTGCAACCACATTACTTTCAAAGTGAATCCAACAATGTAAACCTCATTAGATTTGAGAAGATTTGCACAGGTTTCTCCAAAGGCACAATATGGAATTACAGAATATTGCATTAGCTGCAGAATGTCTTTCTGTTAACTATGGACTCAGTTATACTGTCGTAGCCCAGACTGGACTTCGAGGAAGAAGAAAATATTTAGAAGAAAAATACAATATGAAGTAAGTAGGACTGAGTAGTTTCATGCGTTTCGTTTTTTCACAACCTATTTGAAACAGATTCACTTTTTCATGCCAACATTTCTATTAAACTAAGATTTCAGCAGAATAAGTATTTGAAATACCAGAACTCCTGGATATGTACTTTTTCATGGTTCATCTTTTATAAGGCATTGTGAGGCATAACATTCCAAATGATTCAGAAACTGGATTAAAGAGCTATTCAGAAGTGCTAAGCAAAAGTAAACATCAGAAATCACATGTCACAGTCAGGAGAAAATGAAGGGTATATTAAAGGTAGCTTACTTTGTAATAAGAGTTCTCATTACTTTTTCTTACATTATGTCAACATTGCCGTATGAAATCGAATGCTTCATCACCTTATGTGTACTTTTAAAAGGGCTTTTTTCTTTGTCTTTTCAAATGCTTTTTGGAAAGCAAATGCTGAATAACTTCCTCAGGATGGTGATGCTGTAATCTATCACATATTCTATCACATGCATATTCTATCACATAACTTGGAGGATGTGTTTTAAGGAGATCCAGTTGCAAAGCCATGACCACTTTTTCTCTGATTAGATAACAGGATGTTTGGTTCCTCATAAACCATTTGTGGATCACTGAAAGAATAAGTTTCAGCTGGAGCAGGAAGGTAACAGCAATCTCCTTTTCAGAGAGTGGAGAATACGGGCAAAGTTCAGGCTTGACCATAGTTTCGTACATGCAACTTCAAATTTTGATTAATGATCATGTTATTCAAATTCATCTTATTTTCTAAATGGAATTTAAATAGAAATTTCTGTTTATCTTTGTCCCATTTGTTTTCTATGGAGAGATGCAAAATGCATTAGGAAAGAAAACAGACTGGTTGCAGTTTCTCAGATTTAGGCAACACAGAAATTAGTAAGAGCTGCAGTTAATCCTTCTGCCCTCTAATGGGCATACAGTAAGTACAGATCAAGTTCATCAAAACCTCTTGCAAAGCATGATATTTTCTCTAAGCACAGTGAAGTTTTTTTCCCGATGTGTCTGTGAATTAAAATATTTGGTCTTTCTTGAGCATTAGGAAAGATTGTAGCGCGTTCACCAAGAAAGGTCGTTGGGCCGGAATGAAAATGCAAAAACATCAATTGTTTCCATTCACTAATCATATATAATTGGTCTGGCTCACCTGAACTAGAACATTTGTTATTATAATGCATAATTAAAGTTCTTTTCATTTTGCTGCTTTCCATTTGCAATTATCTTTCTTTCAGCAAGTGTCTGAAAAGGAAACTTCTTGTAAAAATGAAGATACATTTGACAAATTAAGATAATTAAGAAAACGTCCCTGAAAGAGGAAAAACTTTATAAGCATGAACATTTTCAGTTCCAAATTGCCTATTGACTGTCCTCTGTGAATTCTGTGAGATGGAAAGAATTCTGTTTTTGTCCTATGGATGCATTCAATCTTCAGTTTAGTTTTAACAAGCAATCAGCCCTATTGGGGAACTAACATTGTGGAGTAAATCATAAGGATAGGGCTAATTCTGATTTTGACTGAGAAGTTTAGTATTAAAATGGCATGTATAGGCAGTTATAAACAGTCACACAAAATAAAAATAGCATTCCCCTGAGTAACGTGAAAAGATGTCATAAAGCAGCTGAGCATTAAATGTTTTTGTGTTCCACAGCATTAAAGAGGTCATTACATAGGGTGCCATGAATAGGATGTTTTGTGTTGTCTGCTGCTGTGTGATATCTTCTTGAAGTCACAGAACCTCTCTTGGCAGGAAGACTTCAGAGCTTCTTTGCTGGACCTTGTTCAGTCCTTTTTCCATTTTTTATTTTTTTTCACTGTAGATAATTGTTTCAGTAAAAAATTGGATTTTTCTATGGTTTTATTTGGACAGCAGAGTGAAAAAATTGCAAGTGAGGGACAAAAATGTACAGAAGTGAATGATGGAAAAATTTACATATTTGTTTTGATTTTCACTTTTCAGTGCTTTGCTTTCCCTCTGACTTAGACAAATGAATTTCTCTCCATTCTTCTCCTATTCCTCCTGTACTAAAATATGTATCACACAAAATGCAAAACATTTTCCTTTCTGGAGTTTTCCCAGCCCTCTTTTCCCATTTCCTCAAAGAGCTGTGTGTTCAGTGCAAGGGACTTTCCCCTTATACACAGTGCCTAGACAAAGAGAATTAAAATACTATGATGAGGTAAATCACGTGGGGGAAAAAAAAAACTCCTTTCAAATTGAACCTCTAAGGTGCAACCATATTTGAATGCTATTTGAAAGCTAAAGCTATGACTTTCAGGAGGGCTGCAGTGACAGTGAGAGATACCCCAGGCCATAAGCCATAACATCTGTAACATCTATTAAGCACACTCATTATGCACAGGAATACGGACCCCACTCTTCAAAATCTGGCAATTAAGGCAAGAGCAGAAGTGAAGATCTCCAAATTAGCCAGCCCTTACTCAACATGGTCTGGGAGAAGTAGCTAGTAACTGTTACTCTCATATTTGGCATCTTGTGGTCCCCAAGCTAGTTCAGCTTTTCGGGGCATGAATAAAGAAATCTCCCTCTCCAAAGGAGGGCCATACTCCAGTCCCAAGTTCTTCAATCACCTGGGCATCGTTTGTGGCTGAAGTCTCGTTTTACTTTGCTTATTCATTGTTATTGCGACTGAATTTGAACAAAACGGCCTTTTTTTTTTTTTTTGGCTGCTTCTTGTATCTCAAACTAAATCTAAAATTTTAGAAGTTATTATAGTTTTAAATGATAATGTTAAATTTATTAATGGGTTAGAGAATGATTACTATCTTCTAGGAATCAAAGATTAAAGATTACGATATTAATAAAAGGTATGGACTCATTAATGTAATTTTGAAGCATCAGGCCTGTCTAATTTAATTTATACACTGCAGCATGATATATAATGTTGACTAATTAATTGTCTCTAATCTTTTTGTAGGCTGAAACTTTAATTAACCAATATTTACTTTCTCACAGTAAGATTAAAAGCCTCAGCTTCCAAGAAAAATCTTTATAAAAATCTAGCATCCCAATTTCAAGTGATGCAGTGCAGAGCTACCAAGAGCCATTTTACAGAATGAAATAAATTCAATGATCGAGTACAATATTTGTATAAGGAGAACTATTAAACTGGTAAAATTAGTTTAATAAAGTGGAATTTCAGGGCTATTTAGGTACAATAATCTGGCAGAAGCACACAAAATAAACTTACTAGCGAGATGCTTCGAGATGCACCTCTATTGGGTTACCCTGCAAAACAGAATGCATGATACCTATCTATGTGTAACAGAGAAAACTCTGGAGAAAGACACTAGAGCATGCCTGGAGGGAAAATTACTAAAATCCACAACACTGTTAAGTGTAGAATGCAGGTTGCATTTACAGCCGTTGAATGTGTCAGGTAAGACAAGATACAATAATGACAAACAAACTAGGAAATCGAAAACTTCTTAGGAGAAGCAAGCAGCGACATCACAGCAAAGCACTGCTTAAGAATGTGTCTGCTCTCAGATATTTCATGCAGCACGGCAGCAATTCATTTTTAAGTCTTGTCAAATATACCTATTCTCTGTATAACAAAATACCCCCAAACCAACACAAACAATTTTTAAACAGTCACCAAAAGGAGAGGGAAGCGCCTGGAAATCATTGCCTGTCATTTTCAGCTGAATGATGAGAACGTATAAACACAGTTTCCCTTCCCCTGAAGAGTGGCTAAGAATTTTGAGTAGTTTGTCCTTTCTACTTTTCCCCGTTTTTTTTTTTTTTTTTTTTTTTTAGGAAATGAAGGGGGAAAGAGAGGCTTTTTTCTTCTATTCTTGTCTTTTAATATGTGAGTAAGAGAGCCTGTCAGCACAGCAGGCTGCTCCAGAACCTCACTCTAATTGCCACCAGTGATTTATTCATTCCCAATTTATATCTGCTTGGCCTTGTGCTGGCTGAATCCTTCAGCTCTTCCTTCTTTGATGCTTAGACCCACCCATGCCACCAAAATCTCCTTTCAAAGGAGAAGCCTTATTTCTTTGCAGCCTTGATTTTGCTGTGTAATCGAGCCCTACTCATCCATTCTCTGCTCCGAAGATGGATTTTCCATCTTCTGACCATCCTGTAAGCCATCTCTGCACATCTTTTTGAAAAATGGGTGACCAGGGTTGTATACTCTGCTCCTGGTGAAGTCTCACAAACACCTACCAAGGACAGTGGCACTAACATTTTAATCTCCGTAGGCTACCAGACTTAACAGATGCATCCAATGATTTCATTTGCCTTGGAAACACAGAGCCAAATAAGAAAATATATTTCTACCTAACCTCTACTCTGCAGGGATTCTTCCATTTTACTGGGAGTCCTAAAAACTGCTCTTCATGCAAAAGGGAGAGCTGCCCTTCAGTGGCAGCTGTGTAAGTTCAGCATCACTCAGAGGTAAATCAGACTCAGACACCATCTGGCTATTGATTGCATAAAACAGAATCAGAGGGTCATTTTAGAAGAGTACAGACAAAAGACAAGATTGTCAGGAGGAAGAAAAGGGAGGATGAATCTTTTATTCACTGAAAGAACAAAGTTTCAGAAAAGTCAGAATTATTGGTGTGTTCAGGTCAAGAGTTTTGATGGAGAAAAGTTTTGAAAATGATGCAGTTAGTGTTTCCAAAGCTGAGGTAGATTCATAAATCACAGTACACAAATGAGGAAGGCAAGTGCTCTCCCCGGGCTCTCCTAAACTTGCAGTTGGGGCCCCGTACTGGGTCAAATCCTGTCTCACCTGCTGCAGCTTCTCTGTGAGACCTACCAGCTGCTCTAGGCCTTTCCTGTACACTTTCCATTAAAAAATAAATAAACAAACACTTCTCTTCCACCAGTTAGGTCCTAGATTTCCAGAAATGCTTTTGCTTTTATTTTTTGCTTTTATCTTTTTGAAGGTGTTTAGTCTTTTATCATCCTCCTAGGATTTGGTTTGGTTTGCTTTGTTTTGTCTTTGCGGGCAGTCCCAGCTAGCACCAAAAGATACATAGCCAGGAGCATTTAAATGCTATTATAGAATAACACTTTATTTTTTAAAAGCTCGGTAGTATTATGTATTCCATAGAGTTTTGACTTACAAACCAAAGTCAGGCTATGAAGCACAGAGCAAGTAAAACAAAACATAAGGTGCTGATTTTTAATTTGAAATGCTGTAGTGTGAAAGTCTTTTATAGCAGTTTATAGCATAAAATGTTCATTTCACTTGTGTTTACAACAATTACTTTTATTTGGGTGCCTGATTTAGTAAGGTGTGATGAATGATAACATGAAATAGTATACTGCCTATTTTGCTCACTCCATTGGAACATGAATGATCCCATTAAAGGGATATGATTGCACTAAATATTACTGCGATGGAAATAGAAGTTACAGCAATTATAGTCAAATGAAACAAAACCAGGAATAGAATAATTTCTTTAGTACAATTAAATAAAAAGATTTCCATGAAGTCACCCATATCTTGCCAAGTTCTTTTGCATCATTTGCAATGTTTGTACCTTGCCTTTAAAAATGCTTTCACTTCAAAGCTCTTGCTAAGATGTGCTACCTTTGTTCGCTGCTGTATCAAAGCAATATGTGTCATAATATACTAGAATCCTTAACAGCAGCTTAGACCAGGAAGAGAGAAAAGATGCTGTATCTAATAGAAAGGAGATAGGAACCTGTGGATGGAGGAAACACGTCTTACATGAAGTGAAGCTGGCCACCAATCTTGGGTATAGCACTTTCACTTAAGACAAGCTAGAAGTGGCCTTTATTTACCTTGAATAGTCAGAAGTACCGTTATTGAACATCTTATCCAGAAACTGGCATCACAGAAAATTGATTCAGTGCTGATTCAGAGCTCTGTCAATCCCTGAGTCATCACCACGGTCTGGGTTTCTTTTGGAAAACGTCCAGGAAAGAAGTGGCCAGAAGTGACCTTCCTCGACTTGTAGGTACGGGAAAAAGGCATTGGTTGTTTAAAGCATTGCACAGACCAAAGTTTCCCTGTTGGTGTAAGTCTTCCAGAAGGCGTACTATTGCTGGTGAAGCACACATTTGGGGGAGTTATCATTTACAAATAATAAAGCATGAAGAAACATGGCCCAGTATCATAATCCTAGGTATGTTTATATATATATATTCAGAAAGCAGATTTATGCGTATATTTAGAAAGCATTTTTTTCTTCTAGAACGTAAGTCAAGTATGTATTATGAAACCTAAATAGACTGGATTAATCAAATGTCATACCGGCACTTCTAATAATGATTTTGTATTGCAAATTCCATTACCTAGCTTTAGCAGTGAGTAGGAAAGTTACAGAAGATCAATTAAACAAACAGGAAATTACTCTTTATAGTCCGTGACTTCCAGCACTTACAATAGTGCCGAGATCCCTGGAAATTAACCCACCATTTGCATGAGATTAATAGCTCACTCACTTTCTACCTAAATCACTAGCTTTTTTCAAGTTATCTGTCAACTAGAGAGGCTGGAGAGGATGAGAGCAAATTAAAAATGGCTTAATATGTCAGAAAGGAACACACCATTTTAACACAGGGCTCTTACATTAATAAATGCACCTGCAGCCTTCCAGGATTAACAAGTGAGATCATGGCAGAATTAATTTAAATAGGAACCTGCCCACGTGGGTTCACTAGTAAAGTAGTTCATGTGAGATGACAGCGCTCATGAGTGCTAACCAAAAATAATTACTTTCCATCAATTTCTCCCCATCAATCGTGTGGAGGGGAAGGAAAACAAGTATGTTGGCTGGGTAATCGGCGGGGAGGGGAATAGAAGTTTGTAGGTGGTGTATTCGGCGGTTGTGGGTGCGTGTTGTCGCCTCTGGTGGGGACGCACAGCCTCGCTGGGCATGAGTTCCCGCAGAAGGAGCACGTGGTTTGGATGTGGCTCCCGGAGCTGCTTAGCAACGGTTTGGGATAGAATAGAGGCGACTTCCTTCTCCTTTCAGCCGCTGATTCCTAGCAGGATGCTTAGCCAGATGGTGTACATAAGATTACTGGAAAATGATTTTCAGATAAACCATGAGCCTGAACAAACTAATGTAGTTCCAGGTGCATTATCTGGTAATCCACAGCAGAAGATCATTTCAGGGGAACCGCTATTAAGGCTGTCCCTGAAAAAGTTGCCTAGTTTTTACAAGTTTTTGTCTATAAATATAAACATAAAACTTCTGCAGCAACCATACTTATTTAAAAAGGGGCTGGGAGAAGACAAATGTTCCCTTTAGTGGCTGTTCTTTGAAAAGAAGCATGGAATATGGGAAGACAGGGTACATGGGGATGAAGGGAAGAGGGTAACAATCCTCCTTATCCAATTGGAATGAAATCTGGGTTCCATTTAGGACAGAGTATTGTTGGTAGCTCCATCCAAAGAGAAAAAAAATCTATTATTCTTAGTTTTGCTACATGAAATTAGTACAATAAAAAAGAAGAAAATGAATTAAAAAAAAAAGGATTTGCCAGTTAATTCCTCCATGATTAAAGGATGCAGAAACACATGAGGCAAAAAAACAGCTTTTGTGGGTGATTAAGTGCTGAAATGTATTCAAAGACATTTGGTAACTACAACAGCAGTTTATTGAGAATGTTCATCTCTATTTCTGACATTAGCCATACTCTTTATTGAAGGCAAATAGGTTCAAGAAAACAAAAAGTACAAATTATATATATATGCCTGTGTGTATATATATATATGTATAAACATATAGCTGAAGTAAAAACTGAAAAAAATGTTGCTGGTGTTTATTTTTTGTTTGTATTCTGTGTGTTTGCCACACTGAGATCAGACTCCACCGCGTATTTGTTTGATTGGAGCTCACCAAGTGCATAACCCTTGAGAGTCGGATTAAAAAGACAAATAGCATTCAGAGAGCAGTGCAGTGGCATTGGCAAACCACATTTAAAAAGGTCATTTCCAGCATGGGCAAAATGTATGCGCATACTTAATTGAGAGGCATATCCGAAAACCTGACAGCCTGTTATTTATGAAAGCGTTGCTTGTATTTTCAGAAACAGGGGAAGTACGGATGAGGGCAATAACAATGTCTTGAAGCTTGACAAGGAAGTGTACAGAGCCAGAGTGAAAAGATGGTAACACTGAGACAGAGGTCTAGAAAATCATCAGTGCAATGGGGATGGTGAACCAGAACTGCCTTTCTGCACGCGAGGAATAAGGGACAGGAAATAAACGGGCCAAGGCCAAGTTCATGACACAACATGACACGGTTCCTCACACAACTTGCCCTTATGCTATGAAACTCACTGCCACAGGGCACCAAGGAAGCATATAATTTTTCATGGGTTCAAAAAAGCACTGGGAGAATCCTGATAAAATAATCCAGTGAAGACTATTAGATGCGGGAATGGCACATCTGGCTGTGGAAGTGAGGGAGCTAACGACACCCACTCATTAGCAATCTACTAAATGCCCCTTGCAGAACAAAAGTGCTAGTAGAATAGCAGCATCACTGCCTGCAACAAAATCAAATCTCACTCCTGAATTGGTTAAATGTTCTCCATGTGTGCTTATGTATCTGCATCAGTAACATGTTAGAACACATATCATGTAACATGTGAGAAAATCTTATATGCATGCCAATAAAATTTAAATATATCAATAACATATAATAGCATCTTTACAGTCATTTATACTTATATCAGTACTAACCATTTGAAACCCACTTTATGCCGAATTGAAAACGTATTCTAAAAGAATCTAAAAATGTTCATATTCAGAAATGTTCAATTAAGACATTCTAATTAACATCTAGCCTGCCTTTAAAATACTTATATGTATGCAGAACTTTTATGCCATCTTAATATATTTTTGTCTTAGCATTTCCTTGTTTTTATTAAAATTCTAATAAATTTGTAAGCAAGGGACTTATGTCTGATATTGACTAATTATGGATAAATTAGAATACAGCAGTCTACATCCATAGCTGAAATTAGGCCCTTCTGACATTCTACAATTTAAGTTGGGAGTAGATTATCATAGATTTCCACTTTCTCCTTAAAATCTATAAATCTATTTTTAGGCTAACATATAAATCTATAGTTGATTTAAAAATAATATTGAATAACAATGATATCTGATTCCAGTTGTGTCATATTTTCAAGATCTAACACAAGCCCCTTGACAAATATGTAAAACTACCAACATATCTTTAAGTGTAGCATGAGAATAGGGAATGATGCTGCAATACTTTGCATGTTATTTTTAATAAACATTATTGTAAAAAATGGAATCAATGTATTGGTGAAAACAAGGAAACCAATATTATCGTTGAAGTCTCTCTGTACTAGCAGACTTGGCATAGTGTTTGTTTTAGAAAATCTTTGGATCTCTGTGTGAAAGTCTGAGAAAATTAATCAGGAAAAAAGGTAGTTGAGAATAACATTGGTAAAAATCACAAATGCACTTGTTTAGCTTCTGATGACCGGTTCCTATCAAACCATTTTAGCACAGCATCAGAAGAAATAGTGTAATGGAAGCAGTTATTTAACCTCAATGCTATTGAGGCTGCATATTCCCAACCCAGGTGCCTTCTAGTTGACCAGAGAGATTTCTTTACAGAGCAGCAATCAGTCAGCTTTAATGGGTGACCAAATCAATGCACTTTCTTCCTTATCACCTAGCAAAATCAAACATGCTACAGGGTAAGTGAGAGCCCATTACTGATGGATGCACAGAACAAAACAGCTTCTGAACTGATTACTGCAGCTCTACTTTCTGTGCCAGGCTGTGGTTTCCCCTGGGCTGGTAGGCATTGCTGAAGCCAATATCTCAACCACTTCTGCCCTGTTCGTCTCGAGGCCAACCCCTCAGTGCTCCAGCACTGCTGTGTGTTTGGCTCCACAGTGAACCAAAAGGGTAACTGATCATTTAGAAAGCATCTCAGAGCAAAGAAATTGTTAGTTTTCCAGTGTGATCTGTTGCCTAATTCCCCATCTGTTCTGGAAATAGGGCAATATGCAGGTGGGAATGAGCAGAAAGGGCCACTGTTTTCTCAAGCACCCCAAAAATTGCATGGGGACAGGAGGTGCAGTGTCTTGGACAAAGAGATCTATAGACCTCTTGTTGGTGTTTTCCCACTGTTAGCCCTGTATTAAATCAGCATTTTCAGAAGAACCTGTTTCTCAGAAAACTCAAAATTTCCAGAAATGCTTGTTTGTCTTAGCCAGAAACAGACAATTTTCATCTGTCTGCATAGGAGCCGTGTTATCAGGGAGGTCATAAGAGACAGAGGAGCAAAGGTCTGAAAAATGAGATAAACACTAATAATGATCTAGTCCCACATTTCTATGTCTTAATCAGTAAATGACAAGATGTCAGCCTCCTACTATTTTTGTGTACTGCGATAAATATATCTAATAGGAAAGAAAGAACTGGCAGAGAAGAACAAATTAGCGAGTTTACCTGACCGAGGGGAGAAGAGACAGGATGGAAATAGGAACTAATTTAGTTGGAAAATATAAGAATGTTTGCACTGGCTAAGGAACAGAAACTTAAGGGAGAAAGATAGCTAGAGGGGGAAAGTGAAGGGGAGGAGATCAGAAAAATCAGAAGCAAAAGGATGACATGAACTGGAAAGAGGGACAAGGAGTAAGGTTGTTAGTAGTGAATAGCGACTGGACAGGAAAGGTCATGGCACTTGTTACTACCTTTTGGGGAAATGTTTGCACTTTTTACTACAGAAAAATGATTTTATGCAGGAGAAAATATGGGGGAAAATGTGAGACTCGAAATGCTGGAAAGTACTGGTTGGGATGAACTGAACAAGGAAATAAAGAGATTTAGGAAGGAAAATGTTGGAAAAGAAATTGAATACTAACACTGTGTGAGAGAGTAGAAGTGAGAATACTCCTCATGGAGAATGAATAAAGTAAGGTTGAGAAACATAAACTGTTGCACAGAGGGAACAAAATAGCTTCTCTTGGAAACATGGGCAGTAACACTGACAGAAATGCATGACAGCACCAAGGGAAACTAAACAGAAGAAACAGCCACAGAGTCAGGAATTAGCTTCTTGGGGGCTGAAAAGAAAGTGTTGGGATGGAAAAAAAGAGATTGATGGAGATCAAAGGATGAGAGATCTGGAAGGAACCACTGCTAAAAGAAGGACTGCATTCACCTTCACCATCCTTAAGAAAAGGGGAGAGGCATCTGCAATGCTGCTTAAAGATAACTATTAGATTCATGAGAGAACTTGGCCTTCTCCTTGCTCTTCCTTCTGGAGGACTTGACTCTGAAGGCTCCTGGCCAGGAAGAGGAGGTCCATGAAGCGAGACCCAGAGAAGAGAACAGCTAACTTAACAAATATATAGGATGTTAGAGGAACATTGCCACTGCTCAAATATATGCAAGAGATGACCCCAGATCCATAAAACCTTGCTACCTAATGCAAAGTAACACTTCATGATACACCATGTCAAAGCTCCACGTACGACTTGACTGATTATTGGTCTGCCGAAACCCCAGTAACTGGAAAGGTATTTCAGTTCTTGCAAGGCTAGGCAGGATCCAACTCATGATTACGCAGGAAAGGTTCAGTAGCTCTTTATCGACATGAGTGTTTATATTATACTTTTGAGAATGAGGTTTCCTTTCTAGAAAGATAAGGCTGTTAAATCAGCTTTTAACCTTCTTGAATCTTATACAGACAAGATTATCTACTATGCGACTGAAGCATGGACACACAGAAAATCCTTATCTGACAGATCATGTGAAAGAGACAGCTCCCACTGAATGCAGTACTGGAGCCTTAAACACCGCATTCTGGCTCCTGTGCACACACAGTGTTTGGTGTGGTGTGACATCTGCTAATTATTTTAAGACTCCAGCACTAAATCCTGAAAGTCTTTTCTTTTTCTTCACAATACCTGAAACTAACTCTCAGATTCATGAGGCAAACTTCCTTCTGTGTATATTACAGCAGTAAACTGAAGGGAAATGCATGCTTTGGTCCTTTATGAGCAATACTCAGTAAAGGCAGATGGTGCATGTTTAATCCAGTACTTGCCAATAGACCCCAGGATAATGCCTTTCCTACTTTTACCTCCTGTTTGTGAATGCAGTGCATGGACTAGTAACAACAGAATATGCAGTTAAATTTACTAGCATTCATTTGATCTCTATGTCTATAAAACCATGAGCCTCTACAAAGAGGATGAAGAGATGCTAGTGTGACCAGTCACACATTTTTCTGAGTGGCACAGCCTCTGGGGAGACACACAGACATTCTCTTTAGGTGGCTTACACAAACTTAACTTTGATCCTATGATGTACTTGAGAAGAGGATGAGACTTCACCTTCCTATTTCAGCTCTTTACTCAGCTCTGCCTGAAATGACCTTTCCATGCTTTTAGGACATGTCCATATTCTGATGCAGAGATCTTCTCACAAAGCTTGTTCTCTATTGCTTGTTGTGCTTGTCACCTCTGGTAGGTTCCAATAAATATAAAATGTCCTACCATCATTTTATTAGTCCTAGGTAAAATCAATTTAGGGATGAGATTTTATTTTGTTGCCATCATTCATACTGGTAACCTACTGATAGTCAAGTGATGTTTAGTAGATTGCTAATGCCTCTGGGGAGGAACTGTCTCTGTGTGTTTAAAGAGTATGTAGAAAACATCCTGAGATATAAAAAAATACATTTTTAAAGTAGAAACTCCTCTCTGATAAAGGGGGATAGAGCAATATTTCTGAGAAAATAACCAGTGGAATCAGTTAAAGTGGAAAATGCTCAGCAGAATGTAATCGTTGTCATGTATTTAGACATTAGTGTGAAAAAAAGCACTGCTCAGTTTCACTGTAATTACATAATACAGAGTCTGCACTATTGCTAGAAAAACAGCAACAAAAAAAGCTTCAATTTGTTGCTAGGATTTTACTGTTCGCTAATATTCCACAGTTTTCCACATTTTTTTTTTTTTTCCCAGAAATACAACAGCTGCCCTGCTGGGCATCAAAAGCAGGCCCAAGATTATGTGACAGCTTTAGGGTATTTGCAAAAGTAAAGTATTTTATGTATGTTTTCATGACCTTTTCAGAGGAAGACTGAAGTCGCGGGATTAAAACCACGCTGTTAAAACCCTTACCCCTTCCTTGCCTCGCAGCATAAAGCTAGCACCTCCACACAACATGCTAAGACTACACGGAAAGTAGGGCAGCAGCCTCCTTCCAGAAAGGCATATGCCTGCCACAACAGTATTATGGCCATAAAGACTATCTGCCAGAGTAAAAGCATAGACCTATAAGGCTGAAGAATGTCTCCCCACGTATTTTCAACCAACTATTTTTCCAGCAGGAACAGTGTCAAGAGGAGAAAGGGAATGGATTTCATTTTTGTTGCTTCCCCCTTTTTGGTCAGAATCACAAAATAAATAGGGCAATTTGGCAAGGGGGACACCTCCAGAATGAGGTCCAGAGATCCTTAAAGTGTCCTCCAAAGGACTCTAGTCCAACCATAAGTTCAGAGCAAGCTCAGTTTGACTTGCTCAGGTCAAGTTTTCAGTATCTGTGTGCATAGAGAGGAAGACTCAACAGTTCCTCTCACTTGTTTCATGTTTGACCATGCTCATAGTGAAAAAAGCTTTTTTCTTGCTTTATATTAAGCTGGGACTTCCTGTATTCTAGCTTGTTTCTGATGCCTCTTCTCTGAAGTACTGTCTACCTCTGAGAATAGACTAGGCCATTGTCTCTGCTCCTTACCATTAGGAGGCTGAAGACAGTAAGAGGACCCCTTTCCTTAGCCTTTTCTTCTTAAGACTGAACAAGCCCAAGTCGCTTATTCCTTCTTTGTATGCCGTGAATTCACGGCAGAGTTAAACTAGGAATACATAGAGAGCAAAAGGTCCTATGCTTGACTGCACCTTTCCTTCCCTCTGCAAGTCTTGCAGTGCCCCTGGAATGAAAGTCTAATGTAGGAGCCAGGTTGCCACAGGTTGCCACAGACCTCGCTAATGGGAAGTTAGGCTAGAAGCAGACTCAGAGGAGGAAGGTTGCAGCCAGAGGGAAATGTCAGAAAGCATACAAGAAGTAGGCAGCTATAGTTTTTGTGAAGGAAAGCTGCCAGGCTATTGCTTCTGTCTCATCTCATCTCCTGCAGCTGTAATCGCACTCGCTCCTAAGGGAAGGAGCCAGACTCATGCAGGTTTTCTCTCTTCACCTGTCAAAGCGGGAGGGAGAATTTGCCCATTACATCAGTCAATAGGACGTGACTAGATGTATGGGTTCACGAGTTGCTCAGTGAGATGACCACATGCTATTTTGCGGTTATTTCAATATTGCTGTTTTTAAGCACTTACTTACTTTATAGTTTTGTTTGTCAACATGTGTTTCATGACACACTGTTTGTTCTGCTGGTTCGCCTCACTACAGTACCAGGAGGCAGCTCCCGCTTTCTTCTGGGCACTCAGAACTCATTCTGCCTTTGGGTGAATGTGTGCAAATTCAGATCCAAATTGAATTTGGGAAAAACTGAATTTTAAAGCACAGGGTTCACATATGCCTGTCAGAACACTTTATTTTTTCTCATTTTCTGTCCAGACTAAAATCATAACAGCTAAAAGAAAGCCTTAATTTCCAGTTAACAAGCTGATTTTGGGTCATTCTAGCATGAGAGCTCTTTTCTCCAGTGACAGTCGCATATGACAGTCAAGTATGACGATGTCATCTCTGTAGGGTTCACAGTTTTACCTTCGCTGGTGACAATGACCCATTCATAGCCATCAAAAAGCCTAAAGGCATTATCTGTCAATCAATTCATGCTGAAGTCCTTTTTCCTCATGTTTTCCAGAGATGGCAATTGTGCTTCTGGACCACAAATGAACATGAAATCAGCACGAACATCTTGCTCACAAGAGCAGGCAACATTGCAGTAGGAATTGGAATCTTCACCATACTTATGTATTTCCATACATAAGTGGAATGTATTTATGTATTTCCCCTTTGTGTTCTCGATTAGTACTAATCTTCTGGAACTTTAACTTTGCAGAAGGCTTGGCCTGTGATTCAAAATGTTTTTGTTATGTTTGAATTAAACATTGTTTCCTTTTCCTTTTTGGATGGCATTTCTATGTATTTCACACATTTTTCTTACTGATTTTAGGACTGTTTCCCAGTCCTAAACATTCTGTGGAAGAACCAAATGGAAGACATGGTGAAAAACGCTAGCATAGTCCTATCTCACATATCTCAGACAGAGATTAAAGTTAGAATTCCTCCTCAAAATTCTGCCCTATGATAACTTGTTGTTGAAAACACATTATATATTTATGGTATTTTTAAATATATATCCCCTAATATGTGTATATTATATCCCCTTTATCATTAGGATTTTGTTTGCATTATATTTCAAGGTAACTGCAAACTTCTTTGAGAAAATAAAGAGCTCAAGTGGAAAAGAAATTCCTATTTTCAGAAGCTGATTCATAAAGCTGGTTCTCAGTCATTATGAGTAGTTTGCAGACCTCAGTCAAGAGGTTTTGTCAGGAAATATGGGATGATTTTTACCAAAGAATGTTTTCCGTATTAGAGTGAATACTGTGTTACTTAGTTTAAGAAATACATCAACCCATCAGTGTTTCTTAGGAAGCATCCACTTGATACCTTAGTAACTCACTATCTGCATACTCACTGATCTGAATGATTAAGAATGTCCATTTACATATTTTTTAATTGCCTTTCATTTTTCTTCTGTAGCTCTGCCAAGGTTTTTAGTTACTATGACTTTGGTAGCTCCATATTGCAGGGAAAGAAAAATCAGCTTCATATTTCAGTTTCCTATTTCAGTTACCAGTTAAGCCTTGCCACTGAAATAGGTGCAGATGGTATCTCTTTGTAGGAGGAAAGAGGAAAAGGGCATTTCCAGGTGGACAGCAGTCTCAGGTGCAAGGACTGTTGACTTTGAGATAGTGTAGGAGGCCTTGTCATCTGGCTGCATCTAGGTGCAGATTTGCTCTGCCAGGAAATATTCTTTCCCTTACATATTTTATGAAAACAATAAAAAACAATAAAAAAAAAAAAAAAAAAAAGGGCACATCAAAGGAGTAAAAGAATTGGGAACAGACCTGCTACAATGAATCATCTCCAAGAACACTACATCTTGTGGTTTCTTGCATCACTCTCCAGTGCTGAACTGGTCATAATTTGGAGACAGTGGTAAATGGTCTGTGTTGGAAGTTCTTGAGAAAGACTTTTTTTTCTTTTCTTTTGGTGGGAATTTCAACAGAATTTGAACAACAAAAGTCGAGCCTTGACATTCATATGAATGACAGTCTCTGGGCTGCTGGATACTGAGCGTTTTTCTGTCTCCTATTTTTTCCTGCTTGCTATCATCCATTAAAATCTCTGTCGAAATGTTTTTGTTGATTTTTTTTCCACTGGCACACAGGAACACAGGAACACAGGAACACATTTCAGAGACACATGCCAGATTCACCAGCTTTGCACTGTCTAGGTGTTTGCTGAAACTCCTAGGGCAGAAACAGGCACTCTTTCCTTCAGCAAATATTTAATTTTCTGTTCTAAATGGAACAATTTCCTCACAANGTGTTGGAAGTTCTTGAGAAAGACTTTTTTTTCTTTTCTTTTGGTGGGAATTTCAACAGAATTTGAACAACAAAAGTCGAGCCTTGACATTCATATGAATGACAGTCTCTGGGCTGCTGGATACTGAGCGTTTTTCTGTCTCCTATTTTTTCCTGCTTGCTATCATCCATTAAAATCTCTGTCGAAATGTTTTTGTTGATTTTTTTTCCACTGGCACACAGGAACACATTTAGCTAGGATGGGTTTTAGATGGCATTTCAGAGACACATGCCAGATTCACCAGCTTTGCACTGTCTAGGTGTTTGCTGAAACTCCTAGGGCAGAAACAGGCACTCTTTCCTTCAGCAAATATTTAATTTTCTGTTCTAAATGGAACAATTTCCTCACAAAAATCATTTGAAATCTGACCAGAATTCACAATTACCAAAACGGGCTTCTGGAACAAAAATCAAGTAACTATAATGTTTCTAAGCAGCAGAAGGCAGAGCAAACACACAAAGATAGCAATAGATAGTAAAAATTAGCTGCAGGTTTTTATATATAAAACTAACATCTTTTATTGGTTCATAAACTGTTTGCAATACACCCCAGTCTGACAGTGACATCTCAGTTCGGCTGCTCACACCCACATTCCCACTGCTTCCAACAGGGACACTGCTTTAGCAAAGGCTCAGTGTGAGCAGAACTGTAGAATTAATCTAAATAACCTCTTCACCCTAATACTCATGACATTTAAATGCAAGCTGTCTCAAGCCCATGGAGAGGAGAGGAAATTAAGCTTTATCCCTGATGCTTTGGCTCCTTTAACATCCTATACACTATGCTTTATAAATCCAAATGCTGGAACATCAAAATAGTTTTTATAACAACATTAAATAAGGTCTATCTTTCTTCTGTATGCCAAAGGCATCACTCTGTCATATTTAGGTGATGGACCATAAATTTGCTGCTGTGGCTGACCCCAGGGAAATAATGATAATAGTAAAGCACATCTTTAAAGAAATATTTCAAAGATGGTTAAGTTTGTGGTCCACAAGATAAATAGTAATTATGTAATTACTTTTAACTTTGTGTTTTTCAAGGGGACTTCAACTCAGCATCCAGTTCTGTGGGAGCAATTTGCCAGAGACAGATTACTAGGGAAACATTTTACAGCACACAGACATCTTTTTGTGGGATAATCAGGTACTTAGAGGTCTACATATCATAAAATGCCTTGCATCTATTGCTATAAATTGTGCCCATAATTATTTGCAAGCTCAGAGTTGAAGGATAATTCTGGAAATTGGGGCCTTAATACCTTGAATAATTTTTAGAAAATGGGATAGGGTAATTTGCAAGTTGTAAAGCATCATAAAAATCTAAGACATTTCCTATATCCATCTGGCATATTGGTTAATACAGGCCAACTTAGGGTGTAAAAGAGATTTCAACACTAAAGAGGCGGGGGGACTTTCTCTTATTTGCATCAAATCTTCACCAAGTCCCCTAAGCCTGTTTTTCTCCAGGACTGGATATCTGTAGCATTTAACCATTTTAATAGTGGATGACATGCATAAACATCATTGAAGGTTAGTTCCTGCTTTGTACCTAAAATGATTCCCTGGAGAGCATAATCCAGCTTCAATTTTATCATTGCTTTTGTCAGTCAGTCATATGCAGCAGGATTTTAGATACAGTGGCTTATTATTAATGGAGAATATTCCATACATTTGTACGTAGTACAAGGGCAGAGCGCTATCCAGTAAAGTTAAGGGGTTTAATTATGATGAGTTTTAGTCATCAATATTCACATGCAGTTGTGATGAAATGGATGGAAAACAAAGTTGTGTCTGTTGACAGTGCTTCAAATGCATAATGGAAATCAGCCATGAATAAGCATGAACTGGCTGTGATTATCTTTATGTAGCATAGACCTTAGAAAGCTTCTCCAATATCGTATTCTCCAACTTTGTCCAATCTGGGCTTGAGCAGACTCTCTGCAATGTATCTGCGGCATAGAGATGCCTAAAATGCATGAGCTTCTCTGAACATGAGTCCCGGTGAGAAAACAGTGCATCAGGATCCTTCCCTTATGCATCCATACAGCCAACAGCCGAGTTTCGCTGCAAACTGCTAATATTGATGGGAGAAATTAACCTAGACGAGCATGACGAGGTGGAGAGGGGTGCTGCCTGTCTGCATGCACCAGAAAGCATCACGGGGGTTGATCCGGGACAGCCTGTTCCTGTAACAGCTCAGTTTAGCCTCTGCATGATTTTTATCTCGCCGTTACATAACACAGCAGGGAATGTCTGCCCTGTACACACAGTTGCAAGCCCAGGCGGGCTGGCTCAGCAGCTGTGTCCTTCATCCTCATCCAGAAACAGAAAACAGAGATTGCAGTTCCACACAGAGAGCTGCTTGCTTTCTCTCCTCCCAAAAGTCATAGCAGTGGCGACAACTCACCCCAAGTACTCATAGTCTTATCATTTGATGTCTTCTCTAGCAGGTTACTTTCCCCATTCTCATGGACCTGGTGTCTCCTCCCGCTGCTCCTGCTGCTCGCCGCATGCTCCTAATCAAGCCAGCACCAAAACTCACATCACAGAGACACTGAGGCACGCTAGGTGCAAGGGCTCACAAGGCTCATGACGACTCATCACAACAGAGGCATTTGGCCAAATAGTGAGGAAAAAAATGCATAGACCACTAATTACTTGCGGTTAAGCGTTTCACAGTTAGGAATTAAAAGGCTTGGCACTACAGGTAGCACTATATCTGTCTTATTTTGCCACCTTTTTATTAGCCATCCAGAAGCAGAAGCAACTCTTTATCTTGTATGTTATATTATTTGATACAACATGTAGGGCAGCACAAAATAAGAAAAGGAGGAGTTCTGCTGAGAAGAGATGGCAGGGTTAAATGGCCACCACTCTCCCAGGCAGTCCTTTAGTTGTACCACCTGCCAAACGCCTCTGCTCTCTGTACTTAACTGTCCTATGCAAGAACTAGGAAATACAAAAGAATTCTTTTTTTCCATATACGCCACCACTCTAAGATACACATTCTTCTATTGTTACTCTTGATAACATCCACATAAATGCAAAACTCACAATTTATCTCCAAAAATGCAATGCAAATTGATGGAACAGACAAATATAGGGAGGGTCAATATTAGAATTTGTAAATGGAAGTGAGTCACTGCAGTTCTGTCCAATTTTTTACCTTCTTTCTGAAATTATAAAGAAGACTACAGGCTTTCATGAAAATCAAAAGCTCTCCACAGTGTGGAAAAAAAATGATGGACTATATAAAATATGTAAAATGCATATTCCCTTTTCAGCAATGAACTGGGCATTGAGAAAAATCCTCAAAGAATGTATTTCCAGATGACTAATCTACAAGAAAACTATTCTGCTCTTTCTGCTTGCTTCTTATTTGCTTCCCAACTTAGTGGACAGGGAGGGGAGATGCTGGATACTACAGAGAGCTACAGAGTCAGATTCATAACACAGGTCAGCCCAGGTTTGGTGTAGATGCTTTTATACTAAAAGATCAGTCAAAGCAGATCAATATGTGTTTCTTAGGAGGTGTATGCATGCATATATGGGAGAAGAGCTTATGCAATACAGGTCCATGCAAAGTCCATTCAGGTGGCATCATCTGCAGTAGTTCCACTAACGGTCACTTCCTCAACCTGCGTTGGATAGCTTCTGTCCCAGAAGAACTACCTGCTTGTTTATAGGATTAAGAGATGATTCAGGTGGGAAGGGAGCCTGGGAGGTCTCCAGTTCAATCTCCTGCCCAAAGCAGGCCCAGCTCTGAGATCAGACCAGGCTGCTCTGGGCTGTGCCTTTTGAAAACCCACAAGGATGGAGGTTCATAACTCACAGCCCATATGCAAGAGTGGAAGCTGTGGGGCTTACAGCTTGTGGGATACCTTCTGCAGCAACCCCAGGACAACTAGGCATCATATTCTTTACATTTGCTAGGTAAGGACTGGGTTTTCCCCCATGGTCCCAAACCTTGTGGAGCCTCATCCCTCTAACACTGAGCTGAGGAGCTGATACATGGTCCCAGCAGGACTGTGGCAGTGCTCTTCATCTTTTTGTATATGCATTATTTAAACTGAATACCTTTCTCCCAGGTAAAAAGAACAAAAACTTTTGACTTAGCAATTTCTGCTTTGTTCAAAATTCTTGCCTTAAACATCCTGCATGACAATGACTCTGGGATGTAGGTCTGATCCTTGATTTTTTCTTACCTTTTCTGCCCAGCTCCCTGGAAGAGAGTGAAAAAAAATGAAGCTTCTTGGGAGAATTTCTGAATGCAAATTTTCAATGAATTCTAGCTTCCTCATAATCATACCTACAGGTCTTCGTCCTTGTGAAATGGTTCTGTGCACTTCTGTAAATGTCCTTCCATAGGGCTTGTCCTTTTGCATTTCCCCATATTTATTGGAGTTCAGAATTAACTAAGCAAAAAATGTCTTTTTAAAAATGAGATTGAAAAGGAAATGTCAAACCCTCTGGCCACTTCAGTAATGGCCATTGAAGATTTTTCAGATTATTGAATGCTGTTCCTTCTCCCACTGTGCTCAATGCAGTATACTGTAAGGACTTTTTCTGCAGCTTTCTTAAAAGCCCTTTTCCCATCTCTCATCTATAAACTTGGAAGGATTTTAACACTTTTATGGAATAAAAACTCCAAGGCATTTATCTTAGGGCATCAGTGACAATCAGCTGCTGCTGCCTATTAAAATCTGTTAAGCACAAGAGGCCCCCTGTGGCCTTGCCCACTTACAGGCTGCTTACTGGTGGGAGGTGGAACTCAACACACGGTGCACTGTGTCTCTAAGCTGTTTCAGCATTTAAAAGCTATGATTGTTTTTTTGACAGGCAACACCCAAGGGAAATACTGTACTAGGTAGGCTAGCCTGGCCTCAGAAATCGTGCAATTATTTATCACCAGGTCTAAATAACACAAAGCCTTTAAACACAAAAAAACCCAGATGATAAAAGACATGCTTTCTTAAAAGAAAAAAAAAGTCTTTAATCAAGAGACACCAGTTGTTTCTAACAGATGATCTAGATTAAAAAAAAATTAAAAAAAAACCCCAGCATATGTATGATTCAATCGTTCTTTTCAAATAATGTCTTTTGATGAAATAAGGGAATTAAGGATCAAAAACAATATGTCCACCAATTGCAAATCACAGTTCTCAGTGTGAGAGCTGGACAGGTGAGTAGGAGAGAGCTGACAACTTTATTGCTCAGGTTACTCTCCAAATGTTTGAGAAGGTGAGGTAATTCTTATTAAAACAGTGATGTCAAAGACCTATTAAGAAAAGCAGCAGAAATTGGTCCTTAAAAGATAGAGAAAAAAAATTGAATATGATTATCAGTTTGGAGTCTGAGCCTTCAGACTCAGGCTTGAACTCTAAACCGGCAGGAACATATTGGCCAGGCTGCTGCAGAACCCTTTGAGTGTTTATAGTTGCCCAACGTGGGAGAACACACAAGAAGAAATCAGAGGCAGAACCTCTGTCTGCACTGCTGTCTTGCAGGGAGATTTCCCTGGGGACTTTAACGTGGCCCTCTGTGCCTCTGCACCCACCTGCTGCTTTCCAGAGCATTTGCAGAAATATTGTCTGTGGGAATGTGGTTGTTCATTCCAATTTGTCTAAGAATTAGTTGTGAGGACGGATAGAAACGACTGACAGATGGAAAGCAGGCTTGTTTAAGTCTTGCTTTCCTGTGAGAGACACTAACACATCTTAGTTTCACATGGAACACGCGATGAATATCATACCAAATGATGAGCTGGTGAAACTAATGCAATCGTGTGATTTTATACCAGCAGGGCACTTGGCTCAGAGTTGTTTACTGCAGCTTTTTATGCCTTTCAAGACCCTGCTGTATAAGGTGCTGGTCAGCCCAAGGATTAAAAGGGTCCCCAGGAGAACTCTCTCTAGATAGGCACAGAGGTAGGAAGAAGGTAATTTCTTTGTTTTTCCCCCTGCAGTACTCTGTGTCCTGCACATTTCTGAAAGCTCGTACACTACATTAGCAACAGCAAAACCAGATGAAGGGGCAGGAAAAATAGAGGCAGCCCAATCTATCAGCAACATGATCTCCATTTTGTGGTCAGCCCCACAATGAAGTTTCTCGCTTTTTTACATCTGTGACAGTCTGCAATTTCCCCATTACTGAAAGCCTTTTTTCCTTTTCCAATTGACATGAATTGAGCTGTATCTCAACTTTTAAAGGTTTTTTTCTGTACCATTAAAACCCCGACCATGCTACATGCTTCCCTGCCTGCCAGGGCACAGCCTTTTCCGACCCTTTTTCATTGCACTGGCTGAGCAGCTTTTCGTGCCCTTCTGCCATCAACAGATGGGAGATTTTAAAAGTCCAGAAAGGAGAGAATTGCTGAGCCCAGCAGGCCATGCCTGGCTGTGCCTGGTCTGCCAGCCCCATGAGCATGAGGCGGGTGGCTCTGCCCATGGGAAGGAGGGCAAAGAGGTCCTGGAAAGAGAATAATCAGCCACTGGGTCCCAGAGGAAGGTTTCTGGTGGAAATGCTGCACCTTTGTGGGCTGTTTAGTGACCTTCCTTCTCCAGTGGGAAGGCTGAACATGAATAACCTGCTCTGCAAAGAGCGCATAGAGTCTAAAACACTTGTATGTCTTGCCAGCCTTCTGCTGAGCTGCACAGCCCCAAGCACATGGGGGAAGATGCGGGGATGAAAAGGAGGATGGGAAGGGCAGTTTGATGAAAAATGCAAAATAAAGAGATTAGGAATATCTACCTGCATGCCTTTGGATGCTCAGGTAAAGAATTATTTATGTCCCGCAAGTAGAGTATGGCACACAGAGCCTGCACAAATGCTAGCTCTAGGGCAGGAATTAATCTAAACTTGTCTGCATACCCTCTGTCTCTCTTTTTTTTTTTTTTTTTTTTTTTGTGTGTGTGTATTTTCTTCTGATAATAGAATTTCATGTGATAAGAGAGAAAACAGTCTCACTAGTATGACATCATGTCAACCCAGCCAACACAGACTTAAGTTGAAAGACAAAGCGGTAGTTTGACACACATCTTTTTTTCCTCTTTCAGTACATCTTCCATCAGCAAGACCCAAAAGGTGGGAAAGCTGTTTTGGCAAACCACCATAATGTTGCTATTATGGTTAATTGCACATATGGAGAATATATGAAACCCTCAGGCAGACTCAGCCACTCTGCCTCAGGCAGCCTGCTTTCTCAGCAGCGCTACCTTGCAGGCACGGCAAGAAAGCAAGCAAATCCACAGAAAGGATTTGGACCCTTAAAAACCCCATAGAGTTTACCTCAGTGCAAAACTAGTAGTAGATTCTTAGGGCCCTACTTGGGTTTGTCTTTTAAAGGTCTTCATGTTGACTTGAAGTTTCTGTCAAGGCAGCAGTCTTCTTTAATGAAATGAGTTTTTATTTCGCAAAGGGGCCTTTGATCACTGAGGCATCAAGAGAACATGCACAGTCACAAATAAAAATTTGTGCTTGTAATACTGAATCTTTGCTATAATTTAAGCACAGAAAAACAACAAAATGCATGTATGCGCAGCCTCTACGCTTTCCTCCAGGGAGCTGTGGCTCAAAACTGATGCTCTGGGCAAAGTATGTGTAGATAAATGGAATTGCACAGGCACACCAAGGAGGATTCTCTCCAGTAATACCTGTCTACCATAAGACTGAGAGTTAGAGACTGCAGTTAGGTCTAACTATCTGAATACCCAACTTTTAAGGTGCTTTATAATTTCCATTGAACTGTGCACACTGTCAAGTTCTTGCAACAGGCATTTATAAAAATTTTCTCAAGCAACTGTAACCTGTAGAACTAAAGAAGAAAAAGAAAGTGAGCAAGTGAGCAGAACTGAAGAAAAGGAAGAAAACTGTCTTTCTTCTTTCCAGAAAGAAGAAACTGATTGTAAAATCAGTTATAGTACATGCGTATACTTCTGTGGTTTAGAAATCCATTGTGTGCATCTATTGTTAAGGAATCTCTTATACAAAGATTGGAATATATTAGCTGTGCGACAACTACCACACAAAGAAATATGCTCTTAACTTTAGTCTCATTGAGTGTGATAGGATTGGTCACATGCATAATTTTATTTATATATATCTTAGCATAATCAGAGACAGCAAAAATATTTCTCAGAAAACACATACAAAGTTTGTATGCCTTTGTTATTCAGTAAAAAAAGCTCTATTAATTTTGACTGAGTCAAGAGTCAAGACTTCAACAATGACATTTAACTGCTCTGTAAAGTGTGATTTGGGCTTATTCTGTAAGTAAGTAGTATATAAGTATGTCGTCTGTCTTATCTTACTGAGGATTAAACCTGATAAAATAAAAAAGAATATTCCGTAGTTTTCCCAATACTTCACACATCTCCTTTTCAATAAAAAAAAAAGGAAAAGAGCTTACTTGTTTTTGTACAAATTGTTTACAAAACTGACTTTTCTATTTTCAGATTGAGGAATGTCAGAGAGAAATTTAGGCAAAATTAATGTCACCATTTCCTAAACTATTTTATTTTTATGTAGGGCGTATGGGAAGATTCCTTCTCAGACAAAACACCATGAAATTAATTTTGACATGTTTTTGTAGAAATGTACAACCTCCACACTGAAACATTTAGAAAACATTATGTAGGTCTTTCAAAAGATTTTTTTTTAATTCCCACAAAACACCTTAAACATGGGAGTCGGTCATTCAGAGTGTATGCATGGAAGAGCTAAAAAGCTCACTGCTGAAATAAAGCATTTGCCGCATCAGGCGAGAAGAAATAGATTTTCTCACGTCCTGATGAGATGGACATGATTAAACATGTGGACCCTGCACACAGCTTCCCAGATGAGCTATTTGTAGCAATCAGAAGTATTCTCAGGCAGCAACAAGTGTGATCCAATTACACCCAAGAATGGGAAAGAGAAATGATGCAGTTTTGTCTTCTTCAAAACAGGACTCCCGAGGATGCCTTGTCCCCTGATGTGCTGTCCCCTCTTGTCCCTCCTGCCTGATGGTGACCTAGGGCCTCTGGCTGCAAAGATACTGGATAAAAGGAGGTTGTAGTGAGGCAGGGGGCCATCTCTTCGCCAAAATAACTGTTGCCAGGGCAAGAGGAATGGGCCTCAAGTTGTGCCAGGGCAGGTTCAGGTTGAACATTAGGAAAAATTTCTATATGGAAAGAATAGTCAAGCATTGGAACAGGCTGTCCAGGCATGTGATGGAGTCACTGGCAGTCCCTGGCAGTGCTCAAGAAACGGGTAGATGAGGCACTTAGGGTCATGGCTTAGTAAGTATGGTGGTGAATGGATTTACCGTTGGACTTAATCTTGAATGTCTTTTCTGAGTATGATTCTATGATTCTGTGATAAACAAAGTCCTCGTAGGAAGACCCAAGTTTTCAAACCAAAGGTGACATCAGGCTCACTCAAAAACACCAGTCTACTGAACTCCCTGAATCATAAAATCACAGAATCACAGAATGCCTAAGGTTGGAAGGGACCTCTAGAGGTCATCTAGTCCAACCCCCTTGCACAAGCAGGGCCACCTAGAGCACGTGGCACAGGACTGCATCCAAGCGGGTCTTGAAGATCTCTAGAGAAGGAGACTCCACAACCTCTCTGGGCAGCCTGTTCCAGGGCTCTGTCACCCTCACTGTCAGGAAATTTTTCCTTAGGTTCCTGTGGAACTTTTGGTGTTTCAGTTTGAGTCCATTTCCTGAACAACCAGCAGTCACTGCCATTAAAAGCAGTGTATCAGATCTACAGGGTTGACTCAGGTAGGCATCCTGGAAGAATATAGTTCATGATGCTAAGAAGGCTGCAGAGCTGATCACCATTCCCTGAAGTTGAAAAGGAGCTGTTCCTTGGTAACTAAGCACAAAAATGTGCTTTAGATTTTGCTTTTCTTGGCTTTCTTGTCTCTTCTTGATCTAGAAAGAAAGGGTATCACACCAGGTGTAAGCATGTTCTCTCTCTTGGTCTTTTTTTCTTCTTAACTTTTACCTTTTTTCACCTTTGCTGGTGCTGCACCAATATTCTCAGGGAAATATTCATGGTAGCTTTGAGATATCTCTTCTGAATAGGAAGAGTTAATCAACTTAATTTTAAAATAAGAATAAAATACATATGACTCAGGTTATCTTCATATGCCATTTTATAAGTTCCATATTTTAGTTTATCATTTCAGTCACCCTCCAAAGTACTGAGCTTGTCATTAACTCTCAACATCAATTCCAAGGAGTGTTTTTTAAGAAATGGTACGAAGATGCCTGCTACTTTTGAGTCTACTGATAATGATTCGTACACTAATGAGAAATTGCATATTTGTTAACAACTCAGCTACTGTGCTTTTCTGCAGTCTTTCCCCCCAGACTTCTTGAATACATGCCATCTGGGCTCATTTGCTGTCAAAAAGTGCCTATTTACTCACATAAAAAGATTTTAAAGGTGTACACCCTTTTAAAAAATCAAATTATGCTCTAAGAAGTAAGTTAATGAGATCACAACCTAGAAGAAAATAAATATAATATTAGGAAATAGGATTTTTTTTTTTCTTTTCAGTCAGAAAATTTCTGGGACTTTTTGCTCTTTTTCCTCTATTTTATCCTGCTTTCCTGTTTTTTTTGCAGAAGCTTATCCAGTGAATGCAACATAGCATGAGCCAACAGCCATATCTTATATTAATAAGTTTATTCAGCTTATTGCTGATGCTTTATTGAATAAAAATTATTTTTCAATGTCTGATAAGGCATTTTAGCGCCTTTTTCCAGAATTTCAACCCTCAATCTACCTCTGCTTGCAAACTAATATGTATGACAACATTTTTGCCACAATAGAGAGAAACCATCTGTTAGAGTTCAGGAAGGACAAATTTAAGAAATGATTTCTTGGCAAGCTAAAACTGCATGTTGAAATCCTGTCAAGATCAACTGGTATTATTTCTGGCAGGATTAACCATATGAGGGCAGGGATTAAAAAGTATAATATTCCCTGATTATGGACAATGTATGTGCTATCTGAGAGAACATGCAGGGTAACTGAATTCCTGGCATGGTGATGCTGTGTGCTGCAACTTTTATATGGGAAACAATCTGGAGTGGAAGAATGATAACAAATTTATTTCTCATAAAAGAAGAGTTATAACCATGGCTTTATATCATCTCTTCAGTCCACATCTGTGCTCAGATCTGAGCTTGTAGCTGAACTCCACTTTCAGGAAAGCCAAATCTAAGAACTGCAGTGTGAACAGGGGCAGTAAAGCTCAGATTTTCATACCTGCATTAAAGTCCATGCCTCTTTTCTATAGCTGTTGTTTGGTATCTTTTAGGGACCTGCAATTTCGATCCAGTATTACTGACTCACATACACTTTTTAATAACTTTTTCAGTCTTATATGATTACAGTTTATGCATTCAGCAGAGAGCTTTTGTTTCAGTAAAATAATTTATACAGCCAATGCTTCAGAAATACCATTTTGCTGTATTTTTTTCCTGAGATTTCCATCTTCCTGATACACATTGGACAAACAGCTGTCCAGGAGATGCAGTCTTGCGATCTGACTCAAAGCCCAGCAAGGCTTTTTTTGCCCTCAGTCAAGTTTGAAGCACAGCATGTTCACTTCTCTCCCTGTAAATCGAAACAAGCACAATGACCTGCTATACTGCAGTTCTTCCTTATTCGACACAGACCTATAAAAGAGCCGCATGATTGCAGCACAGTGGTGTGTCCTTGTAAAGTAAAAGGAATATGTGTTTTTCTCAAAATTAAAGATTTGGATATACAGTCAACTGATGAAGAAAACTCATTAATTCACAGGCAACTTGGATTTCTTTTGATTCATAGTTAATACTATAAAAATACAGGCTGTAATTCAGTATCTAACACACTTTAATGTTTCAAAGATTATATTTTATTCAGTGAATTTCAAGTCAAAATCGTGTCTCAGGAAATACTCCATATTTGGGGAAAGAGACATATCATAATAATTATGGAGAGAAAAAAAGTCAAAACTAAAGTTTACCAGACATCTATAGACTGAGAATGCTGGAACTGTTCAGGCAATGATTGTAAGCTATTCTAATTCTTCCCCTTAACAATGCTTAGTATTTGCTTTCCTCGTGTACTTAGCTAATTTCTATTTAATACTGTTTGACATCAGAGGCTTTTTGTACGGGTTTTATTAAGTACTCAACCTATATCTTAAACTTCTTTAGCCAGACATACCTGTACTGTTTTTAAGAAAATGAAATATGCCCTGGAGAAGTGTATAATTACTTTCAAGTCAGTAGAAGAGACATCTTAGTTCTGCATCCAGCTATTCCTGGAGCATTTATTGGTACATGGACTCAGACTCCACCAATGTCCCGGGGTGGGGAAGCCTTCGGTGAAAATGTAATGATCTGAAATGGGCTTGTGCTAGCCCTGCAAACCACCTATAGAGGGTTTATGCAACATCCAGGGCTTAAGCTAGCCCACTTCCCAATTCTTGAGAAAATATGTTTTGGGTATGTTTCTAGGGTAGTAGGTGGCATGGCCACCGGCATGGTTTGATGCAGATGCAAAGTGATCCAGGCATTATGGTGAAGGCTACATACGGCAGCAGTTTGAGTTTCCCTACTGCATGGACCCCCAATGCCATCACCATCCCATAAGCCCTACCAGGTCCTTTGAATACAAGGCAGGCTACAGTCATGGATATTTTTTTTTTACAAGCATTTAAGGAATTATCAGCACACATATGTGTCTGCACTCCCTCCCAGTAAGACATCTGGGGAGTCCGGGAAGACCAGCCCACACCCTCAGAGTGCTCCCAGAAACCAAAATCGAGTAGTCAGCTACCTGACAAATCTGAAGAGTATCAGCTATCCAGTTTGGAAGCAGTAATGAAATAACCGTTGCTTCACTTGCCCTCAGTCTTTTCTAAGCCAGCTGGCATTATGCTATGGGGAAATGACATGTCCGTTTTGATTATTTACTCTCATCTGCACTCTGCCTTCCCCACCCTCTCCCTGGATTTACCGATCATTTCTGCTAACAAGGGCCAGGGCTCAGCAGACTAGTGAGTGTCGAGGATCTAATCCACAGGCCAGAAAAGTCAATGGAAGGCCTTTGCATTTTGGATCAAAATGACACTTTCCTGCCCAACCATCTTCTCTGAGGGCTATGCACTCAGCTCCCGTGTCGTTCCAGCAAGAGATGGGCATTAGCATTCGCAGATGTTTTGCTGATGGTATATGTCTGCAAAACTCTGCTTTGTGGAGTTTATTAAGACAGGGAAATAATCTCAAAGGGAGGGTTGATGGCAGATGCATGCCTTGGATTAGGTTTTAATTGCTCCCAAGTTGGACAGGGACACTCTTGGATCCTAGCATCTTGGAGCCTTGCTTCCTAGAATCAGCAATTCACTGATGATCAATGATACAGACAGAAAAGTGAAGACTTTAAAAGCTTCTTAAGGAGTTGGATGACGAATTCTAGCTAACTTTAATGTGAAGCAGTCATTCAAAACCTGATGCCAAGGGAAAGAGATGGGGAAGCCTTAAGAATTTCAGGTCTTGTACTTAGACAA
The DNA here is from genome assembly GCA_013389825.1 of Crypturellus undulatus. Lineage (NCBI taxonomy): Eukaryota > Metazoa > Chordata > Aves > Tinamiformes > Tinamidae > Crypturellus > Crypturellus undulatus. The sequence goes on along the minus strand of VWPW01002548.1, from coordinate 1,766,881 downwards.
CAATGAAGAATCAAATCAGAGAATTACAGACATTTGCCAAATTTATTTTCACATCTGATTTTGAAATCATGGATGCTGCGCTAGAAACTGGTTAAGCAGGATGTATGGAAAGAGAAGACTGTGACAGAAGCCAACAATTTAGATTCTACAAGAGATAAATGAAATGTACGTTGAGGACGATCCTTAGCTGAACACAAGCTGCAGGGTAAAACATAAGCTTCAATCAACTCTTGCAAATAATTTGAGCCCAATACCATAAGTGCCTTAAATTAAATCCCTCTCAACAGGAGCCAATCTAAATCATTAAACATATGTCATGCAGAGAGCTATAATCACTAGAAGTGTCGTCTAAACAGCATTTAATTTACATAGGAAATGTATTGCATTTGCTAATTTGACCATTTTTCAATGTTCAATATCTCACAGAAAACATACATAGTTAGAAGATCTCTTGCTTTGTCACCAAGTGAAAACCGCATATGCACGTAATTCTATTACCCAGGTTTGTGGCATATATTTCTGCGAAAGAAGATTTCCTTCCAGATGTGAGTATGCAGCCTCTTGTTTGCAATCTCCAGCATGATTTATTACTGCCTTCAACATGTCAGGAAGCCTGATGTCAGACGAGATCATCAGAAAATCCACACCTATCTTCCATCAAACACAAGCAGCAGAATTCCATCCCCTTACCTCAGATCTGAGCCTATCAACTTATACGTGCCTCTGGCATATCCTTCAGAAAGGCACCCAGCGTTGATTTGAATAAATGACAACTTGTCAAGAAATAGCGTTCTGCCTTACGATTTTAAAACTGTCTCTGTTTTTTAAAATCGTATAGCACCCTGTCAAGTGTGTGGGTGTCTTTCATGTCGTGTGACGCTTCCCCTAATCTATGGGCACCCCGGTCTTTGGAGGCAGGTGGCACTGCCAACCTTCCAGGTTTGAAAAGAGAAAAGAATAACTAGGCACTTTCCCATGGTTGCTATGCCTCCTGTACTAAAACCATCTTTAAAAAACATAATCCACAGGTCTGGTTCACTAGTTATCTTTAGCGTATGTCGGGAGTGACTCTTGGCATGGTGCATATAGGTGGTCAGAAGAACACCGGTGTACTGAAATCAGAATCATGCCCAGTAAGCACTGATGTTTTATAAGCATGAAGTAATCAGCCAAAACATAAAGGAAAGCAAGGCCTGTCAACAAACAACCAAAACCAAAACAACCTGTGGGTTATATCTGCACCAGCAGATAATAGGATTTTGCCATACTTTGCCACATTTTCAGATGAATTTCTTGGGTTACTGAAACTAATTTGACAACATGCAAATGTACATGTGAGATTAAATTGTGTTAGTTGAATAAAGATGCATTGAATAAAGGGGAAAACTTGCATTCACATCAGTGGGACAAGGATCGCTTGCTCTGAAAGAAATAATCTGTTACTCCCTACAGCTCCCTGCATGCATCTGTTTAAATGGCAATCTGCAAGGTGCCTCACTGCAGAAAGCATTCTGAGTCAGCCACTATTTTATACACTGCTTTACTTGAGCTCTGCCGTAGTTTACAGTTCCTCACAGAATGCTTTCTTAAGTAAAATTGGGCATCTGATTACTTTAGCCCAATATTTCATTTTCAGCTGCAGCTCATGCTTAACAAAAAGAGGTGAAGTGACTCACCCTAGTTCTTTTTCCTGGTTTCAACATCAGCAAAACACAATAGCTTCAACAAACTGAAACAATCTGAATTCTCTGCTTTCCTGTATCCACCCTGAAGCTTTTGAACTTGGTTTCATCAGGAGCTCAGTTCAAACTCTGCTTGACTACAAGGGAAAGATTAGCATTAATGTCAGTTTGAAACAGACTTAATCTGTACCTTCCAAAAAAGGTAAAGTATCTTTCAAATTTAGAAAATGTGAGGAAAATTAAAGACAATAGAAATATATAGGAGGTTTTGCATGCAAAAAGAAGTGAGTCACTTCCTGAGGAAAATAAATCTATTCTCCCCTGAGCTTAAGTTTTAATTGCATTTTGAAGCTCAAGTTTTGCTCTCCTGATTGATGGCACTACACTGAAATTATAGCTATGTAATGGGTTTCAAACCATACTTTATGCACTATACTAATTATAAGTAATTACAGTTTCTTCTTTTAGAAAAGTTATTTTATGGACATTTAATTGAAATTTCTGACAAAGAAGCTATGAGACGCAAAAAAGCCACATTATAGCTATACTTACTAGCCTCAGGTTTTATATTTTGAATATCTGAGGAATGATTTAACTACTCTGATATTCATCTTCTGAAGGTCAGAGATGTTCAATGTAATTTTTCACTGCACTCATTTTCTTTCTTTACTTTTCTTAATCATTGGATGCTACAGATTTAATGTGTGTAACCCACTTACAAAATTCTCCACAATCATTTTTCTCTTTTTATAAAAAACAAGGACATGTCTAGTTTTCATATCAAAAACTCTAACTATGGCTGTGACTAATTAAACTGAGTAACTATAACAAATATGATGATAACTAACATCAGTAATTTCTGATGAAGTTATTGTCAACTTAAGTTATTTGAATGCTTACCCATGAGAAGATACTATGCGTGCTACAGCCTCAGTGGCAATATCTAATGACCTACAATCTCCAAAAAAATGTTTTCTTGTAAACTTGGGCCTTGATTCATGACATAGGAGAATCAGTAGAAAGAGTTAGGCTTTAACTGCATTGATTGTCTATAATAACTATGGATAGGTAAGAAAAAAAAAAGAGAGAGAGAGAAAAAAATAAACCTGTAGAGAGAGAGAATGTTGGATGAATCAAATCCAACATTTAAAAGTGCTTTCTTTTAGTGTTGTACTGTTGTGAGTGAACATACTTATGTAAATAGCAAGTCTTTTCAAGAAGGAAATCTTTGTGTAAATATTTTATCTTTATGCAGGAAACTGATAATCTCACATCTTAATGTTGTATCAGCCAAATTACTGCTGCTCAAATATATTTTAAATCATGAACAGAAGACATAGGTTTTGTGGTAAAAATTCAAGGACTGTCATGCACAATCATGCTATAGTAGTTTTTACTGTAGCATGATTGTGCATGACAGTCCTTGAATGTAATGCATTACTGTAGCAATACAAAAATTTCTACAGTATTTTTTACTGTAGCGTGATTCAACCAAATAAAAATTAGGACACGTTTTCAATTTTCACTTAACTGATGAACATAGGTGTCTGCAGATTTGAGGAACTTTGTTTTTAAGGGTTTTAGGGGTCTTTCACAATCTCTGTTCAGGCAAATCACATCTGCCTTAGAAAATACCCAAAAGCTCTATGTGCAGAATACTTGGGAGAAGAAAGAAAGAAAAATAGATATAGCTACTATAGCCTTTTTCAACTCAGTCTTGCACTAGTTTCATCCCTGAGAATCATCCAGTCAGTCCCAGTGATGGCATACCTTGATCTGAGAGTGACTGAGGGTAAAATAGACCTTTCTTGTGTATGCACCAAGTACAAATGTTGGACATTAGACATTGGGTCTTATTTGGTTATAAGGTTGCAGGTTCAGGTATCCTGAAATTTGCCTGCACAGCAGGAAGGTGGCTTATCCAAAAGATACTGCTTTAATATCTTTTGGGAATGATTTCTACAGAAGCCTTGAAAATCCACAGAACCATTCAAAAACGGAATGAAGAACATTGCTCCAAAGGATCTTTAGGGATATTACCTTTTAAGAGGTGTTATGATATGACATCATCACAAAGCAAGAATTTTCTGAGCTAAGACTCCTACATCCCCTTTAATTTAGACCCCATTATACTCATGCATTTCAGCACCATATGTTTCTCCATCAGATGCTTTAATATTGCTAGAATTTCTTGGCTTCTTCTGTTCTAAGTATTTTAAAATTACTCTTGTGAGACTATAAGTTTTTAATGAATATATGTACTTCTGTAAAAAAAAAAAAAACTAAACTAAACAAAACAAATAAACAAAAAGGCAGTGTTCCCAGACAACAGTGCTCCTGCAGTTGTTAGTAGCTTCAGTTTGGGTTCCATTCCAAGTTTTTACTGAAGTTGTGTAATTTAGCACTTCATGTGAAATTGTGATTAGGTGCAGATGCACTATGTTTACACTCATTATGCTAGCATTCGCCAATGAAGATGTGAATCAGGTATATTTTAGATACAAATGGCTTTCAGTCAATTGAAGAATAGAAATGTTCCAGGCTGATAATTACCTAGAAAGCTTTAAATTGCAGGCACCTCAAATAAGTGTCTTTTCAAGAGCCAGCCATCATTATTATAAAGAAATATTGCAACTTAAAGCACAGGTGCTGAATAAACATTACTTGCAAGAGTGGAACAGTTGCAAAATCTGCAACCTTTATCCTTAAAAGCATAATCTGAGTTTTTCTACATAGACAATATATCTTTCAGGATCCAAAATGCATCCTGATGTTTCTCTTTAGAGCACCTGCACTACTGATGCTCCAATATAAATAGTATCTTGTTTAGAAAAGTGTTAGCTCATTTTTGGCATGTTCCTGTTTGATACCTGTTTGATACTGATATTTAAGAATGAACCTGCCTTAATGTTAATGGGAGGAACACAATAATCCACCAAGATGGAAGAAAAAATGTATTTTATAGGTTTAAAGAATAATAGATAAACCCTGAGAAAAACCTGCTGAATTCAGCTTGCCTGCCTCTCACAACTGTGGGACAAACAAAATGATTGATTCTATGGGAAACCTGTGGACATGTTTTATGCCCTTCCTCTATAAGAATCAAAGACTAAGGAAGGGATTCCTTTAATGAAAAACAATTCAATTATTTATTTTTTTATTTTTATTTTTTAATTTCATTCTTTCTTAATTTCTTAATTCTCAATTTCATTCTTTCTTAAGCCTGAGATTTGTATGTTCTTGATTCAGTACCTCTCTCTTTTCATTCTTCTGGACTCTTAGATCTGAAATATGATATGAGCAATGGTAAGCATCTCCAATTTTTGTTATTCCCTGACGTGGTATGGGCGGCATGTGGCATTCTCTTACCCATATTCTGTTACTCTTTCTAGACTTTTGCAAGTCCTCCTGCTACATTTCAACAGGTTCAACTTTGCAAAAGAGCAGCAGGAGATGTCTGGGAAAAGTTTTCTGCTTAGCTGGCTGTGGCCTGAACATGCTCTGCTGGCAGGGAGGCTGTGCAGGGCAGAGGTTCATTGGGTTTTGCTATCAGAAGAGCTCAATGCTCTTCCACAGAGTGATCTTTTCATAATAGACATGTTACACAGTTCTCCTATAAGCCAAGACAAGCTCAGCAAGCAGTATGTCAAGCTGGCTATGTTTTATTAATGCATGTCTTCTGGATTTTGAGCATCTACATTTATCTGATAGTTATAAAACATAGCTGATGCTCCCCATTCCTGAGATGTTACAATAAAAGTCATCTCTACAGGCTGATCAGGAGGGAAACACACTTGGCTCAACTCTCCCTCTAGGTAACAACCTTATTTAAAATGCTGTTGGGTCAAACCAAATTTACAGCTGAACAAAGTTGAGCAGAACTGAGGAAAAAGAAGGCAACCAGCCCAGGCTGTGCTTTGGGATGGCGCAAGTAAGAGCAAGCGCAGGGGAAGGATGAGGTGGAGCAGGAAATAACAGCTTTCCTGTGCTGCTCCTCCATATTCTGCTTTGGAACTGCATCTTCAAGTGTTAGGGGACTGGCCAAAGTTGGAAGATGCTAAGAAATTCTCAAATATTCTCTCCGGTGTACTTTAAACCTGTTAGCAATACAGCCCTTGATTCCCAAGGCAGGAGACAGACACTCAGAAACATAAAGTGTCCATGGAAATCTACAAGTGGAGGTCTCTTCTGCTGGCTGTTGGCTTCTTGGCACCCCCCAGCAAAGAAACCCTTGTCGACCATTTCCAGGCCAGTAGGCAGCATTGCCACTAAGGGAAATACGACAGCTGGATTTCATGAGAAAAAAAAGCAATTTGGTAAAGATAGAGACTACCAACTTTAATATCCCTTCCCCCCACCTTTTTTTTTTTTTCTGGAAAAGATGTATGTTTGGATAGTTTATAGTCGGAGTTTATCTGTGCTTTTTCAAGATAAGCTCAGATTTCTTTAGCTTTAATAAAGACCTTATGTTTCTAATCATCTTACTGGTAATAGCATTTATTTCACATTAAAAAAAAAAAGAGATTTTTAAAGAGTATTTCAGCTATATAAGCATAAAAATAGGGGCTTGGAGCTTTGAAAGTTATTTCTATTTTAGTCTTTCCATGAGAAAAAACGCCAAACCTGAAGTACTTCCATTTAATGTGCGAACTTACAGTTATTTTATAGTCAACCTCCTCAAAGCTCAGGACTGCTGTCCAGCTAGAGAAGCCTCCTCAGAACTCTAGTCAAATAAAAATATATATCTTTCTATGGGTCATCTGCTGTCAAACTGCAGGAAAAAGTAAGCAAAGTGCCTACATATTCTGTATTGATCGCTGCTTTTAGGAAAGTGCAAGATCTTGTAGCAAGTGAAAGGGAATGTGGTAAAATAAAAGTACTTTACCACATATATACACATATGCTTCCTATTTTACACAGAGATCTTGACACAAATTCAATTTTCCTTGCTAATTTTTTAGATAGTGTCTTTATTCCTCTATTTGGAGTAGTTACTGAAAAGTTTCCTCAAAACGTATAGTTACCCTGCACTGGCAGCAATCCCTATTATATTTTTCAAGCATTCTACACTTTCTGAGAAAGATCCAATTAAAATCAGTAGAAAACATGCAGCCATATGCACAGTACAAGGCGAATTGTCTTTTAGCATTCATTCAAATGGTTTTTCTAACTTTCTCCTCGTTTACTTTTTATTTCTGCAGATTTTTTGCTTATCTTTATTTATTTCTTAGTTAAAACAGTTTGTTTTCTAGTTTTCTTTTCCTCCTAATGCTTTATCATCCTTTTTCATGCTCATGAACATCTTGTCATCTCACACATGATCAACAATTAATAGGCCAAGATATCAGGATGATGCAAAAGGATAATCCTCTCAGTCAGATAGATATGTAGGAAAAAAAATTCTGTGAATTAGTGCTCTGAACGTTTTAAAGAGGTGACAGAAGGTAAATTTCTCTTCCACTGAAACTATGCCACATTGTTAAGACCTGCTGGGAGAAATGCTCAGCCATGAGAGAATTTAGTCAAAACCCATTGAATTCAGTAGAAACATTTATTTCCTTTTGTAAAGTCCTATTTCTTCTGAACGTAACGATGAGGGAAATATCAACAGTCTGCTATTTGTTGCTGTGAGCTTTAAAAAAAGGGAGTATAAGATAACTATTATCCTAGAGGACATGCAGGATCCTGGAGTGGTTTTGCCCCACGGTGGTATTACAAAGCAGGAGAATTCTCCTTGCACCAGCTGGGTAAAAAGCATCTGTCACACCAGGTACAGTCAACCACTACAGACACAATGATCAGGACTATCTCATTAATGGAATTATCTTTATTACTTTATATTCCTAGCTATCATTATTAGCATTTTGCTAGTGCTTATGCTGAGGCAAAATGTTCACATAAAGCAGCATGGAAATGCCACAGGAGATTTCAAACTGCCACACTCTTGTCCTGTGTTTGGCAGGAGCTACCCACTGGCCTGCAACAAATGCATCTAATGCTAAAACTGTTCTATTTCTGTGGGGTTACTGAGGGCCTTTGAAAAGAGCAAGTTAATACATAGCACTGACCATGATTAAAATGTGCCACAATACATAGACAGTGCGTTCCAAATTGGTATGGCGATGCTGAAGGTAGAACAGGAAACAATATTAAATATTATGATAAAATAATATTTATATTATCCTGCATATTTAACCTCCCAGCTAGCCACTGCCTCCAGTGAAAACAGTAAAACAGGCAGTAGGACAATCTTATTTTAAACTTCCTCCAAATACAGAGTTTGCACTTCTAAAATGATCCTTTAATGTCTGGTTAGCACTTCCACTGTATTTTAAGAGATGCATAAATTAGGCCAAACACTTTTTCCCCAGTAAAGAAAAAGAAAAAGTTCATTACTTAGAAATTCTATACCATGAATCATTTCAATAGAGCCTTTGGGAAATATCTCCAAACGCACAAGCTATACTCAAATAGATCCCATTGGGAAAGGCAGATCTTTGTATCTTAATAAGCCTGACTTTATGTATATATACATACAGACATACACACTTTTATCTCTCTGTTTTCCAAAGGAGAGAAGCATAGCAGTACCTTGCTAGTATGTAGGTATTAAAAAAAAAGGGGGCCCTCACTCTTATAGAGGATATTTCAGATGGAGAAATGTAATCACTTTCTTTTTTAAGATCCTTTCCCTCTTTTGTACTCCTCATCTCAATCTTTAACTACCTCTTCTTTGCTGTGAGTTAGATATTCAGAGCTATTATAAGTGGTTGCAGCTTTTCTTCAATAAAAGAACTAGCACCTGTCTGGTGTAGGGCTGGTAATTTGGTCTCTACCAGGGCTTCATCATTGTGCAATTAAACGCTAACCGCATTCCATGAAAATAACAAAAATTGTGTCCCTGTGAGAATTCAGTCTAAATCAAGCAAATTTTGAAGGAGGCTTCAAAGCCTGAAAAATTGTCCCCTCGTGTCTTTTTAAAACTTATAGCAAAGACGCATGGAAACCAGCAGTGTACAATTAAGTCCTAAAGCCATACCGAGAAGTGGATCTGAGCTCTAGAGTTTTGAACCTAGGGCCTAGAATTTGTCAAATATTCCATCACTCTGGTAAAAACAAATCTCATTCTCTGAAAAAAAAATAATAATTAAAAAAACTTTGCTAAATTTGACAGTTGAGCTCTATCCCCTTCCTTATTTCTTTGTCAAGTTTCACGTCACGAACTTTTCCCAGATAAGAGTTTTCTCATCCTACTACGCAGTCTTGGAAAGCAAAATTTAACTGTTGTCCCCGCTCCCCAAAACCCAGCCCTTCTCCCAACTTTCTGTTTGGTTGCAGTAATTTTGTAGTTTGGAGAAGCATGAGATCTACGGCGACAGCTGAGCAAATATACACAGTAATATGTTTGAGGGAGGCAGGTGATCCAGATGAGCAATAGAGCATGATATTCACCTTTCTGTGCCTGCTGTTTTTTTTTTTTTTATTATTCTAAATTTGAATTGCTGAAAGCCACGAGGGTGAAGCAGAGAAAGGGTATGGGCTTAGGGTTTTGTTTGAATTCTGAATGCATTCTGAAAGGTGGAACCCTCAAAAGCATGGTGAGTTAGAGGGAAAATGTTCCAGACCTAGGATCTGCCATAAGCCTGTGACTAGGCAATAAGATGGCACTGATATTTGGCAGAGTATCACCTTGAAGAATAAAATTAAAGGAGTGCTGGACAGGAATCAAGCTGAGCAAATCCATGAATGTAAAGTTAATGTATGTTGTTAAGGATGGGGGCTTGAAAAAAAGGCGGGAATAGGCTAAAGCAGAAAGCAAAGTATGGAAGACTTCTAAAGCTGTTTTTGAACAGATTGAAGAGGGAGTGATGGTAGCAAAGTCACTCAAGTTCTCAGTTTCACTGTCTGTAAAATGAGAATGATAATAACTGCCTAGCTCAGAGGTCCCTGTTGCAAGCCTAAATTCACCCATGCAAAGAATGCTAATGTGTTTAGTTTATATTCTGTGAGCCAAATGCAAAACCCAGGGATTTAATTCCATTAAAACCTAAGGGAATAAACTCACTTCAGTGTGGATTTGTAAATGTAAAATGCAATTATTTTATGTTATAGGATTGTGATTGTAAATGATTCTTCCTGGAAAACGTTTTTTTTTTTCACTCCTTCACATAACAAAGACGTTCCTAAGCCATGTATAAATTAGAGGTAATAGCTAATTTCTGGACTAACCTCACACAGTTGGTGAGATAACTTTAAAAAAGAAAGATGCGGTTACACTGTCTGCTAAAGGTAAGTCTCTAAGTAATAGTTCATTTGATTACTTTTTTCCTGAGAGATCAGTGCTCAGACTTAGCTCCATAATGAGCACGCTGGTACTGGCTTTCTGTCAGACTCCTTGGGGCACAACAGAATATGGTAAAAAGCAAGGATGCAAAAATATGCTTGGGGTGGTAGGGGGTCCACTAACAGCTGCTTTCACACCCGGCAGCACTCTCTTAAAAATAAGGTGTCTGTAAAAGCGCCTGTAGGTGAACACGATCTGCGAAAAAATCTTCATGGGCACTACATAACCCTGTCTGTGTTTATGTTCTGACCAGCAGTTCTACTCCTACGACACTTCCAGCATCAGAGGGGAACCTGGCTGTGTGGGCAGCAGGGAGGTGCGAGTCCATCCCCATATGGGCAGGGAGCAAGGGCAAGCAGCACGCTAATTTGCCTTTATGGGTCTCCTACGTTAACTTGGCATCAGCAATAGCTTCTTTCAGGAAGCCAATGGCACATAGCTGCATCGTCATTAGAATTTTAAATCCCATTGCTCTTCTGTGACTGACAGGTGGGTTTTTAATGAGGTCTCATGGACCTCATGGCATTCAGATGGTGCTGTGGAAAGGAAGGGAGGCTTCTCAGTGCATAAATCCCTACAGGAGACAGATGTTTAGGTATTTCTGGAAATCTAACTAGCAGATTGCCTGCATGTTGCATTGCTGGAAATCTTTTGAAAACCATAAGTGGCTCAAAGTTTCAGTGCTGGGACCATGACTTTCAGTGGTGCCATGTGCTTCTATGTCACTAGTGGACAATTCAGTAGATCATCCTGTGAAGCAAACATCTCCCCAAGTATCACAGAATCACAGACTGGTTGAGGTTGGAAGGGACCTCTAGAGATCATCTAGTCCAACCCCCTGCTCCAGCAGGGACACCCAGAGCACGTGGCACAGGGTGGCATCCAGGCAGGTTTGGAAGATCTCCAGAGAAGGAGACTCCACAGCCTCTCTGGACAGCCTGTGCCAGGGCTCTGTCACCCTCACAGGAAAGAAGCTCTTCCTCACATGGAGGTGGAACTTCCTGTGTTTTAATTTATGCTCCTTACCTTGTCCTGTCTTCTCCTGTCACTGGCCACCACTGAGAAGAGTTTGGCCCCATCCTCTTTAAATCTATTTTGCACTAGTAAAAAGAAAAATATGTATGCCCTTATAAGGAAAATATTAGTTGTAAATTTTAGCTTTATTTTTCCTCTACTATTTTAATATTTCTTACTTTTTTATGTATGTCAAATTTTTTCGATTTTTTACAGAATCACAGTTTAGATGACATTGCAAGGGATCTCTGGAGAGATCTAATCCAACCCCCTTGCACAAGTAGGGTCATCTACAGCACATTCCATAGGACCCTGTCCAGGTGGATTTTGAGTACCTCTAGAAAATGCAGCTCCTCTTTGGGCAACCTTCTGCAGTGCTCTATCACCCTTGCAGTCAAGTTTTTCTTCAAATTCAAATGGATCTTCCTGTGTTTCAGTTTTCCCTGTTGCTTCTTGTCTGTTACTGGCCAGACTATAACAGTCTGGCCTCATCCTCTTGACACCCTCCCTTAAGGTATTTGTATACACTGATAAGATCCCACCTGAGCCTTCTCTTCTCCAGGCTGAACAGGTCCAACCTTCTCAGCCTCTCCTCGTAGGAGAGATGCTCCAGTCTGCTGATCACCTTTGTAGCCCTACTTGGACTCTCTAGTAGCTTGATATCCCCCTTGTATTGGAGACAAGAGTATGTTAAATGCTACCTCAAATAGTATTCTTTTGAAGGATATAAAAGGAATGTAAACAACATAAAGCACTTTTTAAGTTCACATGGTTCTCAATTTCTGTCATAATATTAAAATAATATTATTAATATGCCTATTCTTGGAGTAATATACATATATGACTAGCTGAGCTATTTGTCTTTAAGTTACTAGAACTGCTGGCTATAGGGAGATGGTGGTACACAAAGGGTTGAAAATTTAGTAGCAAATAAAAATCCCAGAAGTATATATTTTAAACCTAATTGTGGTGGCTTGACTTATGATCCTTGAATATTTTATACAGTGTTCAGCAACACTTTTTTATTTTAAAAATGCAGGCAAATGACTTCTCTACACTACCAGCATGCTCCACTAGTCAAAAAGTAGAAAGAATTACAATAGTGATAAAGAATGATAGACAATATTAGCAAAAACAATTCTGGAGAAATAGTTCAATAGTTCAAATAGTTCAATAGTTCTTTCACATCCACCCAGGTAATTCTACATATTTGTGCTAAAAGAGTTGTAGGTCCCCGGTCTCACGGTTGCAATATGTTAGTGACGGATATTTTGCACTGAGAAACTAAAAAGCCTGGGGATACAGGTCGATAACTGCCATCAGAAAGGTCAACGTTTTTTAGCTGTTGTTGTGTTTATGATGGGATTTAAAGTGTGCATGGAGAATTAGCCCAATAACAGTCTTTTGAGCTCTGCCTTGCCTTGAAGCAAGATGCTAAGGCCTGTTGAGGGGAATGCAAATTGATTCAGCCATGACCTTTTCTGAAACTCTTCACATCCTCAATGACCCCTTGCAATGAAAACATTTGGGTGCTTGCAAGGACTGGAGCTGCTTTTTCAGGTGTGCTTTTATGTTCTTGACATTTTACTTACTGTAGTTTTTTTGTTTTTTGGGTTTGTTTTTCTGTTTTGTTTTTCAATGAGGCTGTTGCCTTGTCATATTTTCAGTCTGACGCACATTCCTCGCTCCTTTCTGAAGAGCCACCACTTGCATGGCTCAGCTCTCACTTCTGTCAGAGCAGCATTAGCCAAGCAGTCATTTTCTTCTTGCCTTCCATAGCTAAAGTAAGAGGAGGAAGCATAGACAGCTTTTTTTCCTTAGCCTCTCAGACATCACTGTGCAGAGTACATGGTGGAAGAGGAAGGCTTCCTCCTGTATGTGCATGGACGCAGGATGATCTGTCAAATGAACAGGAAAGCTGGATTCTCCCAGTAATGTGGGAGTGTGTGGCCAGTGGGCTAGGATCATGTATCATGAGACTGGTGTAGCCACACTCTGCAGCCTGGGAATGACACGGCACGTGGAGAAAGAGTGCAGCAAACACTGTGAGACACTGGCCAGTGAAGTAGCCTCTGAGAAAACTCAGCCACAGTTGCTGCGGAGTACATCCTATCTATCCGGGACAACATTGGTGATTTTCTTTTTTTTTTTTTTACCTTGCCTTGTAGAATCCTTTGGTTAATTTATTTTGTTGTACAGTAGTTACTTTCTTTAAATGAAGCATCGGACAAACTAGCTCTTCTTCAGACTTGTTCTTCAATCTACTGTTTCTCCTTTAATTGGAACCCACAATAAGTTGTAAGCTTGACCTTAAATTGTCAGTAGAGCATGGGAGAAGAGAAACTACTTACTGAGTTGCTTGATTTCATTAGTACACATGATCATGATCATTAGTACACACAGCCTGATTTTTTCTTCTGCTGCTTTCATTCTGAAGTTTCAGTGGTATAGTGATGAAAAACAACTCATTTTACACATATAGATACCAGGACAAAATTCAAGTTCAAATATGTAGCAAATTAAAGCTTTCACAATGAAATTATTGCAGGTTCACTTATAGCAGGTAGCAATTTCCTCCATAAACTATCTTGTGGGTTTTGTTTAATAGCAACATGTCATCAATCCTTGTGCTTATTTTAGAGTTTAATCAGGAGAATATACAATTAAATGAATATTTTGAGGCCCCTGAAGATTGACTTTAGTGTTCTCATAACCGTTAATCAGCTTAGGGTTGGAGGAGGACTAGCTTTCAGTCTTGGAAAAGATTTTTGCCCGGATCAAAGGGTCAGACACCCATCCTATTGGAAATGGAAGGAGAAGGTGGTCACCCTAGAACATGTCTTTCTAAAAGATACCTCCAACTATATTCAGTGACTTCTAAACAGATGTTCTGCTAATTCTAGTAGGGAACCAAACAAAACACAACAGCTGTATCCTGCTGGCGCAAGACCAACATGCTGTTAGGGCTGACTGAAAATACTTGTCTTCCTCAGATGAAAGGAGGGAAGTATATTTTATTTAACCAAAAAAAGAGATAATCTGAATGGTGTCATCACTGTCAAGAGGAATTTTAAGATCTGAATGAACTATGTAACTAAAATGTAAGTCTGAAATACATAAGCAAATTGCTTAAGTCATGATAAGGTATTGTTATATATGGGTTTGAGAGCTAATCTAAAGCAGCATATACAAGAGTAGCTAGAGAGGTAGATTACATACCAGCTTGGTTTTTATGGCTTCCAGTGTTTTCATTGCTGAGTTAAAATTCAAAACAGGTCTTAATTCCACTGTGTTTCCATTTCCTGATTGTCAGCTAATGACTGCACTGTTCCTATACTGGTGACATCAAAATTGCAATAAATTGCAGTACATTAGCTGAATACGTTTTGATACTCAGAAAATATAAAGTGATATGTAGGGCTTGAATTTCACATGGGGAAATACAAAAATATGTAACTGAGAAATCCAAAGTATTCTCTAGTGACTTGCACTAAATGAGTAAATTATACTTGCAAAATCAAGTACTGAAGCTGGCGATTGCTGTTTAAAGGAGCTATTTTTTTTTCAAATTAGCTGTGTTTGTTATGCATTCATCAAATCCCAGTACTCCCAGACAGTCTGAATGTGGTGTTGGCATAATAAAGTCTCTAGAGACTAGAGGGAGTAGACATCCCAGTATAAGTGGGACAGCCTGTTGACTTGAAACACAGCCGCCTTCCCCATCGCAAAATATATGCCAAAGGATTTCAAAATTGAAATTGGTTCTTTACATGTCTTCTTTTGGAAAAGTTGTTTCCAGGTTAAAGAAAAGCTTGGACTCATTTTTTTTTATATATATAATTTATTTAGGAAGGAGCAAGAAGCATAGGGAATCTCAGTTTAAAGGATAGAAAATAAACTCTGGAAAATTCCGCAGGACTTGGAGAAAAGAGTAGTTGCCATGATGGAACTGCCCAGAGCTGTGCACATCCAGCCTTCAGCACGCAATGGGCTGGGACACTGCTTTGTTCACACAGATCAAGGCAGTTGAAAGAAGGGATTAGAGATATGGCAGCAAGCTGAGAGCAGTTGCCTTCAGACACAGCGCTGTCCTTGCATGGAGACTTTCAATCTGTCTTGATGGTACTGGTGGATACGACACGACTGGAGGCACTTAGCACGGAGATGAAATAATCTGTGGAAGCAGTGAATTGGCTCAGCTATGTTCTGTATCACCAAGTCCAGCTATTTAGGACAAAAACTCATTCAGTGATGAGCTTGAAAAATGAAACTTTAGCAAACATAGAAATGGCCAAGAGCATTGCCCAGATTTTAAATAAAAGACAAAGCCCTCCTAGGATCAAGTCCTTGAATGTAAACTTTCAGCTCATTTCGACTCCAAAGCAATCAAAAGTCAATCATCTGCTAAGTCACTTCTGAATGTGGAATGTTTACTACCAAGATTTGTAGAAACCCTTCAGAAAACTCTTCAAAACATCCAAATTTCATCTCCAAATATGAATTAAATTGGAGCAGGGGGAACAGGCTCAATGAATATCATGCATTTCTTCCTGGGAACTCAGCAAAAGTTTTTTACAAGCATTTAAATTTCTTACTTTTAAAAGCCTGAATAATAAACATACATCATCTCGTAGATGCTTGTGTAAACAACATCCATAATATTGAGTTAACCTACAGTGACATTGTAGATAAAAACTAATGATCCAATATGCTTTTGCTTTAGTACTTTTAACAGCCATTTTAAGTGTTTTCCTTTAAGAACATTCAGTTTATTATTGCTCATAATTTATTTTTCTATTTTTATATACAGTGATGAAGAGGTGAATAGTATTTCTCATTTATCTCTGTTTCAACAGGAGGGATATTTGAAACCGTGGAAAATGAACCTGTTAATGTTGAAGAATTGGCTTTCAAGTTTGCAGTCACCAACATTAATAGAAACAGAACACTGATGCCTAATACCACATTAACCTACGACATCCAGAGAATTAACCTTTTTGATAGTTTTGAAGCCTCGAGAAGAGGTAATTATCTCAATTAGTATTTCAGTAACATACATGTTCTATACTGCTTCTTCCCAGTCTCATCTCCTTTTTTTGCTCTTGTCATAACATGTATGTATATAAATGTCAAGCTAGAACTTACCTTTCAAAGTTATTTGAACTAAGAACCAAGTTGGACTTGGACTTGTCATCTGGTTTCTGATAAAACACCTACATCCTGTTTGCATGCTAAGAGCCCCAGATGGAAGGTGGCAAGTCCAACTGATTTTTCCTTCCAAAAAATAGATTTGCCACCTGGAATTCTCAGGAAAATGATCACTGACTAACAGGGAGCACGGTGGGATGTCACAACCCATAATTAGCACACATGCATGGATATCCATTATTCATAACAAATGATTTCTATTGTACTTCATAGCAGAGAGGCCAATAATTTCTTTCTCCTGAAATATTACCAGTTCAGTTCAGGCTTATAGAAAGAGCTACAGTTATTTTGTTATAAATACATGCAAGAATGGAATTTTTGTCTGTTCCTTTATACATTTCTTTCCAGAGGGAAAATTATGGACCATTTTTTTTCATGTCCTGCAGGTAAACTTGAAGTTTGCTAACATTTTAGGTATAGCAGTCTAGTTCTTGGGATTATGGGGTGTGCACATGGCCTGACACAAATAAGTCTGGGAAAAGGCCCACAAATCTGTAAGACATTACAGATGTGCTTTACAGTTCGTTATAATATCCATTACTCTAAATGATGCAATATATGGTTGCTATAAGGCAAATGAAGGTTGGAAAATAAACACGTTTCGCATCGTGAATTTTGCTAGAACACTGGTGAGTTGCTGCCTTCCGAATATCTAAATTACTAGATTTTCCTCATAGCAATTAAATTTCTTACTAAAGACTGGAAAAAGAGGAGGATGGTTTCAATCATCAATGATAGATTTTAATTATACTTATTTACTGCATTATTCTTCAAAAATCAAGTATATGATGGAATTATATGCTATAAAAAGTCAGATATGCTGGATTTATAATCCATATAATCCAGACTGAGACAGGATTTTAGATTTCTGTGATCCTTTAAGAAGGCTTCTGAATTAAACCTAGAAATCCTGTGCGTTTTATGCTGTCTGTAAAACACTCATTCTTATGTTGACAGCAGAAAATAATTGATTTTCTGTCACATTCTATTCCTTTCAGAGAGCTAAATATTAATTTTAAAAAGCTCTGTTTGTTGTAAATGCTTGGATATTTAGCATTCAGCCAATTACAATAATTTCAAGATTTCCCACAAAGCACTATGTCACAAAGAGAACAGCACAGCAATTCAAGGCAGGGCTTTGTCCCAGTCTGTAAAGACCTTTTTAGAAACATTTGAAGTAGATTTTACTAATGTGCAAAAGCAATTAATATTACTTCTTCTTCGGTCAGTTAGCCTGAGATTACATAGGAGGGAAAGACAAATGAAATGCAATTTAAAGGAGGGATTCTTTTGCTAGAAATATTAACAATGGCTAGAGTGCAAGGAGAAAGAAACCTTTGGGTCAGCATGCAGTATACTATTTGCTGATAGTAGATACTAACATCTGACTGATTTGGTATTGAAACAGCTTTTCATTTTTCTGTGTTTACTAAGGGCTCTAGTAAGGGCTCTAGATTTTACCCTTTGTTTTGTAAACACAGATTCCAAAGTGCCATGAATCACAGTGCCCTTCCTTTGCTGCCTGTAGTACTTCAGTAGCCTGGAATTAGAGCATCTCTCATTGGCCATCGTTTTCCAGTCACAAAGGGAATCTTTTTAGCGTGTATTGGGATGCCATGAACATGTTCCCTGAAATTCTGCCATGAAACTTAATTCATGTGACATCCCTTTGGCAAGCCCGCAGTCAGAAAGCTCCTGGTTTCTCTAGGATAATGCCACTTTGAGAAAGGAAATGCAGGAAGAATCAGTGTGATGTGAACATAATGAACAGAGATTTAGGAGTGACATGGTTACCTATTCTCACTTTGAAACAGTGGAGATAGATAGATGAAAATATTTCAATTCTCTACAAGATTTCCAACTTGCTGAGTAGCATTTTGGGGGGTGAACATCACTGCTTTCGCAGACTAATAGCTTCTCTCTCTTCTGCAGCATGTGATCAGCTTGCTCTTGGTGTGGCTGCTCTGTTTGGACCGTCCCACAGCTCCTCAGTCAGTGCAGTGCAGTCCATTTGCAACGCACTTGAAGTCCCACATATACAGACCCGATGGAAGCATCCTACAGTGGATAACAAAGATGCATTTTATATCAACCTCTATCCAGACTATGCAGCCATCAGTAGAGCAGTTTTGGATCTTGTACTATATTACAACTGGAAAATAGTCACAGTAGTATATGAAGACAGCACAGGTATGTAGTACAGATGCACTACAAGTCATGTACTTCTATCTATGAACATATATAAATAAATTTTGTTTTGTGAAATACAGTGTATGTGATCACCTTAGCTTACTTTCTACAGATTTTCCTGGGATAAAAACGTCTCTTAAATTGCAGATAACCTTCTAGCCCTCTGGATTTTGAAAAGCTGTTTATTTCATCAGAACTTTCGGAGGCAGCAGGATGTAACACGTGAACTCGTGGTACTGAATCACTTTCTGCTTCCTCTGTGCAGCCAGTGACACAGCTGCTTCGAAATGATAAACATCGTCATGTGGGGCTGATTATGGATTCCTTCTCTCAGCAAGTGGTTGATCTTAAAAGAATATGTTAACAAAATGAAAGTTCAAATTACAGCATTTTTGTTGTAGAGACTATGATCTCATTCCTTGAAACTATCTCTTGAAGAGTCAGCTCTGTTGTCAGTCAGGCACCTAAAGGTTGAATCTGAAAGCTGTATTTCCTGTAGATGTTTCCAGCCTGAGACTCCTAAAGAAGCCTACTCTTTTCTTTGTGACAAGAACATCCTTGTGGGGTACACCATAGTCATAGATGTCTTGTGGCCATAGATGGACAGTCAATATCAATAACAAATCCTTTTCTATTCACAGAACATAAAGCTGTTAAAAACAAAAGCATTTCTGGGAGCAAGTGATTTCAAAGCGCATGAGACACTAGGACTTCTTTTTAACAGAAATTGAGGAAGAGTATTGATGTTATAAGGCTACTCAAACCTCTGTTGCATATTTTTACATAATTTGGCTTTACTACCCTTTTAGTTGTTTCCGTATATTGTATCAAAAACATGCCATTTGCCTCACTGGAGTGGAAAAGGTTTCTGTTTCTGAGAAATATATTAGCCCTTCTGGGCATTCATTGAATGGCATTTCTAAACTGTTCTCAGAAGCAGTCCTGTCTGGTAGGATTAAGTACCAAAATTTATTGTAAGCATGATTGCAGAGACCATAATCTCTCCTACAGTGAAGACTCTGCTATGGATTAAGCATCCATAATCTGAATTCACAAGAAAAAGTTTGCAGATGAAGCTGAGAGAGATCTGTAGCTCTCCTATCAAAGCACAGGAAACTCTAAGCAAGGCTGATGGACTAATTTTTTTTTACAGGGAACAAAGTAAGATTTAAGGGCACATTTTAAGCAGCAGAAAAGATTTTCTTGGAAACCATATTGTTCATTAGCAGTCCTTAGTGCAAAATAAGCACTATGCTGTCAGCCCAGCTCTGAGACTCGTGTTGCCCTTTCCTTTCTTACTGCCTACAGAAAGACAGTGCCTTTTGCAGCTCCTGGTTTGGGTAACATTTGAACTGATCTTTTGATACTGGCATAAAACAATGCCAGATGAGCCATCAAAGCCTCTGTCTAAACCTTTAAAGAGGATATGTAAAGTAGAGCATATTTAATAAAAGTCATGTTGTAAAACCATGTCTGAAAGACAAGATTCTGCTAAAAAAATTAATCATCTCATCTCTAAAATGAAAATGTTATTTTCATTTCTGCACAACTGAGAACAAAAAAGAAGTACAGTTCTCATCTTGGATCCAAGAGGCAGCTTTCAGCACCAATATTCTATTCATCTTGGACTA
The DNA here is from genome assembly GCA_013389825.1 of Crypturellus undulatus. Lineage (NCBI taxonomy): Eukaryota > Metazoa > Chordata > Aves > Tinamiformes > Tinamidae > Crypturellus > Crypturellus undulatus. Next base: position 1,746,812 of record VWPW01002548.1, on the reverse strand, counting down.
AAAGAGTATACCAGAGGGCTGAAGATAGAAGAAAAAGAGCTGGGCTAACTGTAGCAGTCTTCTTGCATTTCTATTAAGATTTCTAGCTCAGCAGGATTTCTGTTGAACTGCTAGTGCTTCATCCCGAAATATATTTGTGGATTATACAAGTAGAAATCTTTTTCAAGTTAGCAGTATATTATCAAATTAGTATTCAAAAACAGAAAGTGCTATGAACTTACTCAGTTACAAAATGATTGATATCAGAGAGACATAATTTGCAGAGATATTTAGAATGTAAATTAATAATCAAGCATCTGATTAAACTGGAATATGGAAAGCAAACAGGTCAGCTTTGATCACTCTAAGTAGTCTTTGGATTTTGGGTTAAGGTGGGACTTTTAATTTCTGAGTCTTTTTTTTTATTTCTCATCTCACATGTTTGCCATTGATACGCTGCAAGAAGAAAGACTACATTGGACATTTTTTTTCCCTGGTGACTGATTGAATATTAAGAGCAACTTCATTTTTAAATGAACAATGAACTCAGTTATACCAGCCAACTTCCAGTGACCCCTTCCCAGATTATCTAGCCTGCAGATTAATCCTGTTGCAGGTGCAGGGACTACTTTGAAAATTAATTGTGAAAATGCTGCTGTCATCCTTCATGCTATAGCACTGTTCCAAGCGCGTGTGCCATCCTCGTCAGCTCCAGCACAGCGGTTGCTCGCTGTGCTTCTTTGCCAAGCTGAGATTCCCCACTGCCACCGTAGTTGTGGTTTTCACTCTGGCATGGACACATCTATGAAAAGAAATCAAATTACAACTTCTCACTTGGCAATATTTAAAAATCAGTTCTTTTGAGTGAGTTCTGGTTTCCAAATGATACAAACCACTTGCACCTAGCCTCCTTATCTCCATCATCATTTACCATCCTGCCAGGATTTGTAATCCAAACATTTTTTCAGCCACAGCTTTTCTCCAGTCAATGATTTTAGAGTGAATAAAGGGAGAAGAGCACTGCAAATGTCTGAATAGCCTCGTCTGAATGGGCCAGCCTTAGCAGACATCAGCTATTCCATAATGTTTTCTCACTGACGTCTGCTTTCTGAGGTCTGACAAATTATTATCTTACAGTTCCACATTTTTCATGAGCAGCCTATATGATATATGAAGATAGTCAGTTTCCAGAGGCAAACTTTTTACATCTAAGAAGTTACTTCTGTCAACTGAATTTGTAAGATAGAACATGCATAATCTTACCTCAACAGTTCAACATGCCTCTTATTTGTGTTTCCAAGTTTTCTTTCTTCAGCATTTTACCACGTCAGTGCTGTGCTCTTAGTTCATTCAACACTAACCCCGGGGTAAACTATTCCACATCAAATCACATACCTCTTTTTAATATTGACAAAACATTACCACTTCTTTCTTTTAGAAAATTGAAATTTGTTTTAAATCTTCCTACATCTTATCAAATATGGAAGACAGCTTCTTTCTTCTATGGATCACATTAAACAAATTCATTATCTCCTCTTGGTGGACCTATATCACTTTTAGAGGCTTTTCTTCCTGAAATACTTTAGCAAATTCCTTCATGTTTTCCTGAACTGTCCCAATGAGATTTTTACTCTATTGTCCCTTAGCCATCTATATACAAAACAAATCACACTATAGCCTCTACTTCTGTTTCTAATTGCTGTCTTTATTGTGCCAATGAAAGACAGGCTTTCAGCCAAAGTCATCTTTCTTAACTGTGCTTTAATGGCTTTCTGGCTACAGAATAAATTTGTCTTTAAATGATGTCACAGATTACTCTCTGAATTTCTCATCCCACTCATTATTGCCCGATAGTTTCCTAATACTAAGGAAACACAAGACTCCTAAATATATTCATTTTTGTAGTGGAGACTGTCCTTGTGTTTTTCTGTAGTGAGCATCATCGATGTTGTGCTCAGAGTCCCCATGCCGTAATCAACCTTCATTCTATGGATTAATTTCTGTATATATTTCTTCACGGTATTGAAAACAGTGAATTTATATCAAGCATAATAACTCTATTTAGGGGGAAAAATGTCTCCTGTAGTTTTAAAGACAGCCTTTGCAAGACTTGCAATAGTCCGTATGACACCTCCAGTGAACCTCCCAGATTACGTACCATAAGCTATGTTTTATCTTTTCAAGTACTAGAACTGGACACATATCCTGTTCTTTGGTTTAATTTAGTGCTTTGCGATAGATCCCTTCCAACAGCTCTCTTTGCACACTTTGTTATTTGGCACATTGATCTGTAACAGACCCATGACTTTGTCTCAGTTGTCGTACCAGCAACTCAAAAGCAATAACACTACCTTGATGCACGTTTGACGCTGCCTCTCATCTACTCCATCTTCCCTGAAATGAATAATTTAAACTTAGCTTATTCTGAGAGGGATAACTGCAACAAATTCCTCTTCACTGAAAGAACCTCTGACTTTGCTCCTGTGTTAACCAGCTCTCCTAGCATTTGTTTAAGAATCAGAGGGCCTATCATATCAGTTCAATTTATTTATATTGTGCAGAATTTGAGTTCGTACTAATAATTTCTCCAGTATCAATAGAACTCTTTCTTACTTCAATTTTTAAACTTGATTAAATTAACTATGCTTAAAAAAATAGTTAAATGGAGGATGGGGAAAACACCTCCTGCCCACACATGCTACCACACTTAGCCACCAATATGAATGGTAATATGCTTGTTGAAAGATTGTGTCTATGCTATCTAAATATGAATTCCTAAATAAAGCATACGTAACGTGTAATCATTCTAGATATTATGAAGTATTATGAAATATTCAAAGGCTTTCACATGTTTAAAGATTTTACTCATGTCAAAACAAACCATTTCTCTTGCTCAAACCACTGAAAAGCAAACTGGTGATAAAAATGCATCCCCAGATTTTGCTAAATCACTTGAAATTAAAGACAGGAGGAAATTTTCTTGATATCACAGAAAATTCCCAACCCTATTCCCAAAGGAAAAATGTACACTTGCCTGAACAAATGAAAATTAGTGTTTAAACTATGTTTTTCATCCTTAAAGATTTTGCTTATGAATCCTAAACTGAGCCTTTCCTATTAATAGGAAAGACTGGAGTTCTCTCCAAGCTCCTCAAAGGGCCCCTCAGCCACCACAGTGTCCACCTGGCTGGGCTGAAGAATGACATTTTTCTTACTCAAGTTTCAGCTCCACCCTGCAGAATTCCCCTTCCTGCCCTGCTGTTCAAGCAACATGAGCCCCTGTGCGGAGAGCAGCCCATGTCCAGGCTCTGCCCTCCTGAGCTCCGAGTTGCCACTTTCCAGTGTCCCGAGGGGCCAGCAGTGCCCCCTGCCCAGCCAGACGAGCTCGAGACGGCCCCACGGTGCGAGCAAGGCACGACAGCTGTAAGCCCTGCGCTTGCCCAGGTCTCTTTCCCCCAAGGCAGTCGGACCAAGCACTTGACATTTTTAAACATTGATGGTTATCAGATGGACACTTGGTGATATCATGTTCAAGGGGCTGTTGAGCAGGATGAAGAGGAAGAGGAGGACATTGATGTTATTTCCCCGTGTTATTGATTATGCTGGCAGCCAGTTGGTTGAAGGTTTTGTCTAGTCCTCTAAAGAAAAATAGCTGTAGCTCCTTTCACACTCAGATGTTGAGCCAGTCTTTGCCTTCATTTGACATGGCAGTAGGATGTGATAGGAAAGATAAGGTCTGCAGGTAAGGTCTTGAGACTGCATGGGTCTCAAGAGACTGCCATAGACATGATATTTTCCTTCCCCCATAAAGAAGTTGGGAAAGAGGAGACCTTTTTTTTCCACTGAATCTTGTTTCTGCTCCTACAGTTCCCCAACACTTGCAGTTAGGTACTTTTTGCTGCAGGAAAGAGAAACCATAGTAACCAGTCTGAGGTTGTGGACAAGGTGTTCCCTACAAACTGGACTCTTTCCATTCTCTCATCCCAGTTTTTCTCCTTAGAGTCACTCCTCAGTATACTGACTGAATCATTGCAGTCCACAGCTGAACACCTGGATGTGTGAGACAGTCAAAGTTACCATTTTACCGGCAGACTACATAAACTCTCTCAATTGTTAGTCAGAGTTGGAAGCATGTGCCCTATCCTCATAATAACAAGCTTGAATTGTTTCATATTTACACATGCTGGCTTCCAGACAGGCTTCTGTCTCAACCTGTGTGCGATTTACATTTGAATGCTCCTCGTGTTTGATATTCTTTACAAATTGTTGATACTTAAAAACCTGCAAAGAACAGACCTGGCATTGCAGGCAGAGAAAGACTGTGTTTTTCAAAACCCATTGCCAGTACTTGAGGGAAAGCCAGCAGTCCAGAACACAGCAATCACTCGCTATCCTCTGAAGAAACAGCGATGCTTCACGTTGCCTTTTACGTAGTATTGTATCATTCGAGCAAGGACATTCATGCACAAGGCAAATATATGCCCCCTCACAGCAGGACTGCAAAGATTTTTTCATATTTATTGTTTGTTCAATTTTTGTTTAATAACTGCTTCTTTCTCGTATTCTCTCTCTCCTTGTGCACATTTTCAAGGCGGCCTTTTACTTTCACTCAGCAGGAGATCATGAGTTTTCCTGTGGGAAGATTAGGTTTGTGGATAATGAGAGAGAGAGAGGTGTGTGTAATCACACACCTCAAAGAACTTGTAACAATCTCTCTTTGTTTTTGGAGGCAGTACAAATTACAGAGGAGTGCTGAATTAGATGGTAGAATTGCACAGTGTTTAAATACTTGGACAATTCTTCCAGTGGTTGAGCTCCACTGACTGCAAATAATCTGTGCATATTTGTACCAGCTGAAGACTTGGTCCTAGAAATCATATTCTTGTGTTTACAGATACAGAATTGTATCTGAAAATATTTCAATTCTCTACAAGATCTCAAACTTGCTGGGTGGCCTTATGCCAGTCATTTAATTTCACTGTGCCCTCGGGCTTTTTGTTTCTAAAATGAGGATAAGAAAAAATTAATGCTGCCCTCTCTGGGATATTACAGTATATGCTGGGACGAGGACAATGAAAGCCATATGAATGCCTATTTAAGATAATCATTGGTAAGTGCCACTCAGACCCACCAATGGCTTCTAAGTGAGCAATAGTAGGCATGCTGTGCATGAAACATTTTTTCCCTTTCTCTGCTCTCATCTGCTTGTACCCCAAATTTGGCAGAAGAATCAAGGAAGTTTCCTCAATTCCAGGTTCTTTGTGTTTAACATTGATATTTGAATTGAATAATTAGCTGTCAGAGAAGAAAACATATACCTTTTTTGAAATTCTTCGAATCTTCAAATCTTCAAATCTCATCAATGCTGCATTGATACAAACAGCTTCTGTGGACAATCAATTCAAAACATGATTCAGAGTATTTACTTGCTAAAGCTAAATATGACTGTGAAAGGAAACGGTGCAATGGCACTGGGTGATAGGTTGGCAAATATAAAGTTAACAGCTTAACATTTAGATAGGTGAAATAGAGTGGGAATGATAAGGGGTCCACATGACAATAAATAGTCATTGCACAGAATGGTTAGCTGAATACCTCTGTACCATTTTTTCAGGTCTAATCCGCCTGCAAGAACTCATCAAAGCCCCTTCCAGATACAACATTAAAATCAAAATCCGCCAGCTGCCCTCTGGGAATAAAGATGCCAGGCCTTTGCTCAAGGAGATGAAGAAGGGCAAGGAGTTCTATGTGATATTTGATTGCTCACATGAAACAGCAGCAGAAATCCTTAAGCAGGTAAGGGGGAGGGTTCAGGGCTCCTTACGTCTCCTGAAAGCTGTCAGCCTATCTGTTTCTGACTTCCTGGGAAATGCCAAAATTGAATTTGCTGTTATTGGCCAATTGACTTTTTAATATCAGAGATACAACTATGAAATCACTGACATTAGGCAATAGACTTTCCAATAACAGAAACCGTGGTTGCTACAGGACACTGTACAACTTCTGAGCACTCAATGAGGTTTCAGGGCTTCAACCAAGCTGTAAGGACTATGTTTATACAGCAAAAGGAAATATGGAATTCTTTTTAATACTTCAGGTTCTGTGGCAGGAGAGCTTGCACATTTATTTAGTTTGTCTTGTTTTAATCAATAAATTTTTTATGTCTTCCCCCACAAAAATAGAAAGGGACCCATTTTGCTACCCTCAGGCACCACACCAAGTTATTCCCTCCACAGCACCTGCACATCCACTGCAGACAAGAGAAAAACTCTGCATTCACATCACTGTAGCAAAGGAAAATTTCTTCTGCGAGTGCTATCTCATCAACCTTTAAATTCTGATACAGCAAGAAGATGAAGTGATGGTAGTATCAGAGGAAAGAAGTATACTTTGAAACAGGAAGAGAGGCTACTGCTCAAGGACTGATGTAGCCCTGACCTAAATGAGAAACTCGGACAGTCGCAGAACGTAAGGATAAATGCTCCAAAGCCTGATATTAATGGGCTGGGACATTACCAGGAGCACACAGAGAATGGTGCAAATTAGAATTTACTCTTGTCACTTACTATATATTTCTAGACGATCAAAGTCTAAAGCACTGGTTCCCACAGTTCATTGACCTATAAACAGTAATTCCAAGCAAGTAATGCACAGCCAATAGTGTTTTGCTTTTTGTTGCCATCGTGTGTGGGGGTGGTAGAGTGCTTTTCTGTTTTGTTTTTAACTGTCAGACAGGCTAATAGGAAACACTGACCATAGTCCATTAAGAGAGGGTCCACTGATCCAAATTCACAGCAGTGAGCCATCTCCAAGAGGTTAAAAGCTAATGTTCCTGTCCCAGAATGTTCTCAGGAAATATTTCAGTTATGCAGAGCAACATGCTATTTTGTACTGTCAGTACGACAGCTGGATGCATTAGACTGCAGAGCCTGAAACCATCCTCTCTACTCTGGAGAATCACAGTCCTGTTAATAGAGGCTTCCAGGATGGTGTCCTAAATCTGAGGCAAACAGCTGAGAGCAGGCGCACAAGTTCCCATGAGCCAGGGGGATGTTGCATTTATTGCTGTCAGGAAAGTTGGTTTGTGCTAGATTTTAGGGTTTTCTCAGTAAATTTAAGTGGTAGCAGGGCCGTTCCATTGGGAACGTGAGGAAAGAGCCGGGGGGATGTGCAATCATCACAGCTGCTCTCTCACATGACGGGGAGGGAACACACCATCAGGAACAGCACTGACGGGAAGCAGGAGGGTTGCTGTCCCCCAACTCTGCTCCCGAGTAGGTCTGTCCAAAAGCATTAAAACATGACAGCAGGAACAAGCTGCTCCAACACGAGGTTTGCAGGGACAGAGTTAAACTGACAACATGAATTTTCAAGGATTTGCAAGAAGAAAGTGCAGATGTCCGGCACACTGTAGGAGGCACAAGGCTTCAAATTTTCCAGGTCGAGTATGAAAAAAAAAAAGAATAAAATAACCCTAGTGTCAAAAGAATAAGAGGTACCGCTAAAAGATGCAGTAAGACAGGGTAAAGTGGCAGAACAGTTTGCGTGGGAAACAAATCATGGGAGACAACTGGCAAGCTGCAGATTCAGAAAATGCTCTCCAACACCTTAGAAGCTCAGAGAATGATGGTGAAAAGCAGTGTGGAGGGAAATTAAGGGAGTATACCTGTGGATCAGAGCTGTGGGGAAGGAAGCAACATAACTACAGGCTAAAGCGAAAGGGAAAATGGCTTTGATATGAAATAGACCCATGGCTGTATCTAGATACTGACAGTAGTAACTCAGGTATTGCTGTTCCTCATTGCGAAAGGCAGCTGCGAAATTCAGAGGTGTAGAAGGGTCTGAATTTGCAGGTATGACTCATACGATTGTAGGTTAGCTGCTTGAAGTGCTGCGGTTTACATTCTCATCATCACACAGAGAAATCCCTAAGTAATTCAAACCTGGATGAAAAGAAGACATTAAACAGAACACTATGGAAATTATTCCAATAAGACTCTGCAATGTCAATAGAGAATATTCTTGATCTGGAGACTTTGTAAACCATCCAATAGGTATGATGGAAAGCTATAAATCATTATGAAACTATAGAGGGCTTCCAATAGCAGCAAGAACCACAGCCAACAGTCGTATAAATCAATCCTAATAGCAACAATTTCTTATCTGCCTACTGTATTTATAATAATCCAGCAGCAGCTTAGTAGCCCATGTAGGAAAAGATGAATAGACCAAGTAGAATTTTTCTTGAGGGGGTGGTGTGCGTGGTATTTTACGGATTAAAGCTACAGCGGGGTCATGCGGGGGCTATGCTAGGGCTGCATTTCTCCCTCCAAGTCACAGGGTGCCAGCTCTGTGCTGGGAGCTTCTCCATCTCCTCTGTACAGCTCCGTTGGGCAGCTGCAGCATCTCTCACCACCCCCTTCAATCTCACCTCGGCTGGAGGAGAGGCAGAAGGAGAGGTCTGACCTGCTCCCCCTGCGCTCCCCTGCTGCAGGACAGCCAGGCAAACTGGCAGGAACGTTCCTGCCAGCAGCCGCCGTCCTTCCTCCGGGCTGCGAGCAGAGGCAGGGCAGAAAAGCCGCCTGGCTTCTGCGAGGGGTACCTGCTGCTGCATGCTGCGGCGCTGGCAGCAATGGCTCTGCACGCAGGTGCAAATCACACCGGAGCGCAGGAGGCGCTGGCTGTGCCACAGCTTGGCTCCTGGGGAATGATGGAAAAGGAAGGTCGGAAAGCTCTTTGCGGGAGCTAAAGGATAAATACCTCAGAAGCTGTGTCCTAAAAGAATCAGCCTATGGAACTCAGTTTGGGAGTACAGGTCTACCTTGGCCAGCTGCCTTGGCTGATACGGGACTAGGAGATAAGACCAGTTCACTGGACTGCCTAGAGCTTTTGTTTACAAAGCAGCACAAAAATCAGATTTCTTCTCTTAAATGAGAATATCTTCTGTGTATTTATAGCTCCAAATACAATACCACACTTCTACCTCATGCCCAACAAGAACAGGCAAATCAATAAGCTAATTTAAACAAAATATAAAGCCTGCATGCAGCTGCAGAGCCCATTCCCTTAACTCATACATTTTGTCTTATCTCTGACATGCTGCAGAGAGCCCAGCTTTTCGCAGTCCCCAACCAGTGTAACAAGGAAACCAGTGTAACAAGAACAGGAGGAAATTGTGATTATTACTTTCTGCCTTTTCCAGTAGTTGCTTTGACCTTTTTCTCCAATATTGCCTTAGGGGAATTGGTGAGCTCATGGCACTGGAGCTCATCAGCACTGTCTCAGGCAGATACGTAACCACCTGAAACCATTGGTTTATGTTGACCGAAGTGGCCTGTTGTATGGGCATCAGGATGGCCTGAAACTACCTGAACATAGAGGTTACACCAGCAAACCTTGCAAGTAAGGATGTGCTGCACTGGCCAAGCTTATGCAAAAAGTTGCAACCAGTCTGTCACAATCATGGTGTGCCTGAAAATGCCAGTCCTCCCTGCAGGCAAGAGACTTGGCTCCTGGCACTTTTAAACTCAAAAGTGAACAGATTTTCTATCAAGGAGCATGACTACTAGAGATGTACATGCCCAAAGCAGGAGTTAAGTACAGCTGTGGCTCATTAATGCAATATTGTGTGATCTCCTCCAAAGTCCCTCCTCCATATCTGCTTAAGCTCTCTATGGGCCTCCCTGTTTGATTTCAGCAAAGGATGTCTAGCCTCCCTTTCCTTTCCAAGCTTAAAAATAGACATCCCAGTAGAGATGAGCTGAGCAAGAACCCTCCAAATCTTCCTCAGAGCAGTAGGATGGGGTCCCTTGCAAAAGGAAGTCAGAATGCTTTCTCAGAGAAAAGTGTGGTGGTCACAGCACTCACCTAAAATGTTCGGCATTAGAGATTTAGTGCTCTGTCTAGACTAAAGGCAATTAATTCTACAATTCAATTAAAGCCAGTTATTGTGAACTGTAGTCAGCTTTGTGTGCAAGCCTTCCAATATATATCCTTCCAATATCCTGCACACACTTTATTTGGTCTGATACTGCCTTTTCGTATGAAGGACTTATTTGAACAGCTTAAGTTTCAATTTATTCTTCTAACTCACCAATGACTGATATAGATTTTACTGGCAGGCAAACTCATCTCCCATAAATTAGGTAGTTACTATCCTTAAATTATAGACTCCTCTCAACACACCTTTAAAATATTTTTTATGGAATATGCAGTATTTTAATCAGATTTAGGACACTCATAATGCATTTCATAAAGACAGAAGTCTTTATATGCTCACTTTCACAGTGTGATAGAAAGAGCAGCAAAATAACTAATTCTGTGCTTACAGGAGTGCAAAAATTAAGTGTCACTCTAGTTAGTATACATTCTAAGTGTAATAATAAATGTGTGAAGACAAAACATCAGTTCTTGAATATGCTACCTCAGATAGCCTGGTGGAGGGGAGGAGTGATTCCCATTGCTAAAAAACAAGATAGGATTTTCTCTGTTCTCATTTCTGCTGGGGAAATTCCTTATTGCTGTAGCAGATCCTCCCAGCCCAAGAGAAGAAGAGAAATACTCATTTCAGTGGTTGTCTTCTGTCCTCTTGAATTTATAAAGAGGGGAGATATCCTCTTCTGGCCACCTGGTTCCTTCTGAAAGGTAGCCAAGGGGGATCCTAGCCCATGTGTAAAGACATTAGGAAGACACCATGAAAAAAGAGTGAATGTTACTGTGGTTCTCACAAGAACCCTCATGTCCTGCATCATTTCAGTGGGGAAGGTATAAACTAATACAATACTAGATGGCATAGATTTTCTTTTTTATAACTTGCATTGTGATAGTCTCACCTTCCCAGGTTGAGGAGAGCTAGTTATTGTGAACGGCAGTCAGTTTTGTGTCCCTCCTGGGAGGAGATCTGAGGAGATCAGCACTCGCTGACTGAGTGCTTAGAGGGCTCCCAGCCTGTCAGAGAGTGCAGTGAATCTGCCTGGGGCATTGGCTTCCCTGTCGTCCCAGTGAAGTGTATTCTGGAGCAAGCCAGGAGTCTTATTTGGCCTGTGAATGCAGATTTCTTTCCCTTGTAAACAAATGGATTGGAGCAGGGAATGCATTCCAAAACCACTCCCCACTATGTAGTCAGAGTCCAGGCACAGGCACATATTAACCCAGAAATTTGTACTTGGGTTTCCAAATCTAAATGTAGGTCTCCATAGAAGCAAAGCCTGTCATCACCTCGGTAACTTTATTCTGATGTTGGAAGATAAGCAGCATAGGCTGTTAGTCAGAATACAGATTTTAGGGATTGCAGTTGTACACTCTCATAGCTACTCCATGCAGAGACTTCTGCTCTTGTTACCTCTGCTATCTAGATGGAAGCTAGCAGAGGGTAGAAGTGCAGTGGTGTGCTACTTCTTGCCCGTATAGCTGTTCTTTGCTTTCTTTGAAGATTCACTTGGTGGTATAAATGCAAGCAGACTTTCAATCTGAAAGCATGCTTTCAGTTTTGGTACTATGAGCCTATGCCCATACTGGATTTTGAAGAGCAGTGCTGCTGCCCTAGCTCTGTGGGATCTCTTCAGGAAACAGAAGGAGCCAACTACAGCAAACTGTGGCTCTGGAGAGATAAGTTTGTCCTGTCCTACTGCTATGGCCCTGGTTTCCAATACCAGCTAAGTATTTGCAGAATATATCCTCCTTTTTGACATGGCACATGTCCCTTTTGGAGGAGCTCTCTTCCAGCTGGACCACTGTCATGACTGAGCGCGGTGCAGGCTGCACTGAAGGCTTCTAGTGAGCTAAGTTATGCCGAGTAAGGCTGTCTGAATGAAGACCGTAGAAGCAAAATATAATCCTCTCCATTTATATAGCAAAATAGAGAGGCAAGGAGGTAGAAAGGGTTTTGTTCATTATAGTTTATCCTGCTGATCTGAGGGAACATTGGTGGTACTAATTAATTAGATAATGAGATGCCTTACTTTAATGCTGATGAAATTAAACAATAGCAGGAGTGAGGAAAATGCAAAATGAAAACAAGCAAAGGGTTGATGCAGTTCCCCCTAATATGTTTCACCATGATTCTACTTTCAGCCTGCCTTGAGGGAAGACTGACACTAGCTCTCAATGTGGAGATAATTTTTACAAGGTGAATATATGCAAGGTAGAAGCAAACCAGAAATTAGGCCCCGAAGAGATTTACAGACATAAAAGATGGTATCGTTTATCCACTCCCTGTCTACTTGCCACCTATATTTTGTCTGCTGAAACTCATTCAGATTCACATTGATGTTCATGATCCACAGCTAAAATATAGGTGTGCTAAAGGCAAGGCCTGAACATCTGACTTGAGTGTGACTGAAAGGGATGATTAGATATGGAAGTCTTTTCATCTTATTCCCACGATAACCAGTCCACAGTTTCCCATATCTGGGTTTAGCTGAAGAACAGATTTTATACAAGCCTGGGTTGGTAGGAGATTAGCAAGGAGCATGCAGAGTATTTCATTCTCGTTCCACTAGTTTACATTCATCTAAGATTCACAGTAAGTAAAAGCTGTTATTATTTAAATAGGACATTTATATCATATGCATAATTATTTAAGTAGTTACATGTAAAGTTATTTAAATAGGAATGTGATATGCAATCTCCCTCTAGTTTCTCATGGGCAGATAAATGAATCCATTGCTTTCCCTTCTCTCTTTCGGACTGCTGTGCTTGTTTTCAGTTGTGGGGAGGGTACTTCACCTGTGGGAAGAGCCCGTGCAGCTGCTTTGCTCTGGCTTCAGAGATATCCCAGGCTGAAGTGAGTCTTTTTATTGTTGTCTCTCTCACATCAGTTGGTAGAAACCACAGTTCCTCTAGCTGATACCTGACAAACACAGAGCAGAAGAGGAGTCCTTACTGCTGAGATGATGCAAGTGTAACTAACTCCTCTATCTATATTCCTAGGAGCACCTGAGTCATGAAGTTCATGTTTTGAGTCTTCAGCACAACGATTCATTTTTCTTTAACTTGTCCTACGCCCCTGCTTTTCTAATACCATTCTTCAGAGTGGGTATTTGATACTGTCATCATATACGCCCCTTCATTAGAAATTTTACTCAGGAACCACGTAATCATAAAACAAAAGTAAAAGTTGCTATAACCATAACTGCTAACTTATTATCATCCTTAATGATCATTAGAAGGGAGGATGGCTTTTCCCGTAACCAGCACCAAGTGAGAGGGTAGAGCATGGTGGAAGGTGAGGGCCAGCCTGGGGCATCAGCTCTTATTGCTGAGCGAGAGGAGGACATCTTTCCTGTATGCTTGCTACTTAAGAGCTCCCTCACAGCCAGCTGTAGTTTCACGTCTTGGTTGGGTTGTCATTAATACTGAAAATACAAAAAGCAGGATATTGATTAAGTGATTCTGGGCTGCTGAAAACATTCATGGAAGAGGTCCAGGTGGTGTCGGTCAGGCAGCCCTGGTGTGCAAAGTCCATTCCAATCCCATTGCAGTCTTTCTACCCATAGTGATAGTGACCCCTGGGACTTGGTCATGGCAGATAACACGGCTTGCTGAACTTCTCTTTTTAAACCTGCTGATTTCTGGTTTTATGGTTCTGTTTGCTTTCCAGATACAACCTTGTAGCACGTCTTTTGAAACCATTATTAGTCACAGGCATGTCCTGTCTGTTTATGGTGCATTATTTGGGAATCAATATTGTCATAAAAAACTTCTAATTCAAAATACTAACCTTGGATTTGTGAGGAAAATTGGATGGATTAATGGAGCAGGGAAGCTGCAGCAATCCAGGCTATGTAATGCTTTCCAAATGCCCAGGTTATATACTTCATAATCATTAAAAGTAATGTATCTTTACAAACAGTACAGTGGTAGCTCCTATTGCAGTGCAGGTGGGTTTTCAATGACCATAGCAGCAAAGTAATGCTGAGTGTCCAAAGCAATGATGAGTGTCCTGATTAAAGTATGTGCACGTTTTTCTGCTTATGGTGTATTTGCCAAAAAAACCCCAAATAATAATAATAAAAGGATTCTGATTATCTTAAAACTATTCAATCACTCAGGCTAAATTTGAACAGTTATGGTATCTAGGATAAATACTAGTTGTCAGGACTAGATTAGATTTACCAAAGGGTTGCCATCGCCCTCTTGTTCAGAAGCAAGCAAGGAGTAAGTTTGGTTTCTTCCTCCACCTGGAAAGACTGTGAAGCATTTCTCCCACATTCCAAAAATAGTGATTTGCTTGCTGGGTATAAGGTGTTTGCACTGGTTGGGATCTAAATCTGTTGTGTATGTGGCCCTCCATTTAACACACACACACACACACACACACACACATGCACACACAANAAAGAAAGAAAAAAACCACCGCAGCAAGAGCAGAAATCCAAGCATTAGTACGTTAGCAGAGATGGTTTGCAGCTCTAATGGGTCACCTTTGCCCCTTACTGAAATTCTCTTTTTTTCTTCCCTGTTTTTATTCTGTGAAGTTAAGAGTAAGAAAAAACTGCACGGGCTAGTTTTTGTCACCCTACTCTAGAAACCGCGCTGTGATACACATAAGGGTGATAGCTAGCAGATTCTTGCCACTGTCATGTTGTAGAGGGGAAGCTGTATTTCAAAGCACTATGTAGGTTAACATTGTATTGATTCTTTATTGCCATAAAATTTGCAGGCAGGCAGATTGCATTTGATAAGTTCTGATATGTTCTGATATAAGTGCAATGGAATCATAAACTTCATATTAGGTTTTCTGACTCAAGCTAGAGCTAAAACTGTAATGAATCAATAATTCAGCACTGGATATTTGTAGCCTTCCTTTTCACATTTATTAATATGCTCTTGGTTTTGTATTAATGTAAAACAATGAATCAACTGTGAACTTCCTGTAGAGGACCCAAATTAATTCAAAGTTTTACTTGGCTTCAGAACACATTTGTATCCTTATCACCTAGTGGCTGACCTGGGTCCCATATGAAGTAATAGGTTTATTTCAATACTTAAAAAAAATAAAATAGTGTCGTGACTGGTGCCTCCTTCATGTAGCAGAGACCTTAGGCACTTAGGCACCTTAGAAACCCAGGGAGCAAAACTGAGTCCAACCAAGTCATCTGGGAAGTAGTTTGAATTCAAGCTACTATATATCATCTTCTGTGCATAAATAAGAAACATCAGTCCCTAGAATTGCCAGGTTGCTCATTTTTACAGGTAATAAAATAACTCTAAGAAATGCAATAGAAGAGGACTAATAAAGTAAGGAATAAAAAAGGCAATTTTGACATGTAAATTCAATGAAGTGCTTCAATAAAATACTTGCCTTCCGGCTTGATTTTTTTGCGGTTGGAAATGGATTGGTTGTTTGTGATTAACACTGAATTGTTTTTATTATCTACTGCAGCTAAGAAAGGTTAGGGTCCTTCTTTTTCTATGATGTGAGGAATTGGCCTTCACGATCAAGCAATTGATTTACCGAGGTTTTGCCACACAGAATTCTGGAAAGCTAAATATTATTATTTCTATGTACCTCTCAAATAATTGTTCAGGCATTGATAGAGGTGTTTTAACATATTGTTTGTATCACATGCTTACTTTACTGTGATCAAGCTCAATAACATTTCATCTTTGTGTGTGTAGCAATAAATTTGTTGGCAATAAATTTGTCACTAGTTACCTAGTTCACACATCCTTGTCCTGGTCCCACTGTCCCAGGGAAGAGAAAATGTTTGAATCACAGCAATTGTGCATGTGGACACGATGGCAAGCATTGGTGATACTGGTTTAAGACTAAAGAACATCCCCTTACACCCACTCAGGAGTTTTCCATGGGCATTTCCAAGTGGCATGCCACCAATTTTCAGGTTTGTCCTGATTTGCCTGCCTGTCTACAAGGTCCCATAAGGTTCCCACCTAAAGTCAATATGTGCTTAACTGTCCTCCTTACCCTAGAAACACCACCTGAACTCGCATAGCTTCAAAAGGTGCGACTCTGTGGGAGAATATTCGAGGAGATCCGAGAAATCCTTTCTTACTGCTTGTTTTGACAACCTCCCACAGAACTTAATTCCCTAGCGAAGAAGAAGCATTTAAAGAAGCTTTCTTCTCCTTGTTTTTTTTCTGTTTACTTCAGTAAGCACTCACCAAGTGACCTGTTCTCACATGACTGATAGTGCAGAATAAAAATTTAAAAAATGTCTAAGTACTTTTCACTTAAATTCCATTGTATGACAGTAAATTCCTTTTCCAACAATTCTCAGCTGCAAACAAAACAATTTTACTTTAAAAAAAAATCAGCTCCTAGTTATCTCTAGTCAATTTTTCTTGTCCTGGAAGTTTTGCAACTTTTAATCTCTCTCCTGAGCAGAGGTGATAAAAACATCATTTAACTAAAATATGATAATTTTCAGTCCTGAAGAAAAATGTAGATTTTATTGCACTAAAGTCTTTATAACTTGCAACATTTCTCCAGATTAGTCCATGCTTTTCAAAAGACTATGCAGTAACCTGAAAGCATTGAGAGTAAAGCACATTCATATTTAAATTTCTTCCAACAGATTCTCTCCATGGGAATGATGACAGAATACTACCACTACTTTTTTACAACACTGGTAAGAAATGCTAAAGTTTGGGGGTGAAT
Organism: Crypturellus undulatus; assembly: GCA_013389825.1. Classification (NCBI taxonomy): domain Eukaryota; kingdom Metazoa; phylum Chordata; class Aves; order Tinamiformes; family Tinamidae; genus Crypturellus; species Crypturellus undulatus. Next base: position 1,730,212 of record VWPW01002548.1, on the reverse strand, counting down.
TTTCTTTATTGCAGAAAAGAGAACTAAAGATTTTCACTTTTTTTTTCCTCTGAAATTAGGATTGCCATTATTGAGGAAAACCTCGAAAGAATGAGTAAGCTTTAGTATGTCAGGAGTTCTGTGAGGATGGCTAACCATTTAATACTATGAAAATCATTTGCACTGTTGCACTTAGGGAGAAGCTATCAGCGTAGCTGGGTTAGAATAAAACAAAATAATTTATGAACCATCTTGAGTCCAGGGTCCCTGTGAAGTTCTGCAGATGTCGTGGTGAAGCCCCTGCCCATGGAAGCATGCAAGCTTGCCCTCGAGAGTCCCTCTCTACCTCCAAAAATGCCATCTAATTTTTATAAAGTTGAAGACCGCCCTGCTCCGTTGCACTGGCCTGATCCCTCTAGGCTGGTTTTGTTGAGCGCAAGACAAAACGAACACAGTCGGGCTGCTCTGGCAATAAGTCAGAGGCTGCTGTATCTAAGATGTGTGCTTTGTCATAGCAGGTGTCTGACAAATAATGTTTCTAAATAAAGTGTTTTATTTACTCACAAAACCAAACCCACATATGTGTAGCATCACTTGGGAAATTTTAAGGCATATAGTGAATCACAAGTCCTAAATTTTCCTTTATGGCACAAATGTATGAATAACTATCTATCATCTCACACACACAATTTCTTTATTTAAATATATGTGCTATATATTTACTCTAGCTCAATCTATTTTTGAGATTCATTTGCATTCTGTATCAGAAAGATAGAAATGAATAAAAAGCCCATTTTAACATGAAAAAATGTAAAAAAAAAAATACTGTGGGCGTTACATTTTTATGCCATAGCAGCAAAGCAAGAATCATATGCACGCGTTAGTGTGGAGGGTATATTGAAATAACCAGTGTTGGTGGTATCTAGACAATATGGTATGGTAAATGTTGACATTTTGATGGTAATCGTGGTATTGCACCATGACCCACACATTTGTCATTTTACTGGCTGTCTGGGATTGGCAGAAAATCCGTTTGCAAAGAAGCCTTCAGGCTTTGAAAAGCCGTTATCATATTTCCACTGCTTGACAAATACAAGTGTGGAATGTGTCGTGCAATTATATCATTGAGAACATCCAATATTTTCCTGCCTGTAAACATCAAGCAACTAAAGCATCTGGAGTCACTCTGACCTGACGTGTCCATTAGACATCCTGGCAACAAGTTACCTAAAGCAGTCAAGGCAGGAGAAAACTCAGGATTTTAAATTTTAAAAATGTACCGCTCTCCATGTCTCTTGGAATTTCCCTTCCTAGAGATGAGAAGTAAGCTTAACATTGCACAACCAATCCTTTACGTTGGGTTGTCAGAGCCGTAACATTACTAGGGGACTGATATAAATTAAAATCAAATACTATTGTAAAACCTGGTTGCAAAATAGTGTTGTTATGAGGAACTGATTTTTATATTCCAATAAAGCAGATATCTGGTTTGTCAGAAATTTCCCACAGCTTTGGCTTATTCCAATTTATAATCAAAATACTTACCACTAGTCTTTGTGGGCAAAAACAGAGGGTTCGCAAAGGAAAGAGAAAAACACTTAAGCCAATTAGAAAAGCAAATGCATTTTTTTGCCTAATTGTAACTTCCCAAAGTTTTATTTTAAAATGCTACATCTGGTTTTGTTTGCTTTCTTAATGATGATTTAGGATCTATTTGCATTAGACCTGGAACCCTACAGATACAGTGGAGTAAATATGACAGGGTTCCGCCTGCTCAACGTTGAAAACCCACAAGTTTCATCAGTCATTGAGAAATGGTCTATGGAACGTTTGCAGGCACCACCGAAGCCCGAGACCGGCCTCCTTGATGGCATGATGACAGTAAGTGAATAACTAGAGCGAAGCAGTAATAACTGATGCCCACAGTGCGCTGCGCAATGACTTGCCACCATGGGTGAAATGATCCCATTAGTGTTTTTTAATTTGTTGTGCAAATGCTGAAGCTGCATTCACCAAAAAAGTCTTCTTTGTACCCACTTTTTTTGCTGTGTTAACCAATGTGGTGCTTACCTATAGGACCAAATACATGCAGCCGAAGAGATGAGTAACAGACTTCTCTTTTTGGGCAGCCATCCAGCTAACACTCTTCATCTCTTTTTGTAAAATGTATATACCGCTGCCTCATTTCTCTAATAATGCTCTGGATGGAGCAAAGAACATAAAAACTAGCAGAGGAGGTGCAGGATTTATAACCTGCAAGGAAAGATATTGTACATGTGGACAAGTAATAACAGTTTTAAATTGGAAAAAGTGCCCCTGCTCTTCATTTCCATCATTGACAGCAAATCTGCCTTTTAAGATATAATTTAAAGATAAATGAAAGGTACCTTCAAGTCAGGAAATTAGGATTTCCTCCCCACCACTCCCGCAAGAACCAAAGGAGAGAATGGAAGCAATTACCTGGGCTGGGTGACTCCATTCAGTACTGGAAGGCTGCAGGGTTGTCATTTTTTTTTCAATATAAGATAATGTGTCTTATGTACTGAATAGTGTTGGAGGTGATATGAAATAGATCTTATTGCAGATGATTGCAGGGGAAATTTTGAAGCATCCTAACATCCTGAAGAGAAATGCATTGTCTGCTATGTATAGCATTTTAGGAAAAGTAGCTCATTTGAGCAATCCTGGTGTGCTTGGTGATGCGCAAAGCAGCAGGGGAGACACTCTTGGGGAACTTCTGATGTAAATAACCAAGACACTCAAGGTTAGCTATTTATACATAGCTATTCACCTTCATTCACCTGACTGCAAGACTGTGGTTTTTAAGAAAACAAAATTCTTAGTAGACTCTTGCAGTAGACTCACTTCCTTTGCATGTCCAGAATCTCTTTGCATCCTTGATGCTCTGACACAGCATGAGCATCGAGGAAGACATGTTCCCAATCAGTTCTGATCATTTAAATACTCATAGCAAATTCTACTTATTCAATTGGATGGAGATCTGCAATACTGCTATATTTTGGTAGACAGTAAGGCTATGACAAGATGCATATTATCAGGAAATCAGGATAACTCAAACTACTCTTAATGCAGGATCTCTCCTTCCTGGTTTATGTTGTACCATTTGCCCTGATCTCAACCTGTGTAGACTGGCAGGGCACAACCTGTTTTTCACAATCAGAATTTTGAATTTACTTCCCACTTTATGCCCAAATCACGCACAGAGGTATAGCTTTTAATGAGACCTTCAGATTTCCCTGCAACAATTTAAATAGAATACCAAAATCAGAAAAAAAAATCAGAACTAACTCTTGGTGCTTTTCTTCTCGTGCATAAGCACAGCCATAATCCTATTGGTAGTTCACTTCAGAAAATGAGATGACCTTTTATCCTCCACATAGCCCTCAAGCCCTGAAAGAGACCCAGCAGGGAGAGGAGAAATAAAATGTTAAGGGAGGTAATACAGCTACCAAATTGCTGCACAGCAGGTTGAGGAACACCAAGTTACACCAGCCTGAGTGTGGCAATGCTGCTGACATATAAAAAATGTTGGATGCACCATCTTATCTGCTAACACTATTGGTGATCCTAGATAGGAATGTGAAATGAGACCTACACTGATCTGCATTTGAACTGGGTATCTCCTGAATCTCAAGACTGGGACAGCAGGGCAACAAGTAAAATTCAGTCCTGAATGGACGTGTCCCCAGTCTAACTCATAAAATGAAGTGTATAGTCATTAATGGGCACCTTTTCGCTGACTTTGAGGGATTTCGGCTCAGTTACTGCAGCTGTTTGGAGCAAGAATCTGTTTTAAGATACTTGACACTCAGAACAGCTGTTATTGTCTTCTTCTGCCTGTCTCACTATTTATAGTATTTTCAATTTGTTCTGATTGTTGGAACATCGTATGATGCAGATCCTGACCAGTGTGTCAAGAGTGGTTCCCAATATACAGTATATTAAGATTAGCTGGTAAATTCAGATCACATTTAATTATCAGCAAAAACCTTCATTGCTGGTAAGACTGATGCTGTTGTAATTTACTTAGGTAAATGAAACAAAGAATCAAATCTGTTAATTTCCCAAAGGGACTGCATGGGAAAGGAATAAAAAAAAATGGATTTGTTTTGCAGTTCATATGAACGAGTCCAGTTTCTCATCTGCTGCATTAGTACCTGTTTTATTTTAAGGACCCAGTATATGGCTTAATTATTCAGTAGCTTTACAAGAAATGTAAGCACTTCCTTTTACAAGATCCCTGTGCATTAGGTGCAGCATGTCCATTCCCATCTTATGCGTGGGAGCACTGAAGCATAACAGAGGTAAGGGTGACGTTTTCCAAAGCTTCACAGCGACAAAGGGTGTGTTGGCTCTCAATTTGAAGCTTAGTATGCTTGGTTTTAAACAAACCCATTCCAAAGAACATGGATGCACAGCCAGCCTCCAGCTGAATTTTAGTAATATTTAGGTATCTCAGAGGTGTGTTGATCTTCCCTACCACAGGCTGCTGGAAGTTAGATCTACGAGTCCATCGCAAAATAGCCACCTCAAGAAGACAAGTTACCTCCCACTACAACAGCATGTGGGTTGGTCAGGGAGCTGCCCACACCAAAGCCTGGTGGAGCCTCGTTCCCTGTTTGTGCCAAAAGCCGCAGTCCTCAAGGGCAGCATACACTCAGAGATGGTGAACAAGTGCTTGGTGAGGTAGATTTCCCTGGCAAATAGTACCTGCCTAGCCTCTGTGTAGGAAAGCAATCCTGTAAGCACCACAGAACGCCTGGGATGGGTGCGCAGTAGAGGACAGCAAGGACAGGGAATGAAAATGCGCATTAAAGAAAGGTTTTATTTCTTTTTTTTCCATGCAGACTGAAGCAGCTCTGATGTACGATGCTGTTTACATGGTAGCAGTGGCCTCGCAGCGTGCCTCCCAAATGACTGTCAGCTCCCTGCAGTGCCACAGACACAAGCCGTGGCGTTTTGGACCCAGATTTATGAATCTGATCAAAGAGGCAAGTGTAGACCATCTGCTTATGGCTAGCATAACCCTTCCTTTGTTCTTTACTGCTCTGGCTCGTGCCAATACTCCCTGCTCTTTGTCATATGCTTTGCTCTGACTCTCGCATTCAAATATCCGTTGTTTTCCTTATCTTCTTCCATTGGTAGGGATGCTGTTTTACAGGCACAAGCCTGTGACCTTCCTGTTGGTGGCAACTTTATCTGGTCTTCCAAACAGAAGAAACTTCTAGAACTTAAGGCATGATAAAGTTTCAGATAAGCATATTTTCAGCACTGTAAGACATCCCAAACTTCAGAGGAGGAAGAATATTGTCTATTCTGATATAGGTGTATAATTTCTAAAAATACGAAATAACTAGTAATAGACATTCTAGGAAGTGAAAGAAAAGTGAGTCTGTAGCACCATACTTGTTTGAGCACCTTATCATGATTATTTTCCAAAAGTCGTTTGATCATTACAAACAACAATACAACATCTAGAAAATATTGCAGCCATTATTTCTAAAGTCTGCATCAGAAAGTCATGCACTATCTTATCAGAATAACTCACTGAGCTAGAGCCATACACCCTGAAAGTACACATTTTAGCTGCAATGTTTTCACTCTTTATTATGAATCTCAAATGGAAACTTTTGGATCTCAAATGGAAACTTTTCCCCTTTAGGCAAGAGTGTGGAAATAGAAATCAGAAATTACATGGAGTTTCCTGTATATATATTTCATCTTTTCCCCCGTTCGAATCTTGTTCATGACCGTGTGATTCCTATCAAAGTTGCATTTATTAGCACTCGTGTAAGTGGAACAGAATCTGTAGGCTGGGATATAAAATAAATGGCAGCTAGTATGACAGGGCATACAGCTGAATCCAGGAATATCTTAAGGAGCAAGCTGAAAGGGAAGGGGTGCTTGCATAACATGTAGAAGAGCTGTTGTCACCTTCTCCAAATCTAAATAAATTTTTTAGAATTGCCGTAGGCAATCTATGATGTGATGTAACCTGCACCAGAATACATTGCAGATTTCTGAAACTGTGATTTGGTTTTTGTTTTATCAGAATATTATTTTGCCTTTTAGGCAACTGTCCTTCTGTTTTTCTATACAGAGTATTTTATGAATTTTAGGGTTCCCTTATAAGTTTCTATTTTTATAAGTATAAAGAAAGACAACATTAATTCCAGTACTCAGGGATCTGAACTTACGAATTAAGGAGCATCTACTTCTCTTACTGTAACACAGTCACAGTCTCACAAGAAACTGGGAAACAGCATTTGAACTTTTCTTTGCACTATTATTTGCACTATTACTTTTCTTGCACAAATCTCATCCATGCTGTATCCAGCTCCCCTTTGGATGGAGGTAAGAGTACTGGTAGAAGAAACAATAAGAAGATAAGAGAAACCTATCTAAGAAGGGTTTGCAATAATAATGAATGTCTCCCTCCCTTCTGATTTGAACCAAGTAGGAAGCTTTGCTTCTCTGCTTCTCAATGCAAATTAAAATGAGGTAGCATGCTACTCATATCACTTTTAGTACAGTTTAAGAGCAATGGCAATAAAATTAAAAGTTAGCAAATGACTTTGTAATTGGCAAACACATTTGCATAATTCTACAGTGGTGTAATACCTATGTTGGGTGATATTAAGGATGTCGTATAAAAGTCCTGAATTCTAAGGCAAAAGAAATCTTTGATCAAAAGCACTAAACGTGTCTGATTAGATCCAATTCAAAGCTTAATGTTAGACAGTTATACAGTTCACATTTATCATGTTCAGCTGGCTTCTCTTGCATGGGATGAGATATGTGAGCTAATTACTGATTGTTTCACAGATAATGTCTTTCATGGTCAGTAAAACACTGATTTAAACACTGCAATAGTCTTATCTTCTTGCTCCTGTGCTAGCCAAAAAAAGAGATAGTTATTAAAATTACATGATAAGCTTTAATAGGACAGTATTATGTTCCCCAGAAAGACTATAACAGGTGTTGGAAATTAAATAGCAAATATAATTGGACCTCCCTCATTCTTGTTACTATCTGGTTGGCTCAATGAGGATGGATGAATTGTATTCATTAGAAATCAAAGGAATTTGCAGAGATGAATAAAAGTCAAGCAGTCAGGGTGACGGTTTGGGCCCACAAAATTGCAATCTAATTTTTTCCTGGGTCATATGATACCAACAATCTGTGAAGCCATTTTGTAGACTGGCCTGAAGACCACCATTCTGTAGTGCAATCTGAATCAGTAATGTCCAGGCAAGGAGACTTGCATGCAACGAGTACTGCAGATGGTAGAGCTTAGCAAGTGCTTCAGTGGCTCCTCATTTTTCTTTGTGTTTTATTTTCATGGCGGTAAAAACTTGTGTCGGGTAACTTGTTTTGTGAGCACATTACATAAAGGGCTGCATTCCTTTTTGGGATAGAAAGGACATCGGAGATCTCCTGGGCACAAGAAGCAGAGGAAAAGGTGTAAAGCCTCTGAATGGTACACTACTTCCCTCCTTGCTCAGCAGATTATTTTTTTTCAGCCTTTCAGCCTATGTCCTCTAGGGACGTCAAGGTTCAGGCCATATCTGGACCTCAGGTACATATGTATCAGCTTCTTCAAAGCAACGGACAAGTGGATATCCAAGGACAAATTATCACCTTTGGTTTGTGTTGGCCTGAATGCATGCCTGTCAAATGTAGTTTCTGGATTTTCAGAGTATTTAAAGGCAAAAGATGGCTAGCCTAATGTGAGAATTCTCCTCCATAGGCCTTAAAGCTTCAGGCATGTATACCAGGTAACAGTGGTAGCAGATCCACCTCCTAGTTTTCTTAATGAGAAGGACTTACTCTTTAGAGTACCATCAGAGAAAACTTTAGGAAAAAAATATTTGAGGCTACAATAATATCACTTACAACAACAGAAAGAGTACTCTTCTGTGCTTCAAAGAGCTCATGAGCTAATGATGGTGATAGAAACACTCCTGAAAATTTCAGGGAAAAGTGAGCCTGATGGAAGCTCCCTCAGCCCTATGAACTGTTTTGAGGTCAAAGAGGTCATCAGCTAATTCCCACAAAGCAAGATATTACATAAAATACACTGTTTGGGATCAAGACTCTTCTGCAAGAGCTCATGAAGATCTTTCTAATGGAAAGTAAATCCCTGTCAGAAGCTTGTCTCTCTCAGTGACCCGATGCCATTGATATCTAATATGGGAGGGTTCACTGGGAGTACATCATTCTGTTTCTTCAGAGAGGTAGTACAGAGAAAAAGCATATTTCCTCTCTTCCTAATAGGAAAATGTGAATCAATGTGAAACATGTGTTTATAATTGAACAGATTCTTCCTTCATGTCCCCTTTAAATCATGAGAAAATTCCCAAATGATGGTTTCTCCATTATTCATTCATCATCTAAAACATTGTCAGCTTCCCTCAATCAAAATGCAGTAACGATTTAGAAAGTGACTATACAGAAAAGCATTTCAGAAGATAGGGAGGCACAGTTTCTGGACAGACTTTATTAAATCCTCTCATTCAGAATCAGAAACACAAATATGTACAAGAATTCAAAGAAATTTAAAGCATTTACATTTAAATTTCAGTTTATATTGTGCTATGACATGATACTTTTCAAACACATCTAGTCAGCAGAGACCTGTGCATGACAGCAATAAATCTCAATTCTTCATCAAGTAATTGAAGCCAAGCTTCCTTTGGTGTTACTGCATTCAAAAAAAATGTTCAAGACCTGGAGAGTCATCCTGAGCTGAATCAATTCTTTAGGTAGATTGAAGACTGTAGAAAGCAACAAAAAATGTAGATTTCATCATACAGGGACCACCATGACACTGTATCTTTCAAGCATCTGCTCAACCTATCTGTATTTCTTTCAGAGGAAGACATCTCAGTGTTCCCACTGAAAGCCAGTCTAGCTCAAATGATTTCACACTAAATAACCTCTTCCTTAGAATGAATAAGGAGCCTTCTCAGACCTCTGCTAGATGATTGTAGTTACTGAAAGTAATAATTGGGATATCTCATAGAATGAGGCTAGCCTGCAACGAGAGTGTTTAATAAAATTCAGTCCCCAAAAAAGCCTGTTTAAATTATTACACGTTTCCATTTTTCAAAGACCTGAAAACAGTTAATCAATTACTTCAGGTTATTTGCATAAAGAAGGACTGCTGGAGATGTTGGACACATTCTCCACTTTGTAAAGCACCTAGCCTTGTGTGCTTTCAAGAGTACATGTAATGAATAATAATATTGTAGCCAGTCCTTTCCTTTGCAAGAGGATACCAACTGACTCAGCATCAGGAACTGAAATATTACAACTCTTTACTCTTTAGTATCTTTAGTTGTTATATAGCTTGTTTTTTGGAACCATGAAACACAATTTACAGCATTGTGTTTCATATTCTGGTTGTATTGGTTAAAAACATATTTACTTTGTATTTCTTCTTTACAAAAGAAAAAAAAATCCACTAATGTCATATGTGGAAAATTTTCACTACTGGAATATTTTCTTCCAAACTCAAGAGATGATAGCCTTGATCTGTAGGGTGAGACCTTTCCATGGGCACAATTAGGATGTCACAGAGACCTGTGAATTTTCAGTGTCCACAAAAAGACCTGGGCCAACTTGTGTTACCAGCATGTAAGTTATTAAGAAATGTGCTTTTGAGTTAGTCACTCATGGACCCATGCTTGCCTCCCAGATCAGCTGCATATCTACCTCACCCCTGTTGAGGTTTTACAAACAGATTAGGAACTTTTTTTCTTGGAATATCTGTTATATACATTTTTGTTTCAGACCTGTCTGGTCCGCAGTAAGAAAGTGGAGCCCATTTTCTCACATTTTAATTCTATCTTGCATCTGTGGAATATTAGGTTATTTTTTCCAACACGTGAATATTTGAAAGTTTATCTGCTTCCAATCTTTGAACTGTTTGATGTTCACCTATCACTTTAAAGGAATCACAGCTGTGCATCATGGAGGGAAAAAAGAAATGCTCCCCTCTCTTTTTTATCCACCAATGCAGGTGAGATATTTTTAGTTTTTTTTTTTCTGTTAGTACTAGGGGAGGAAGAAATCATCCTTAGAACTGCCAGATTCCCTTGGAAGCCGATGTGCGCAGAATAGAAGCCAGACTTGGTGAACTGAAGATGACACAGCTATTTCCAGATTGATTTTACCCAAGTCAGATGAAGTGACTAACTGCTGAGATAAGGGCAAGAATGTTAGAAATTGATTAAATAATACCATATATATATGCCATGACTTTCAGGAGATTCTTCATGGTTACTAACTAAATCTAATGCAAATGTAGAATGGTGCTGTAAGAAGAAGGAACTGAAGATTTTTCATCATGTAACAGTATGAATTTAAAATATTTTTAAAATGACAGAAGCAAAAGTGGTCCTTTGGACTGATATTTATCATTTTTTTCCATTAATTCTTTTTCCAAACATTGTCCCAAAGGAGCACAGAATATTTCTTTTGTTACCACCACAGATTACATGTTGACATATTTTCATGAGCCCTGAAATGTACAGGCTAGGACAAAGGGAGAAATAAGGAATAGAAAAGTGAATGTCAGAAGACTGACCATATACCCTGTCATCTGAGCAAAGGCCTTCATGGATCAGGTCAGTCACCCGATCTTTCTGCTACCCAGAAATCTATATACCCATAACTGGGAAAGGGTGACTGTATTTCAACTCCAGAACATCAAATAGCATCTGTTATGATGCATCTTTGTCATTGCATTTTAGTGTTGAGCCAATGTATATCATCTGTACTGATCCTAACTACAATTATTTTCTGAACTCTGATGCTGCAATATTTAGTTAATTCAATGACAAGCAGTTATTTACTTTGGTAGGACTTGCCTTACAAGGTAGTAAAATAAAATAAATGTTCATTTTAACGATAGTAGATCAAATCCTAATATCAAACTTTTAAAAAACTTCCTGACCATAAAGTAATGAATGCATTTGTGACATAAACACACTACTGTTGATTGCTTTGTACCAAAAACTGCTAATTAAAAGAGCAAATGAAATATGGAATGCTAGGCTTGCATCCCATGATGGTTTATTAGAAAATAAAGGTCAGCTTTCCATTAAGATAACGTATGGCCAATCTTAATGCCAACAGACATTTACATTCTGAAATCAAATATTGGCATGGAAAATCACTTAATATAAAATTTATGCAATGATATATGCACAATGAAATTGTGAAATAATGGTCCTAGAACTAGCACAGTAACAATATTTTGAACTGATAAAAATCATCTGTAAATATTTAACATTGAAATATCTAAAAAAATCAAAACAAGGAGTCTGACAAAAAGATTATATATATTCTCTTGCCTGAATTGTTATACGGAAAACAGATTCATTTATAAAAAGTGAGCACACATTGCTCTAAACTGTTTGTATCTCAATATATGAAGAATATTTTGATATTTGCTACATACAAACAACATTTTAGAAGATATTTTGTGCCCCAGCATACTCAAAGAGATAATCATTTACTCCATGCTGACATTTCTGTTTAATTACTACTGCATGGCCTAATCTGAGGATATGATTCTTTTTCTTCCTTTGCAATAGAAAAGTTCCCAGGAGCTCTAGTGAAAACAGTAATTGAGACATTCACTCTGCACAGTCCTTATTCCAAATATCTTACAGGCTAACTAAATACTTGTAGCTATCAGGTCACTCCAAAAGATGTGGCAGGGCCTAAAATATTGCTGATGAAATCCCATATCTGGAAATTCTGTGATTTCACTCTGTAGAAGATGGATGACCAGTTTTGCCCACTCAGTGTATTTAGGTGTGTAACTGTGTAGAACAGGATTTGTATGCATACCATCTATACTTGCAGTGAGATCCCAATATTTTTCCATACCCAACAGCATATAGTTGTGTTTGCCCTGTTCCCAACCAATGGTAATTCCACCTAACCACTTCAGTGATGGTCAGATTTATGTGTGGCAGCATACCCACTGCTCTCACTAGGAGGAATAGCTGGCAAGGTTAACCTTTCCTCCTGCTTCTTCACACTCCCTCACTCCTCCTTGGTATTGATACCAAGAACCAGGAGCAAGTTTCGAGGAAAATCTCTTCAAAGGCATTTCAAACATGTGCTTTGAAATGAACCCACCTAAATAGTCATCCTCAAGTAGTCAGGCATCACTGGTCAGACTTGTCACTCTAAAAGCCTTTCGTGACTGACAACTCCTAAACATTAAGACCAACCACTCCTCTGGAAATAAACACTCCTGAGCATGTTCAAAGGACAGCCTGTGACTTTCCTAGGAAATCCCCTGTCCCTATTTATGCAACATTTCTCTCACTCATTTCAAAACAGAGGAGGGTGTGCTCAGTCTTGCAATAGCTGCCTAAGCCAGCACGTAGGAACAAGCCTCACCCATACCTCCTCTTTTCTATTTCAGCACTGTTTATAACATGCCTGGACTGCTGCAGTCCTGGACCTCTTCCTAGCAAAGAGGAAAGGCTTGATTTTTGGTGGGATAGATAAAACCCCGTACTGAGGGATGCTGAAATGTGTGTTTTTACATCTGTTATTTTGAATATTGAACCAGGATAACAGAGGAATCATGCACTAACTCACTATTCTCTTTATTCCCTGACAATCTCTTTCATTCAGAGGATTAATTGGAAAAGTTGATAAGTTGATTGTGGCTCAAAGCACATTTATTATGATTTTCAATTTAACTGGAAGCAATGGAACTATCACTTAAATCTTGCAAATGTCTCTGCAGTTCTAATAGAGCAGAAGTTTTCCCAAAGGAAAAAAAAAAAAGAGCATTAAAGGATGCCTTTCCTTGGATTTTAGCATTTTGGTTATTTTATTGTGATATAGTTTACCTACTGTGTTGGAAGATTTTTTTGTAGAGAATAGGGCATTTGAATACATAAGATATGCCCACATTTTACAGATTTTTCAGACAAGATAGCTGAGAAGGAAACATGTTCTCTCAAACATGAGAAAATATGAGAAAAAGAGCTTACTCTCTTGTCACCTGCCATCAAATAATACAATAGAGGCCTCTGTTTATGTGCATTAATCGTTGTCAATGTTCCTGAATCCTTCAGTATTGTACTCTGTTAATAAGTCTAGGACCCAATGAAGAAGCAATAATTGTCCAGCTCTGCATAAGGATGGCAGTTAGCACCATAGCACTCATCAGATATTGTGGATTATCAGTTCAAAACTAAAATAAATGTTCTCTTTCTTTCTTTATAAATAGGCAATGCTGATTAGATAGCATGGATTTGGAATAAATTTCTCACATTCCATTAGTGAGGTGATTCTCCTTGATGAACCTGAAGAAGGGATGGGAGGGAAAACAAAAGAGTGTCACGATGACTGTGGACAAGCACTACCTGGCCCTGTCTAGGCAGCAGTGAGTGACAGTGTACCTGAGTTACGTCCTGGCAGGCTGGCATGCTGCCCGCACGGGGCCCTAAAGAGCGCTGCTGCCATTCCCATGCACTTCATGTGCCATTTGGGATCCCCAAAGGTGCTCATCTGCCACCTTTCTTTAACAAATGATTGATCTGCACCTGGAATAACCTGGAAACACTCCAGGATTTGCAGAGGTGCTATCACTCTCAATTTTCTAGGCTACTAATGTTCATCTAGGGTAAAATGTGTTTCCTTAATAAACATGATAGTTTAAAAAATTAAAATAAGAGTATGTCTCCACATTTTCAGGCTGCCANCCTAAAGAGCGCTGCTGCCATTCCCATGCACTTCATGTGCCATTTGGGATCCCCAAAGGTGCTCATCTGCCACCTTTCTTTAACAAATGATTGATCTGCACCTGGAATAACCTGGAAACACTCCAGGATTTGCAGAGGTGCTATCACTCTCAATTGCTTTAGGCTACTAAATGTTCATCTAGGGTAAAATGTGGTAAAATGTGTTTCCTTAATAAACACGATAGTTTAAAAAATTAAAATAAGAGGCTGCCATACCATTTGAACATATTAAATAGGACCTTGAAAAAATTTAAATTCTATAATCTGAAACACAAGTATCCTACATCTGTGACTGTAGTACTGGACTCAGAGAAAGAGACAATATAGTATATGAGAGAAAATATATTATAGAACGCATGCTACACTTTATATTTACTATATGGTATAGTAAGTAAACTGTATGGTAACACATAACTAATATATTTGGATAATTTTACTAGGTGCTTATTTTTTCATCAATATAAAAAGCAAGCTATTTGTCTGAGAAACACTGATATTTTTGCGTGCAGTAGTGCAATTTTGTATTTACAAAATTGGCTATCGTATATAGCATTAAGGATATTTATCATAAAGCTGAATACTTACTCAATAAATGCATTATATACACTAAGCATTATGATTTCTTGATCTAGATATATCTTGCTAATACAATTTTCAAAATAAAAATGGTTTTTGCATAAGAGTATGTAAAATTCATCTGTTGTATTACTTTAGTAAACCTGATTGCAGCTGAAATCATTGATCCTGTGATTAAGCTGTTGATTAGCTTTGGCTGAAATTGAGGCTTATATAGTTATTGATTCAAGAGAATGAAGTGGAAATTGATATAAAGACTATATGACCGTCAAACGAATAGATAGTAATGGTATGGTCTGGTGTTTTTCCTCTTAGAAGTTGAATCAATGCCATCTTCCAGTTGTTATGTTTCACCATCTCTATATTTATATAAAAACCGGTAACATAATTGGAATATTTAATCATCTCAGGCATTGTTTTGCATTTTATCCCCAACCTTAACCTTTAAAAGGACTAAAAATATAAAGTTTCACACTTTTAGTTTTACCTCTTCGGGTATTTTTGCCTTATCAGACATCTGATGGCCTTCAGAGATGACTGAAGGCCTATTGGTCATCAGTTCTATTTACTGCCTTTTCAATGTTTAGTAGGAAATGCATCTGAATAGCTGCTGGTCATAGTTTAATTCTCAGCTATCAGTTGAAACCAACGCATTTGGTTAGTTTCACTTAATGAAGACAGTGAAGTCATTAAATATGTAACAGTCAGAAATAAAAATATTAACTATCTGATAAAACACAGTATTAAAGACTGTGGCAACTTATTTTAAAACTCAGCTAACCACTGCATAGTCCTACTGCTGCAAAACTGCTGCATAGTCCTATGCTTTAGTGAACGCGTAATATTTCGTCATGAGTCTGGTGTCAGATGCAGCCTGCAACCTTGCATAAGTGAAATATAAGACAACCAAAGAACAGACAGAAGCTACTGAAAGTCACATGTTTTAATTAAGCTGCAAGCTATATTCAGAATTATACAAATAAAATAGAAAACAGGTACACTTTGTAAGAGTTTCAAACTGTGCCCTAAGTTCTTCTAATATCAAAGCAAGGACAGAGTGCAAAAAAAGCAATTTCTTTTGATGAATTACATGATTAGGTTCCAATTCAACTTTTATTATATTCTGTAACATTTAACATGGAGTGACACTAGAGACATTAAAATTGCTATAAATCTTGCATACACAAGCATGAAATCTCATTGCTGTGTTAAATGGTCATGTGATTTCGCACTATTCAGGAAGTTCTGCTTCATTTCTGGTTGTTA
Organism: Crypturellus undulatus; assembly: GCA_013389825.1. Taxonomy (NCBI): domain Eukaryota; kingdom Metazoa; phylum Chordata; class Aves; order Tinamiformes; family Tinamidae; genus Crypturellus; species Crypturellus undulatus. Next base: position 1,714,589 of record VWPW01002548.1, on the reverse strand, counting down.
ATTGCATTTGAGAATTATGCAACTGCTGCCTATTCTGTTTGCCCGAGCACAATGCCTAAGAGACACTTGCACCCTTCATTTACCTGACAGGAATCTAGCAGTTATATACAGATGGGATTTCTGAGCAATGATACATTTCACTTTCTTTGCATGCAAGAGGCAATTGTGCTTTAGAATCCAAATCATATTTAAAGCTTGGAAGTCTTAGCATAGACTTCAGAAACAGCTAAGATTTGACTGCAAGTTCTTAGCTCTTTCCTGCCTGTCTTTTCTGGGAAACACTCTCATTTATGGTCAGGAAAGAAATATCAGCCATCTGCCTCCACATGTGATACATATACATCACAAATGTCTTGAGGTCAGAAATAAAATTATGACCACTGGACTTAAAACAGATGTTCATTTTTATTCAGAATAGCAATATTATTTGAAGCCTATACCTCAGAAATGGGGTCTGAAGAACATCTTCAACATCTAAATTGAACTCTTCTGAGAAGCACGTCATGTAATCTGCTCCTAATTTAGGTCAAATTTGTGTCATTATTTGATGGCCTAAGTGAGACCTAAATTAGACAGGGGCTATATAAATTTCTCCACTACTCTGAAATTTAAGCATACATCATTTGCTTCTGTTTTTTTTGTTTTGTTTTGTTTTGTTTTTCAGTATAGTGGATTGAAGGAACAAAGCTTCTTGTTCAAAAGTGAGCTGGCATATCCGCATATAAACCTTTCTGACATGGATTGAGAGTTAGAGTCCTGTTATCATTTCCAAAATTCATCGATTAGTTCCTTTATTCAAAATCATATCACGTTACCAGAGAAGGTGAACATGTGATATGTAATCAATAAGTGTGAGCATTTCACAGAAACAAATTGCCCTCTGAGGAGAAATTGAACTCTAAAGACCAAGTTTTTAAAATGTTCCATCTTTATGAATAAGACATGAGGGTCAAGTCGGATTAATCAAAAGACAGACTAGAAAAGAGATATAATATGGCCACATATATTCATACTTACTGTCCTTTACTGTTTTCTTAATTATACCAGCCTACAATAATGTGTTTCACTATTTACAACTGAAGTTTTCATATGTTCCAGTATAATTTGGGTAGGAAGTCTCATAGAAATTTGGTTGCATTTGCGCTTTTGAGTTCTTATGTTACTTAGACATTATTAGAAATCCCGCTTTATTGCTACAAAATTCTAGACACAGCAGATCTGCCTGAGACACATGGTGATAACAACCAAGCATCTGAGGTTAAATCCTGCCTGCAGATTCAGACCGAGAATTTAGGTTTAATGGAAAGGTGTGAGACCACTGTGTAAATCTGTTGATCTTAAATGCAGCTTTCCTCAAGTCACTTGTCTACATCAAATTAAATGGAGTGAATAATAATGTACATTAGAAAAGCTTGGAGTTTTAGAATTACAATTGACACCCATGAAGAAACTATGCCGTCATTTATCATCAGCTCCTCTTGCACCTTTGAAGAATTTAATCAAATCTGGGAGTACCTAAAAATAGATTATAAAAATCGTGTGCAGTTTGAAATCTATCAAATCCTTTCCTTAAAGTTCAGCTTTGGGGATGAGATGGGGCAGTATGGGAGACACATCAATCTCTTTTAAAAGAAACTAAGCTCACTGAAAAGGGATGGAAGATGATGAAATATTTAGAAAACGTAAACAGCAGAAGTTGTTAATCCTGGATGTTGATCCTGCCACACTGAGGAAGTATCCAACAACAGTGGACCTTGTCGTGGCTATGCAGACTGATGTCCAAAGTGCACCAGTTTAGCTTACTCCTGATGCCCGTGTTCACAGGGAAATGCATTTTCCTTTATTAATGGTAGAACAGTAAAATGCTGCCTGGACCAAAACCAACCCTATGCAATTCCTATGCTGTACTTTAAATGCATATGTAAGATTTGCTTGTACCTTCCACTACAAAGATTTTATTTGCTCTCTGTGGCTCAGTGAATTTTTTGCTGAAAACCTACCTTTTAGAGCCACTCCAACATCTGGAAGCACAGGCAGTGGCAGTGCTCCTGTTAGCAGCTATATGCACCATTTGTTTTCTTGGGCACTTGTACTTCCTTCACTGGTGATACAAACTGAGGAGTGATTAGTGAAACAGTTTGTCTGGGATTTGTAGCAAAACCCAAGGATATTAAGAGTCCAGTGCTGGTGGAAGAGATTTATCCATAATCTATCTGAGAAACCAAGCAAGAATGACTCATATGTTTGTCTCTTCTAGGAAAAAAAAACACAATTTTTGGACCCTGAGTAGCAGAGACAAGAGCTATCACATGGACTGGGAAAGGCATAATAAGTATTTTAGGGAGCTTTGGTGGTTTGGGATGGTTAGATGACTTATTTCATAGAAAAAGTCCCATTCATTATCAGCTGGTATTTGTTACCCCTTTATCATGGAAAACCTAAAGGATCCGAGGCTGTTGTAAAAACAGGGTTTAAAACAGTGAGGTTGGTGTGATTCCTGTTTCTTGGCATGTTTGAGATGTATTTTCTTCTTTCTGTGCCTTCAGTATATGGGTTTATGTTGGAAACTTCTTGCTGGCCCAAGGAATCGGGAGGGGATCACAGACGCAGACTCCATGCGAATTAGCTCCTGATCCGTGAATCCTTTATTTAGCCCGAATAGCGTACTTAAATACACAAGCAGAAGCAAGCTCTCTACACGCGTACAGCTACGATTGGTCACAGGCTACTATCCATGCATTTCTACCGCATTCAGTTGGTCGTGGATAACGGCGTGTATTCACACCATAGGTCTGTGCACCAGCCCTTCTTTCTTACTGACAAGCTTAATCAAGGTTCTGTCTCACCCAACTTTCTCATGCCTGCTGTTCAAGGACTACTGTTCACATTCCTTTAACTCAGGGAGTATCCGCTATCTTCTTTAAGCTCAGCTCCCTGCAGCCACTTCTCGTGGGAAGGCCACTGTTCCCTGGATATGTTCCTACAGGTTTATATATAGTGTGATGCATATATAAATGAACATGTATATAGTATTGCAAACTTGTGCTCAACCTTAAAATATAAAACATATTAAAGAGAAACTTTGTAATGAAGGATTTAATAAAGTATTTTTTATCCGAGTAACAAAGCGAATTTTAAGAAAGGTATTTAGAAGAATGTTATGGTTAATTTACAGTCTAATATTTGTTACGGTTTTAGTCTAGTTCCTACTAATCGTTACAGGAAAGTGTGTTTTTCTGTTTACACAGGCACGGTGGGATGGCCTAACGGGGCGCATTACCTTCAACAAAACCGATGGCTTACGAAAGGATTTCGATTTGGACATTATTAGTCTCAAGGAGGAAGGAACAGAAAAGGTAAGCAGCTTGTTGGAATGTCATCCTGCTGTGAGCAACCAGGCAGTTCATGCTTATTTAAAATTAGATCTTTTGAAAAACAATGACAAAAAGCTAATTTGACAGTGGAGTAGCAAAGACCATTCTCCTCAACTCGAATTTCCTGAGGTTGAGATAAAAAACATGCTATTCCCAAGATTATTTAGTCTGAAGTTAAAAGATTTTTTTGTTGTTATTTTTTTTTACAGTCTGTATCTTACATTTTGGGATATTGGATAGGAATTTGAGGCAGGCAATAATTACCCAAACAGTAACAGTTATTTTAAGTGCAAACACATTATCTTCTGCTCTTGCCACTATAACTTAGAGTGGTAAGTTTCTCTTTTTATATATGTATAAAACCTAGACTTATCTTACACGTCTAATGCTCTTAATGGATATGACATGAGGGATAGAGGAATGCAGGTGTTCAGGTAACAGACTCAAAAATAGTTGAGATGCTATAAATTCTTATTACTTGGGAAATTAGGTTTGTTCTTTTTCATGCAAATCCCTAACTGCTTATTATAACTCGCCCTGAAATGGTGAGACTATAAGAGACTAAAATAAGCTACTTGCAATATCCCCATTTGAGAACAGACAGTTCTATATGACACAGTTTTGGAAACCGATACCGCATGCAAACAAAAGACAAAATTCACTTTTGACTAGGATATTCTGGATAGCATGTCAAAGGAGGAAAAAAAAAATCTGTGTGAAAAGGTCATATTTTCCTTATTTTATCATTTATAAAATATCCTGAAGAAGATGCAAAGCTGGATGGTTTTCAGGGCTCAGAGAGCGCTTGAAGAAACAGGGCTCAGGCGCTTGGGGGATAAAGCAGGGAGCAGCAATAATCCAGACCCAAAGACATTTCTGGCTTTGCAACAACAAATTGCCATGAGGAACACAGTGTCCCCAGCCAGGCGTGGGCACTGGAAGGTGATGGGTGCTCACCCTCTGCTCAGTCGGACCCTCCGTTGGGTCCGTGTCTGCCTGGGGAGGTGGAACACAGGGACCGCAGACATGCAAAACCCCCTGGTGTCAGTGGCATCCCCCAAGGGTGTCAGCTGAAGACAACTTTGTTCCTTGCTGTGTTTGCCCTGGCTTGGCTCTGAGTGATAATTGCTGATGGGTTAATTGAGACTTTAAACGTAATTGCTCCCACGCAGCTATCCAGACTGGTTTACTTTTCATTTTTAATGAAGCACTCTGTTTATTTTTCTCTGTACCAAGGCTGCTGGCGAGGTTTCTAATCATTTATATAAAGTGTGGAAGAAGGTTTGTACACAGACAGGTGAAGCAAAAAACCCTCGGGCTGGGTCTTCAGACTCATCCTTTGGGTTTTGACAGTGGTTTGGAAATTGCAGTTTAGAGACAACAATCCGGCTGAGAGGGTGAACTTTTGTGGCAGAATATATTTCATCCCTGCTTAAGACTTGTAAGTCCAAATAGTAAAAAGACCTTGCAGGATTCAGCACTTTCCCCCAAATCTTTTTATTATTATTTATTTCTCAGTAGTTATGCCTTTTTCCTCTTTGAGTACAGGCTCTTGCTATAGCAAAAACAGACATTTTCTCGACTCTTATCCTTCCTGATTCACCTAAGATTTACCAGCAGAGGTAAATTTTTACCATTTCCAGCATGTGTTAGCATGAGCGGTGAGGACTGTTTGAAGCATGATTTTTCCCCTCCCACAAAATGCATACTGTGCAGACAGTGTTGACAGTTTTTCTGTAATATACCAATTTTCTTTCTGTATGGAGAAGATAACAACTGCATATACCACATTTAGTGTGTTTTGTGTTCACAAGTTCAAAAATTCTTTTAACGCTAAGAATTATATTTTCTTATATATCCTGAACAGACCTTGTCATTTCACACATGTACATACACTTTAAAAATGTTTTGTTTTTGTGTTGCTTTGAGAATAATTTTAATGCTACACAATAGGCTAGCTTAAAGCGTCCTGTAGGACTGTTTTGCTTTTCTTAATCAAGCTAAGGCACAAAGGATTCCATTTTCCTCATTACTTGCAAATAGATCATCCTACCCGACACACAGAACTTTACTGGACCAATCTGGCTTTTGACTCTAGGCATGTCGTGTTATGCTGAATTGATTTAAACCAAATAACAATTGGTTCAGAACACAGGCGTGCTGCAAAGGGCACATGATACCTCTCAGACTTGTCACTAAACTGCAATAAATCCCTCAGATTCACCATAGTGATGTACTACCTCAGCCTCATTCCCCCAATGCCCTCCCGACCCTTTCCATCCTCCCAACCAAGGCTGACCTGCAGTGTCTTTCCTTTACTCGGGCGCAGAGTGGTCTCCTGGTGTATTTTGTATGCACTGTGACTGTGTGGTTCCATGTTATTCATGGTTGTTCTCCTCTTCCCCATGCTGGCAGCTAAAAGCGTATCAAGTCAGTGAGAGTGAGCAGAACAGCTTTCAATTAACTCAGCCACCCTGGTACAAATTCAAGGACACTGGTTATTTACTGTATTCCCAGCACGGGATATTGTAATATCCGACATCATTGTTATTCTGTGAATATTTTCCAGATCAGTTTTCTAACTTGACCTATTTTGGAAACAAAGAGAATGATTGATAAATGCTTGGGAAAAAAAAAGAAGAATTGCTATTACTATATCCATTACACACTCCTCGTTTGGAAAATATGTTAGTGAAAGGCAAAAGTAGTGGCACCCAGGGACCCAGATCCAGAGATCGTTTGAAAGACAAAATTTCTACCCCAAATCCATACTTAGCTGGGATCAATACAAAAGCAAGGGCCTCTGCCTCCATCCTCAACTGATAAAGCAGTCTTGTTTGGATCTGAGCATCTGATGGCTGACAGAGACCTTCCGCGCCCAGGACAGCTCAGCAAGTTTTGTCTCAGGTCCTCTTGGCAGCTTTTCTGGCCGTCTCAGCAGGGAAGATCCAGGATTTGATCCCTTCTGCCATCTGAGAGCTGCTGGCAGAGCAGCACGGAGGTACCTGCTGCTTTGCGGATGGATGGTGTTGGCCCCCCAGGCCAGCTCTCTGGTGGCTTTCACTAATGTCCAGCACAAGCCCAAGGGTTTGGGACAGCTCTTTTGGCTGTTGTTTTGTTTTTCACACAAGCTCTCAGCCACATGCCGTGTGAATCCATCTGATGGTGTATTCTCTTAGTGTGAGGAGTTGTTAGTGGCTCTTTTATAATGCCTGTAGTTTACATGTGTTTTGCTTTCCAGAATGCATTATATGAAAGATATTTGATGGTGTGGATCATTGCAAAAGTCTTGATTAGATTTGAATGAGCAGTTTCATCCAGCAGATTCATCATTTCTTTCTCTATTAACCTTACGCCCAAGATTGTAAGACATTGATTAGCTTGTTCAAGGTTAAAAAAAAAAAATCTTTCCAGGCACTTCAAGTAAACCTTGTGATTGGCCTTTCGAAATATATGGTTTCATAGTAACAAATGAGAAGGCAGAAGTAATCAGGCTTTATTCTTTTTGTCTGATGCTTAACGTGAGTGCCGATGCAGTGAATTTGCTCTCCCTCGGTTGTGGGCACATCAGTCTTCATACATAAGGTTTTCCTAATTTAAAGGAAACATGATGGACGCTCCCCAAACAACCCTCACACATGTCCTTTCTATATGACTGCTCAACAGAGGGAGGTGAGAAAAGCTCCTGCTTGAGATCGTCATACTCCGATGTCATTTAAGATCCAGTCCTGTGAGATGCTCAGTGCCCTCCACTGGCAATGAAGTCAGTTCTCATTGAAGTCTCATTTCCAGGCTAATGAGAAACAGTGACATTTAATCTCATGTAAAAAAACAAGTCTGTGGGACAGCAGCCCTCAATGTGAACCTGAACCTTCCTTGCTAGGGAAAACCTCTCTTCGCCTTCAGCAGGAGGAAGGGATCCTTCCCTTAGGGTGGTGTCACCCTCCAGGACAAGCTGAGCTCTCTCCCTGCTTACCTGGGAGCCCACTGTGGGCGTGCAAGCAGCTGTGCCCTTCGGAAAGGTCACTCTCCCCCTTCCTCCCTCCTTCCCTCGGGTGGCACTTATCATTGCTCTTCTACTCAAGATGACCAGCTTCCCAAATCATCTACTAAGGGGATCATGTAAACACTTCAGAACTCGCTTCAGGGAAAATCAGAGGGATTGTCCTAACCCACTGGAAGAGTGGCTGATTTTGCCTAAAGCTGCCAAGGGAAGGACCAGTGACCTTTTCTATTGTCAACTGTACAAGTAAGGGGTTCCTTCTCACGTGAGGACAAAGAGGCTGCTGAGGACAATAGTGGTGTCAACTGGTGCAACTAAATCTGGAGGATGACTTATCTATGGTGTGTGATCACATTAGAGCACCTAACGATTTACCACATAACAGCTCACCTGGCAAAAACTAGTGCCTGGACATCTGCTAATGCTCATTTTATTACTGTAGAGGCACCTAAGACCTTCTTTTGAGACAATGCAAGCATGGATCTTAAAAGACTTTGAAAGGAAAAACTCAACATACTTTAAGACTTAGTTTGTGTTAAGTCAATATTTATCTGAATAAATTACTGTTATAGTTTCTGCCATCATAAGGTGTAGATCCAAATCCATGGAAATTATAAAGATCTTTCTGTTGAGGCTTCGATGGGGCATTAAATATTGGAGTTCTTTACTATCACTATCTTTGAATTAGGAAGGGATCAAAATCCCATTTTCCTATGGTCACTTGTATTTACTGAGCAAATACAGATCAGTGGGTGAAATGATATCACCTTGCTATTTCTGTCATATTTTTAGTCAAGAAATGACAGAGTAATCTTTGCTAAACCTGCTGAAAGCACAGCAAAAGCAAAAGGCCAGTGCAACCATCAATCTGCTTCAGCATATTTATCCAAGCTTTTAATCTGTTATATTGAAAGAGAGAGGTCTTGCCATATGTTCAACTCTACCATTTACAAAAATAATTAAAAAAAAATAGACATTTGACATTTTTAACAAGAAACAAAGTCAGTGTGTTCTACTTTTGTAAAAAAATGGCTAATACAACGCTATATTGACATGCCTTCTACTCCTGCAGCTAATTCATTTCAATATGCTTCTAAAAGAGTAGTATGTTCCTGTGTTTTCTAAATGTTACAGTCAACCATTTGATGTTGCTGCCTTATTCAGAACTGTAGCTGTTTCCCTTCTTTAGCATTTTGCATTGCCAGTGTCTCCTTCTGTGGCGAGCAGAGCTCATGTACCCTCTCAAGGCATTCAAAGAAATGTTTCATTTCACTCAGCCTGCTTGCTGAACACCCGGCAGCTACTCACTTGCTTCGTTCTGTCTAGATTGGGGTTTGGAACTCATACAGTGGCCTTAACATGACGGACAACAATAAGGATAGATCAACCAACATCACCGATTCTTTGGCTAACCGGACACTTATTGTCACAACTATTTTGGTAAGTCTTATGTTGACTTCATGAGCCATGCTGTAGATTGCAAAAACTGTGCTAGTTCTTCACAGCTGGTTCTTTGCAGCATTCTTTGTCACCTCCACGCTGCGCTCCATTGCTGGTTTTTTGCATTACTAATTAATATTTTGTTAAACTACTTAGCTTCCTAGCAACTTTTGGGGTATAGACTCAGAATATACCTAATCATCCATCCATAAGATGCAATTGAAAACACAATTGCCAAATAAAGACCTTCAGGAAAATGTATCTCCAAAATACTGCTTATTTCTCTATTTCAAAGAGAAACTCTACATACTATCCTTCCCAGAAGAATTAATTCTTACAAATACTCAGCTTGATAGCTAACGTATGTACATCCTTTCTTTTTACTGAAAGAGAAAGGATGTGGAAGAAAGCAGCTGACAGTAGATAGTCAGACTGGGAAAAGTCCTTATGATAATGAATGGAAAATTTGAAACTGGGTATCCACTAGTTACTGTGCATGGCCATTTTTTTTCGATTACTCTGATTCCTTAGAGGAGGGAAAAAGCTCAAGGCTCCTTCTAGCCTCATATTCTATTGCAAGAGGTCTTCTGACACATTAAACTGCAGAAATCCGTTGCCCAGAACTTCGTCTATCAAAAGTCCTATTATAAAAAGAAAAGCAGTAAAGTATTTTGCACACAAAACCAATCTACCTATACTGTTCGCAATTCTTTCATGTATGTACCTGCTCAGCCTACAGCTATATTATACATTAGAAGATTTTTCAATAAAGATTTATTTCTTGCAGAATTACAAATTTTAAGTTCATCTTCCTTCTTTCATTCAAAAATTGATATAATCTGAAGCAAACCTCATTTCTATCACTGTGTCTATTTTATTCTCTTTTTTTTTCTATAGGAAGATCCCTACGTTATGTACAAGAAGTCTGACAAGCCTTTGTATGGAAATGACAGATTTGAGGGTTATTGCCTGGATTTACTGAAGGAGCTGTCAAATATTTTAGGCTTCATCTATGAAGTCAAACTAGTTTCTGATGGCAAATATGGAGCCCAAAATGACAAAGGAGAATGGAATGGGATGGTCAAAGAACTCATAGACCACGTAAGAATGAATCATTCTCTCTTTATTCTGCTTTCACCTGTGGTGTTTTGTTTAATGCCAGCCAAAATGAAATGCTTACATTAGCTTATGTGTTTCTAGAGCCACCAGTCTCTTTTTAGCGTCACTTGTCAGAGCAGAAGACCATGTCAGTACACCTAAAGCCACAGCTCCTGGGTGTTGGGGGGAATGAGCTGGGCAGCACCGGCCCTGCTCACTTCGAGGCTGCNGACAAAGGAGAATGGAATGGGATGGTCAAAGAACTCATAGACCACGTAAGAATGAATCATTCTCTCTTTATTCTGCTTTCACCTGTGGTGTTTTGTTTAATGCCAGCCAAAATGAAATGCTTACATTAGCTTATGTGTTTCTAGAGCCACCAGTCTCTTTTTAGCGTCACTTGTCAGAGCAGAAGACCATGTCAGTACACCTAAAGCCACAGCTCCTGGGTGTTGGGGAGAATGTCCTACCATAGCTGGGCAGCACCGGCCCTGCTCACGCCGAGGCTGCAGAGTGTGCACCTCCAGCTCCCAGCCTCTGCCCCACGGTCCAGCCCAGGGGCCTCACACCAGCCATGCCCTTCGCGCTCACAGGACAGCCAGGATATTTTTTCCTCTTCTGAAAATAAAGGACACAGAAGTTCACAGAGCCACTAATGCTTTAGCAACGGTAGATTTTGTCATACATTTCAGATTTGTCATCAAGATTGCTTTAGTTTTTAATACTCAGGGGGAAAATTAAGGAAGGAATAGTCATGTGTTTGCTGAACACGAAAAAGCATGAATGTTCTCCCATTTGTATTTCCAGAAAGCTGATCTGGCTGTTGCTCCTCTCACTATTACCTACGTAAGAGAGAAAGTAATTGATTTTTCCAAACCCTTCATGACGCTGGGAATCAGTATCTTGTACCGGAAGCCAAATGGCACAAACCCTGGTGTTTTCTCTTTTTTAAACCCTCTTTCTCCTGATATTTGGATGTATGTTCTCCTAGCCTGCCTTGGAGTGAGTTGTGTCCTCTTTGTCATTGCAAGGTAAGTCAAAGATGTAGTTTTAGATGCATCCATATAAATTACCTCTCATCCTATGGGTGCTGCATGGGCTTTGCAAAGCAGATAGATAGAGTATAATAATATCCTAAGGGTTTTATCCAGTCCTAAAGCATTATGTTGAAGAAACGCTCTTCGTATTTTCATATGAATATAATTTTTATATATCGCACTGTGAAGGGATTTTACTGTCCTTACGGGCTGAACGGAGAAACAAGTCTGATGAAATGTGTCAGCCTATCTTTGTCGGTACGCAATACTTCTTCAGCTGACTACATGCTGAAAAGCAGCTGATATGGCTTGCGTGTAAGCACCTCTTTTCCACTAACAGCCAAAAGGTATGTAATCCAATGTGAACATATTTTTGCTGAAGGATGGAAATTAGCTCAGCTCATCTCCCTTTGAAAACACAGGACTCTGTGTCTGGGAACCAGAAGGGGCGACCTGCAAGGTGATGAATACCCAAGGTGCTCTCCTTGTGCTGTCATGAGGTGTTCGCTCCCTGTCAGTGGCAAGTTTCAGGCTAAGTCCCTCTTCAAAATACAGCATGAAGTAAGCACGTATTCCCTGCTTTTCCAAATGAGGCCAAAGATGACGATGTACTCAAAGGCAGGTGCACCACAAAGTTCCTGAACGAATGGACCACAGTCACACCTCCAGAGTCACATCCTAACCCCTTCACATGGAAGTCTATTTTAAAGCCTGTAGGCAGCTGCTATGGTTTCACAGACCACTTACAAGTCACTTACTGTGGCCTCAGGGGCCATGGAGCACAGTATGGGAGTCATTTGCTCTAAGGCTTTGAAGAAGAGCAAATCAAGCAAGAAATAAGTGCATTTAGAAACCTGAAAGAGGAAATTGGTTATCTGAGGCACATTTTCTTATAAACTCTTTAATAAACCTGGAATCTGCAAGCAAAGCATAGCTATTGTTACTTTCTTTAGGTAGTGGCTTTGGAATTTCATTTCCAATTCTATTTATCAAACCTCATCCTGGCTTTCATTTTTCCCATTTCATAAAGATTTTTTTTAATGTTTCACAGAGATTCATTTTTTGTTTCATTTTCTTCAAGATTCCTAATTAAGCCTTTCCCCACATCTATTATATATTGCTCTCTATATGCCACAGTGTACTCCACTTTAGTGAAGTACATGCGGAAATCAGCTAACAAAGCATTTCTCTAGTAAAATATAAGACCTGAACTGCGATATAGTAGAATTCTACACATTCACGTCACAATAAAGATAACATGGAAGTGATATAGCTCTTACTGCTGCTGATGACATTCAACTTTAAGGAGACAGCAATGCCAATGTATACAAACCTCTCACAAAAATGTCATAAAAGAGTAGTAATCTGAGTCATTAACTCTGATAATATAATACATTCTGCCTGGCTTCCACCTGCATATGAGCCAACTCAGATGAGCTCTTCCTCCAATTTATTGTTTTCTTTTGATCAAGAGATGCAGCCCCACATAACCTGTGTTCACACAGCAGTTCTGCTGCAAGGCATTGGCCTTGTATATACATTTCTCAGTGGTCCACTGAACAACCCTTGGTGCAGATGTACAACCTAGGTGAATGCTTTGGTCGTTTGCTTCTTTCTCTACTGTCGCTGAAGGCAAGTTGCTGTGATTTCCAGAAATCTGTGGGATTTGCTTTTTCCATTAAATTGCTGAGACACGAGAAAGAAGAAGCGGCTTAAAAGAGTAGAGGTTATGGGTTAACTTATTAGTTTTGGCCATAGGTAGAAGAGAGAGTTCATCCGTCCCTGGCAGCTACGGGGCAATTAGTCATGACTTCCCACAGGCTGTTGCAGTAGCTCACTGTACCATAAATAATAACTCGTACTGTACTCAAATCATGATCTCATTCCTGACTAACATTAAATCTCCTTGACTGTGACAGATCGACTCTTCTGCACTTGTGTGCCAAGACTAAAACCATCCCACTGTCCCCTGACCCCCCACAACAAGCAGTAGGGAAAGCAAAGCCCAAGCTACCTGCAGCCCTTCTATTCTTTTTAAAAAAAACAGCATCAAGTCTGGAAAAATAAACAAACATCAGGGTCCTCTGTCTGCTTGAAGACCTGCCTACACTCAGACATGTGGCCAAGAGTAAACAGAGGAGAAATGCACAGTGCTCACAAACCATCAGCTGTGCAACTTATTTGCTCTCCTCTCTTGGCTATTAAATACTGCTCCAAATCACAGCATAGCCTTTCCGTAAATCCACTGTGTTGGCCGATGGAACTGTGTTATCTTTTGTTTCCTATATCTTTCTAAAAAAGGTAGTTCTGTGAGCAGCATAACTAATGTAGCCTGTTTTCCCTGTAGATTTGTGTGTTGTGGTGGATTGCGATCACTGGTTGAAGTCTGTTTTTTGTTTGTTTGTTTTTCCCCTGCAGCTGAAGGATTTAGAGATCTTTCCCAGCTGGATTATCTGATATGCAGCAAGTTGTGAGCTCATCCTGCAGCTTTTCTCTTAGTGGGCTCTGCAACTACCCTTCTTCATAGAACTTGCAGGAGTATAATAACCCTTGAGGCTTATACCTATTTGTCAAATCTGGCTGAAATCAGCTGAAGGGCTTAAAAGTTATTAGAGGTATAGACCCCCACACACTTATAATACATAGCACAAAACCCAACAGGTAGCAACTCAAATATAGAGAGCTTGTGTATCATTCTCTCAAGCCACCAGTTTTAGGAAAAGAGAACAGGAATTTAACAAAACAATTGGTATGCTTTTCACTATGTTTCATTTTTCTTGGCATAACTGCTTTTTTTTTGAAATGATGCCTCAAATCAGTGCCTAATTGGGTAGCAACTTTTCAGGCTGAAAGAGTACACAAAACTGCATTCACATGTCATTTTAATTTAATCCTGACTTTATACATTTTAATTTAGTCATGAAGTTAAGACATTTTTAATGCCACATACAGGCCTGTTCATGTCTCCAGATCTGTCCTGATCTGGATTTCTGTAGGATTTGTCCTACAGAAATCCAGATGTCTGTAGGATGTGACAAGTGTTTTGGAAAATATTGACTAGGTTGACTTTAAGAATCTGTTTGTTAGCTGGAAGTGAAACTCAGGAAATATGTACACTTTAATCCCGTTTAGTAAATTAAATAGTTAATGTCACTTTGAGATCAGTTCACAGAAGACAAATACTTGGAAATAATTTACATGGACCAGTGTAATTTTCCTGTCATTTTTTCAGATTTTTCAGCAGCTGAATCATTCCTTATTCCTCTTTGAGCCTTATGAAGCCCTGTCATGGTGACATTAATTTTTAAGCTCAAGCAGTGCAGTTTTCTCACTGCTGAGCTACAGACTTGCTGAGTTACAGACTTACAAAGCTCTTTTCCGAAGTACACTGACAGCAAACAAACAAGCTGTTTGCTGTATTGCTGTGTTGCTACTGTCACATCAGCTGCGCATTTGGTGTTGATGCTGGTAGCAGAGGCAGTAGTGGCACAGGGTGGACAACGTCAAAGTCTCCTTCACAAGGTGCGCATCAGGACCTTCAGCATCTGAACCCTCAGCAGAGCTAATGCTTCTGGGGTGAAATCCAGGGAAAAATAGCTAGAAGACAGATGGCCAGAGCAGTAAATAGAGTAGTCATAATCCCAGTCCCTTCTTGGGGCTCTGCACAAAATAGGGACACAGGGAGAAAATGTGCTTTCATTTTAAGGTGAAAAAGGCAAGTATGCCTTAGGATCTCATTAAAAAATATATCCAGTGCTCTCAAGATCTTCCCAGTCTGGCAGAGTTTGCTGCCTGAATTTCACTGCTATTTCTAGTAAATGCTGTTTTGCCAATTCAGTGATGGACACATTCGTGTCTGACACTGAATGTGGTTGTTGTCTAAAATGATGTGAGATCTCAGGCCTGGGCTTCCCAGGCAGATCACACGCAGTTATCAGTTTGTGCATCCTACTACTGTGTCCTATGAATACTCCAACACTGAGCACCTTCACTTTTACCGCTGCTGGAAGTTCAGGCAGTGGAGCCGTGTTAATTCTGGGCCTGTTGTTATTTGTCCCTTGATTTTCCCCAAGTGTGCACAACCCTAGTTAACAACGATCTTGCACCTCCAGAACATTTGCTTTCACAATTCGAACCCAGTATGAAAGAGTTTCTGAAACATATAAAGCAGCTAATTTTTTTTCCCAACTGATGCATTCAGAATGGTTCTATGTTGAATCTGAAAACTACTTCTTTTGTTGCAATTTTTAAAACACTATTGGTACTAGCAATGATAATATTGCCCAAGTAATGGCATCTTAAGCTACATACTGTTTCAATTAGTGGGTTCATTACTAGTGGAGTTCATTACTTCAGTTTAGCAAGGCACTCTACTTGCAACCGTGCATAAATTCAATGCTTAATTATATTGTAGAAACAGTAATTAAAATGTATTGGCATGACATTGTCAATTAAAACCATATTCATAAACTTCCTTAGAAAGTATGTGGTACACCATGCAGCAGTGAGAAGCAACAGCAGGAAAGGTACCTTGGGGAGACACAGTCCTTAAATTAACTCTGCCAGGGATTTTGCAGACCAGAAGGGGTGTATTTTGAATTTCCAGTAAGACACACAGGGAGTAGAGAGCAGCCCACTCTGATACCTGTGTGTTTGTTAGTGGTGCAGGCAGCGAAAATGGGGGGATTTGGGGCTTTCTAGTAATCTTATCATGGAGGATTATAATTGAAGAGGACTAAGGAAGTGTGCTAGCATCGAGACTGTGAAAACCGCTCTTGACATTGCAGTCCTGCTCCACAGCTTGCGTAAGGCAGCTCTAGACGTTCCACGGACAGCCTTTCAGCCGAGGTTTTCTTTTTTCCTATTATTTCCTTCATTAATCTCCTCATTTTGTGCGTTGTTCAGCAGGTTTGCTGGCGCTGCGTGTACTCTATTCGATGTTCACAGACTGTTTCTGTTAACTGCCACAGGTTTACACCATATGAGTGGTATAACCCCCACCCGTGCAACCCAGACTCAGATGTGGTGGAAAACAATTTTACTTTACTTAATAGTTTCTGGTTTGGAGTTGGAGCTCTCATGCAGCAAGGTACACCGGTTACACTTCGTTATTGCACACGTCCCACAGTCTGCTCAAGGGCTTCTGTGCTGGTAAACTCCACCTCTGTTACTACGACATATACTGTAAAACCTGATCTCGGAAATTAAGGAATGCAGGAAAGGAAGGAAACTTCAAAGCACCCGAACTGGGAGAAGGCAGATGAGGGAAACCTGTTAAAACCTAGAATAGGGCTACAGCAGGAAGAAGAAGGAGTAACATATGAGAGATAGGNATGCAGGAAAGGAAGGAAACTTCAAAGCACCCGAACTGGGAGAAGGCAGATGAGGGAAACCTGTTAGGGCTACAGCAGGAAGAAGAAGGAGAAACATATAAGAGATAGGAAAGCCAACTTGGGAGTTTCCAGAACTATAATATTTCCAGAACTATATTCCAGAAATATAAAATAGTAGCGTGAGGAATATAAAGTTATTTTTGCTGAAGTTGAGTTAATAAGCGGTTTGGCAATAGGAAAATATCTTCCCATTTGGGCTTCATGCCAGTAGAAATAATAACAGCCTTAGTTGCTCTAGAAAAATTATTCTAATAGCCAAACCAAAGGATGATATTTCTTCAGATGTACTGTGAGTTTGTTGGCACTTGTCAAACACTCTTTTTAAAAGCAAAACCAAACCTTTTTTTTTATGAGTTTTCTGCAGGTATAAGTCCCATCCTCTTGTAAATGCATCCAACCCTAGAAGCATTAACTTAGCACAATAACAAGTCATCTCTGTTGTTAATGATTTTGGAAACTGCTGATGTTATACTTTCTTGAGAAGAAGGGCAGGGAATTTCACTCTATGAGAAGTGAAGTAGATATATGTACTAGCCACACATGGTTATGGCATCTATGTTCTAAGATTTCCCGTTAAATTCCTGTTTACTAAAACCAGAACCTGCTGAGAGGGGTGAAAATATTTTCTGACAAACATTTCAAGTTGAATCAAAGCTTAACAAAAACCCCGCCCCGCAACAAAAACAAAAAAAGGCAATCCAGGGGAAAGTCCAACAATATCTCTGTATAACATTCCCAGTCATTTAAGAAAACAATCTAAAATCATGTCTACATCCTTCCAGGTATAGTTTATTCTTCCACTCTTTATCAGATATGAACTGTAAAAGAAACATTAGAAGGAGTTTTCCCAGATAGGGTAGAGAATAAAGTTTATATTGTAACTAGTGTAACAACATGTGCACTTGCTTTTGTTGGTGCACTGAGGTATTCATAGGATATAGAGCCTCCTCATAGAAATGACTATAAAAGAGATGGGGGGAGGAAAAGATATTTTGTTTTGTTATTTGGGATTTGGGTAGGGTCTTCTTGCAATATACCAGTAAAAAACAGGCAGAGGTTTTACAGTATCAGGCAGGTGTGTGTATATAACTGTGACTGCCCTCTGTGTGAAAGTCCCCCAGGATTTTGTGTTTTAACCTACTGCCTTTTTTTGGAGTTTACCATCATCCACAGCAAACTGTGGGATGTAGTGTCTGCTCGTTACCACTACCTTGGGTACATGACAGTCAGCCCCAACCAGACTCTGCTTGTCTTTCAAGAAGCTTTTCAAAAAAAAAAAAAAAAGAAAGAAAGAAAGAAAAAAAGAAAGAAAAACATTTGTAAGGCAACACAAATGTTTCCATGTACAACCTTGTGGTGCGTGTGATTGTAAGTGAATCATCATTAGCATGTGGAGTTTGAACATGAGATGAATGGTGGTGAAACCCTGCATCTATCGTTACACTCTTTCTTGTTGACAGCAGCTGCTTGTTATGCTTGATTGGAAGCCACTCATTTATTAAATTTTAAAATGTGATGATCAGACTTTCTCTTTTCTACAGAGCGTGAGCAAAGTCTGGATCAGGATTGGCTGTCATGTCTGCCATAAAAAGGCATTAGAGAAACTTCAGCAAGTATTGTCTCTGACCTTGACCCTTGCTAGTAACATTTACCCTTTTTTTGTTTATCCTGAAAGTCTCTGATGTGTTATGCATACTTTTAAAGCATGCAAACAGGGTACATATCGCATCAAATGCATGCAGAGAAACTATTGTTTCCAGAAAGACAAAGTGTAATTCAGAGCCCCCAGTTGGGGCAACACATGAAATACCCAGTTCAGGAGAAAACTCAGGGTGAAGTCAGGAAAAAAGCAACATTTACTAATGCATGTGCTGGAATCAGGGCCCTCAAAATGGTGAACACTTAAATAGGCACGGGACTAATCAAAGCAATTCTCGGTCCACTAGGGTCAGCAGGGAGTAGGTAGGGCTCAGCACCTCCAAAAAGTAAAACACTAGCTTACTGCATAATTAATAGACTGGGGTGCCTTGAGCTTAACTCTTTTTCACAACATTTTTTTTTTTTCTAAAGGAAATCATGAGAAGTCTAGAGCCTCACTCCACAAATGCAGTAAATGGGAATTCTCTGTCTACTCTCATGTATGGCTGCAAGCCTGCACTGGCAGATTTTGTGGCAGCTTGCTAAAATTTCTGTAATGTACCTGGCTATTATGCATTAGTTGGCTGTATACATCAAAGTTAGGTATTGGATCAATGTCAGAGTGCAGAATTTATATTCCTGTAGCTATCTAAGCTTTCAGAAAATAGCACTTTCCAGAGAACTTGAATCAGCAGACTTAGAAGCCAGCTTTTGCAGGTCAATGCCAGCTTAAAAACAAACATACACACACTTTTCCCAAAAGCAGCAATAAAAATACCCTGGTATCATCGTTTTAAAAATAATCCAATCTAAAAAGCAAGAAAAGCACAGACTATAAGCATGAATCCAAATCGAGCTCAAGCTCTTGAAATCGGTAGATTCAGACTCTGAAAATATAGGTGAAAATCTTTGCTTTTAGATTGCTGGCCTAATTGGAAGTCAGGACAGCAGAATGGCTGCACAGGGCTGCATGGGAGAGCATCTGCTCTCACAGTTTGGAAACTCTGTCAGCCTACTCCAAGCCTTGGGCTACGGTTAGTGCTGACCTTTATGAGACATGTCTATATATTTATAAAAAACTACAGTAAATCTATTTTCCTTTTACTTGGAAAGTTCTTACCTTTTCGTTCTTTTCCCCAGAAGCCATATTCAGAGTTTTTGCAAAATCTTAAGAAATTCTCCATAACATATTCCAACTTCTTACATGTTTACATTCTTACAGAAATCATTAAATAGTTCAGAAGAGACAATATGTCAAGAAAATTTTCCAATATGAGGAATATGTTTATTAAATCAAAAGTTTTATCTGCTGAAATCTCCATTTACAAGCACTTAAGTACTTTCTTAAGTCCATCTTTCATCAACAAATTAATTATGCAAATGCATTTTGACTTGGAAGTCAAAAGCTTTCAAGTGTATGTCGAAGTGTTTTGCAGAACCAGGTCCTTAAATCCTTAAATCCCACATAATGAACTAAGATCACAATTCATTGGAGTGGCCTCTAGATAGACCAACATAAAACTTGCATCAGATTAAAAATAGAGGTATCTATGTTGTTTAAATTCTGAGCCATTTACAAGTCATTTTTTTAATGTGCTTAATACCTGAGATTGGGTCATGATGTTTGTGGGCTTTTAAAGCAATGGCAGATCACCTTGATATTTGTCCATCAGATCTGCTAAAAACCTTTCAGGAAAATTTAGACTGTTAAATGTACCATTCAAAACGCTAAATTGCTATATAGATACCCAGAGTATACTTCCATTAACCCTCTGAATTTTAACATGTAAACCGTATGTTTGTAAGAAGACATATTCTGGGTTTTGTCCTCAGGATGACACTGTCCCATTAAATTCACTGGAACCATATTTATTGGTCTGTTTCTACTTAGGCAGGTGGATAAAACATACAGGGCAGGTTTCTCTTGGAAGACATTTCACCTGGGTTGCTTGTATGCAGTATAGTATTTTACTAAAGATCTGTTGTTAAAAAAAAATTCTGATAGTACGTATAAAAAGGAAATTATAGAAACAGATAATTGGCTTCCTAGGGATGTAAGAGGTGAATATCCGAAACAGCATTAGCCCAGAGATGTAAAGAGGTTGAGACCCAAGGATAATTCCATTTGTCATGTATCATGGAATACACTCCATTCATAGTGCATTACCATTATAAGTGTTTGCTGTACATCTGTGAGATTATTGTTAAACCATTTTCTTATACTATGGCTTATAAAAGCATTCTGTGCCTAAAAATATCCTGTGGTATCAGAACCAAGCATCTTTCAGCATCATTTTAATAAGATTGTTTTGATGATATTGTAACAGGATCAGAGCTGATGCCCAAAGCTCTTTCCACGAGAATAGTTGGAGGAATATGGTGGTTTTTCACCTTAATCATAATCTCATCCTATACTGCCAACTTGGCCGCCTTCCTGACTGTGGAGAGGATGGAATCTCCCATTGACTCAGCAGACGATTTGGCAAAGCAAACCAAGATAGAGTATGGGGCTGTTAGAGATGGATCAACGATGACCTTCTTCAAGGTAAGATGGTGCTGGCCAGCTTTGGGCTCTTGGGCTTGTGGCCTTCTAGTGCGCAGCTGTGAGACTGAATAAAAAACTTTGAAAGGATTAGTGTAGTAAGTGAGTAGATCATTGACTAAGCCTATAGATAGTCCTTAGGGAGTATTCATGTGAAAGAGCTGAGGCAGCTGGGATTATTTAGTCTGGAGAAGGGGAGGCTTAGGGAAGACTTTATCGCTCTCTACAATTACCTGAAAGGAGGTTGTAGTGAGGTGGGGGTCCATCTCCTCTCCAAAATCACTACAGAGAGGACAAGAAGAAATGGCCAGGGGATGGTTCAGGTTCAGGATGCACCAGGGGAGGTTCAAGTTAGATATTAGGAAAAAATTTTACACAGAAAGAGTGGTAAAATGTTGGAACAGGCTGCTAAAGGAAGTGGTGGAGTCACCATCCCTGGAAGAAACATTCAAGAAATGTTCAAGAAACGTGCAGATGAGGCACTTAGGGACATGGTTTAGCTGGCATGGTGGTGATGGATCAAGTTGAACTTGATAATATGTCTTTTCCAACCATAATGACTCTATGATTTTCCCCCAAGATGTAACAGAAAACGATCTGGTGCTGTGCTAATGAAGTCTGTGGAAGTCTCCTTCCCTTACTATGGAGGGCTTCAGAAGCAGCTGCAGCCTGAATTTCGAGAGTGCACCACCCAAATAAGGGGATTTAAGAGCTCCAAATCAGTGCAGACCCATGTTAATTTGCCCTATAGTGCAAAGAGTGAGGATTAATCTGTTTTTGCCTTTGCTGAAAGGGGAAACGCCATGCTTTTGACAGCAGAATCTGAAGGTAACCAGGGCCTGTTCAGGACATGAGGGGACTTGGGGGATGTTCTTTTCTAGGTTGCTTCTCAGAGCAGGATTTCAGCTTCTTACAAGCAACTGGCTCAGATAACCTCTGAAGGTCATGTTTGCATTAAAAAAAGCCTGCAGGTAGTCAAAAGATAAGTTTGTCTGTAAAAAAATATTATATGGTCAAAGTTATAAAATTTGTTAGTATTAACATATAGGCCACATACACAAGCACATCTGTATATAAAAGAACATTCTCTGGCTCATAGCCAGTTGTATTCTTTTTCGCACTATTAGTATTAGTCATGCAAAGAATTAATGGGCTACTGTTGGAAGCTTCTTGCCGGCCCAAGGAATCGGGAGGGGATCAAAGACGCAGACTCCATGTGAATTAGATCCTGATTTAGCGAGCATAGCGTACTTAGATACGGAAGGAGTAGCAGGCTCTCTACACGCATACAGCTCCGTACCCATGCATTTCTACCGCATTCAGTTGGTCGTGGATAACGGCGTGTATTCACACCATAGGTCTGTGCACCAGCCCTTCTTTCTTACTGACAAGCTTAATCAAGGTTCTGTCTCACCCAACTTTCTCATGCCTGCTGTTCAAGGACTACTGTTCACATTCCTTTAATTCAGGGAGTATCTGCTATCTTCTTTAAGCTCAGCTCCCTGCAGCCACTTCCCATCGGAAGGCCTCCGTCCCCTAGATATGTTCCTACAGGCTACTCTCAAAATGTGCCAATGCAAAAGACAACAAACTACAAATACAGGATATATGCACACACACACACACACACACACACAAAATGGGACAATTAGAGTTAATTGGCATTTTCCTTGGTAGTCTCATCAGGGAAGTTAGGCACCGAATGGACCAGGATAGAACTTTTCATTGTAGCATCTAAGAACTGTTTATAGACAGCCAGCTATGCAGTGCTTTTGAGGAAGATGAGGCACCCTAGTGAAGCAGTATGTGAAACAAAATAAATAACACTCCTGCATGTGCGCAGAAGTGAGCAATTTCACCTCCTGGTGCTGACAGTTTGACACCTCAAACAGATTCTTCACAAAACAGGTGAGATCCTCAGGAGCTGCTGCTCCTGCCTGATCCCCCTGCACTGCACCAGCCACCACCAGCCCTTGTGTTTTCATGTGGGCTAAAGTGCTTCTACATGCACAAAAAAAAAGGCTTGGGATAAAGTATCTGGGCCATCTCTTGTAACTAGTAATGCTCATCAAGGACATTTCAATAATGTAATAATGTTGGTAGTGGGCTATCCCTGGTGGAGCTGTCAAAGAGCGAACTTCCCACGTAATGGCCCCCCTGTGGCTGGATAGAAATGTTTCTGTGCTACTGTTTTCTACAGAGCCTCATTAGAGTCAGCTTTTGAAATGATGAGATGACGCTAGGAAACCTATCTTGAGATATTTCTAGAAACTGGATGAAACAAGTGCATTATTTTAATACAGAATACTTAGTGCAAAGGAAGCAGTGTGTGCTGCCTTCAGACAGGCCCTAGGAAATTCTCTTAGTCTGGTATTTCTTCATGGGCCAAAGATTGTCGCCATGATTACTATGCCAAAGGCCAAATCTGAAACAAAAACAAATCTTCAAAATCTTTTTTCCTATGATCTGCCAGAGGAAATAAATTCATAATTTAATCATGAGGCAGTCAGAACAGATTTCTAAAGCTGTTTCCAGCTTTGCACTGATTTTTTTGCACCATGGATACTTTGAGGTAAAATTTACAAGCTTAAAAGATGGATTCAGCAAAGGGAAGTTGTGTATGACGAACCTGATTGATAGCCTTCTACAAAGAGATGACCGGCTGGATGGACAATGGCAGAGCTGTGGATGTTGTCTACCTTGACTTCAGCAAGGCTTTTGACACAGTCTCCCATAACATCCTCCTAGGAAAGCTTAGGAAGTGTGAACTGGACGAGTGGACAGTGAGGTGGATTGAGGACTGGCTGGATGGCAGAGCCCAGAGGGTGGTGATAAATAGGACTGAGTCTAGCTGGAGGCCTGTGGCCAGTGGTGTCCCACAAGGGTCAGTACTGCGCCCGGGGCTCTTCAACTTGTTCATCAATGACTTGGATGGGGGCACAGTGTGCACCTGCAGCAAGTTTGTAGATGGCACCAAACTGGGAGGAGTGGCCGACACTCTCGAGGGCTGTGCAATTCAGAGGGACCTGGACAGGATGGAGAGCTGGGCAGAGAGGAACCTCATGAGGTTCAACAAGGACAAGTGCAGGATCCTGCACCTGGTGAGGAATAACCCCAGGCACCAGGACAGATTGAGGGTTGACCTGCTGGAAAGCAGCTCCACAGAGAGGGATTTGGGAGTCCTGGTCGACACCAAGTTAACCATGAGGCAGCAATGTGCCCTCATGGCCAAGAAGGCCAATGGGATCCTGGCTGCATCAGGAGGAGCGTTGCCAGCAGGTCGAGGGAGGTGATCCTGCCCCTCTGCTCAGCTCTGGTGAGGCCACATCTGGAGTATTGGGGGCAGTTCTGGGCTCCCCAGTAGAAGAGGGACGTGGAGCTTCCGGAGAGGGTCCAGCATAGAGCCACGAAGGTGATTAAAGGACTGTAGCACAAGAGAAAGGAACTTAGTTTTTGTATGAGATGGAGATGGATTAGCTGGAAGAGTGAATGTGACATAGTGAAAGACACATGAAAAATACAATTTATCACACTTGCAAACCAGCAGACACATACAGTGAAGTGTTATTATTTATATTACATACACACTTCAATGTTCTCAAGATTGGGATTGGGATTTATTTGTGATGATTGTCATATCCCCCAAAACTTCAAAGAAATCAGAGTCAGATCTTTGAACAATAAGTACAATAGAAGGCTAGAAAATAAAGAGGGTGTCATAAATTTGCTTCCTTTGTGTCCAGAAAGTACTATGTACTTCTTAGTTTAAACAATCAAATGCAAGCACACACCCAGACCACTGCAAGAACTGGAGGATGTAAAACGAAGTACTTGGCCTTAGGAAATGCAGGAATAAGGGAGCATCCCCTTGCTGAGGCATCCTTCCTGTCATGCCCCAGGGATTAACAGTCTGGAGGAGCTAAACTGAGGAAAAGGAGATTTTCCTGCTGCCATGGCCAGTTGCTCTGGGGGAGAGAGCAGGAGCCTGGTCCTGCGTCCTGGGAGTGCTGATGTGATGGGCAGTGAGGAGATGGAGGAGTCAGGGAGGCCAGGTGAAACAGCAGTGAAGATGCCCGGTAGGTGTTTAGTGCAGGGTTGGGTTGCACAGGTGAAAGGTCATTTTTTTAAAATGCTTCCCATGTTGCATGGGTTGATTTATCTGAGAGCTACTCCTACTATTAAAACAAGAAATGCCAAGAGAAACAACAAACTCTTTCAGACCAGTTATTTTTTAAGGCAGAACCACTATATTCTGGAGTTCATCACTATGGAGGAGAGAAGAATGACAGATGGCCTGTCATGTAGGACGTGAGATGCAGCAACCAGATAGCTCTAATTTTCAGGTCTATGAGACATATATGGCAACAGGATTTATGAAGACATCAAGTGCAGAAAATGATCCTGGAAAGAAGCAGGCTTTGAAGAGGTTCAAGTTAGATGTTTGTTCTTAAAATAGCAAAAGGAAGCCCCTGAAAGGTAATATTGCAGAGGTACCTATTAGATTGGATACATATTAGGAACTCTACAAAAAAAAAAAAGATGCTTACCCCACCTTTCACAAAACTAATTTGCATTTATTCTACTTCACATCATTCTTTTTATTTACTCTTATTTATGATGCCTATACTAACTGTTTATTTTTTCACTAATTTTGAATGCCTTAATTCTAGTAACCGTAGTAAGTAACATATCCCCAGGGAAAATATATAGCTTAAGATGTAATGTTTTCAAGAAAGATTCTGCAGTAACTATGCCTTCTAGCCAGGTGGCAGTGGGAATAGAATCAAAAGCAACTGAAATTATTTGTGAAAGCAAATGGAGTCCTGATTTTGAGGGAAGGTCAGAGTTAGTTTCCTTCCTATATGCAAATCCCAGAGTTGCTCACGTGGCAGATCTGGCTATACTAGATGAAAACGCCCCGAAAATGGGATGTGGACACAGAAGGGACCCTCCAGTGAGGTGATGGGTTTCCAAGCAGACCAGACAGCAGGAACTCAGGGAGTTTTTGGCATGAGTGTCAAAACTGGGCAAAATCTAGCTGAAGGCAATTTCTTTCATATCCACAGATTCTGACACCCGTATTTTTCCACACTGTTGGCCATCTCGGTTTTCAACATGCCTATAAATCTTCCATTGTTTTCTTGCTCCTCTGTGATATTAGACCTTAATCTCATACAGCAGCTCTTCTGCAGACAAATTTTCAGTGGAATTGGTGAGAACCTGAAGGTCAGAATTTAGCATTGCACCTATTCTGAAAAAAATGTGAGTTGGCAAGTCAAGAAGTTAGACCTTTCTTTCAAACTCATCTGAATAAGGAACACATGCTTCCAGTAAACCCAATGTCACATGCAATCTACTGCATAAACTTATCATCAACTTGGAAAAAAAAAAAAAAAGAACTCAGCTTAAAAATTCAGTGGTACCCTGTGACATAACAAACTTAGGTGAAATTCAGGAGAAATTCATTTAGTTATTGAATCACATATCACAATATCACAGAAATTGAATTCACAAGTAAAGCATATTATCACTTAAAGCTCAAAGAACCAGAAAATCAGTTTCCCAGAGGAATCCCACAGGGACCAGTGTTTAATATGCACATATGGTCTCCACACCATGAGCCTAAAGTTGGCTATGGTGCCTGTAAACTAAAGATAGGTCTGTGAAGGAAGTGAGATTATTCTGTCCCAGATCTGGGGCAGCATAAGTGGCTGGACGACCATGGTGTCAGTGTCAATTTGGTGTCAGTATCACTGACACCAAAAAGTCAGTTTGTGTATGCCCAGCACATGCTAGGCCACCACTGGAGTAGTTTAGTACCAGATGGCTATTCATGAAGCCTTCATGAAACCACTTGTATTAACAATTTCTAATGGTCCAACTTTCTGTAGGTCTAACTTGACATTTAATTCTGAAGTAAAACTGTGTGCTTAATGTTTCCTGACAGTATGCAAGGAAGAAAAACATTTAATCATGCTGGTACTGTGCAGCACTCAACATCTTTTAGCCTGCAGATTCCTCAGGAAACTCTCCAGGAATAGGTTCAGTTTTAATTTTCTTATCCCCCAATGAAGGTAGAGTAGGACTGCCTTTCCCTGTAGAGATCCTGGCATCCAAAGATGAGGAGGAAGGAGTGTTCAATATTGCATGGAGGTGGCTGGGATTCCCCTGTGCACTGGCCATTAGTGTTGACCACACGCACACTCCTGCTGAAGTCAGTGCCAGAAAGCCCCTCAAATTCCATGGAAGAAGGATTAGGTCCTTAAGTGTGATTGCAGCAGAAAGCTGTAAGCAGAAGTTTGCTAAGAAGCCACTTTGGCTTGCTTTCTCAAGCTTTATCCTTCAAGTACATGACTTCCAGGCAAATGATATCCATACAAAAGAGCCAGCAGTTTATTCATCACCAGGCTTTTGGAATCATGCGCTTGCCATGAAAAGCAGAAGCTGCTGAGTGCAACGGGATCCAGCTGTACTAATTTAGCTGGGTTATGTGTAGTCATTTGCTGTAATCCATGTAATAGCATTAGCCCAAAAAACTTCAAAGTACTCCACAGTCCTGCCAGTAATGAAGTTCCTGGCACCACAGAGAATGCAGAAAAAGACAGTCCTCAGCACAAAGCACAGCAAGAAGAGAGAACTGCTGTGGGAAGGAAAGTCCTTTCACCAGTTCCCTTTCATTCAAGAGATGCTCTTGGCACCATTCACAATGACAGGCTGAGGAGTATTTTGCTAGTGTAATCTGGGCGCTGGAATGATTCTATGTCCTCATTTTCCCTTCTTAGAAATCCAAAATATCAACATACGAGAAGATGTGGGCGTTCATGAGCAGTCGGCAGCAGACAGCGCTGGTGAAGAACAACGACGAGGGAATCCAGCGTGTGCTCACGACAGACTATGCGCTGCTCATGGAGTCAACCAGCATAGAGTATGTGACTCAGAGAAACTGCAATCTCACCCAGATCGGGGGGCTCATTGATTCAAAAGGCTACGGCGTGGGAACCCCTATTGGTAAGGTGCTTTGAATCATTCCTCAGTCTTTCCGACCAGTTCCTTACCAAAGCAGACCCAGGAGCCTCATTTTAGGCAAAACAGCTCTACTTATCTCACCTCGGGCAGCCCCCTTCATTTGCAAACAATCTCTGTAAACAAGAAGGAGGATTATAGTGCAGACTAGTGCAGAAAGAACTCGAGTGAGTTGCTTGCCTTCTGGAGCATCCCAGTCAAAACCGACCACGTATTGCTCTGTGCTACTTGACGTGCAAGGTCTTCTAGTGAAATTCAGCTGAGTTTGAGAAGTCAAGTAGCGTCCCAGGGAAAATGGAAGTTGGCAAAATTAATATTATGCACAGCATGTGCATCTCAACAAAAGTTGCATGAAAAGATACCAATTTCTGTCGTACTTAATGACTCCAGGACAATATGAAAGTGGGGCACACAAGAAGTAATTGCAAAATTATGCACCTGCATCAAGGATTTCAGTATTTTGAAGTAAGTAGAGTCTTAAGATTCCCTGCTAGCGTGAAGATTTTCCAGGAGATCATTTTTAGCACAGCCAGCATCTTTTTCATCATTTGCTAATTCTTTACAATTAGAGTGTCTTTCTTTTTTTTTTTTTCTGTCATTGAAGACAAGGTTCTTCTGACTACTCAGGACTTTTTCTTGTTTAATATACTTCTCCATTGTGCTCACATACACACTTACTATGCCACGACCTTCTCTCAATAGCTACGGAATTCTTATGTTTCAGGGGAATTAACTGGTGTTTGCACAGATATAACAGATGAAGTGTCTGGTCAATCATTTGCTCTGTAGACCAGATCTAAAGAGAGGAGGAAGAACACCACTGTGATTCTTTGTGCTGCTGAGTACCTTAGACACGCTGTCGTGCAGATGATATTTTAAGAATATATTTTTCACTACCCATGTGAGAACAGCCTTCTCTCTCTGAGGAAAATTATATAAAAGCTAAAATCTCCCCACATAAAATAAACAAATGGCAAGAGTTTCAATGCAGTTATAAAGCTGCCACACTTTAAACCAAGAACAATGAAGAAATAATTGGAACAGATGGTAATCCTCAGAGAGAGTGCATACATTGGCAATACAGCTGTGAGATATATTTATAAGATGTTTCTTGTATGATAAATATGCCTTTTTTTTTTTCTTAAGGAAAGCCAGCTAAGTCCAGGGAAATGGATATCTCCAAACTCTTTGAATAAGTGATTTCAGTGACATCAGGCATCTTAATATTTTTCAGGATTGATTCTGTAAGCAAGATAAGCTACCAAGACCTTGCCAACTATTCATGTGGACCCCAAGGCTCTGTTGTTCCCTGGTAGCATTCAAGACTATTACAATGCAGAATTTGCATGTAAAAAAAAAAAGAGACAGAGAGAAACTTGTCAGAGATCCTTAAAATCAAAGTTTCAGCAATTCTTTAACTAGTCTGCATTTATTCCTTCAGGAGAATGCACAACTTGCTATTTTGCAGCAGCAAAATCTATGCCTTTCACTTCAAAATTTCCAGCAAATGAGCTGAATACAATCACCGCTAAGCACCCAGAAAAACAGGAAGGAGATTTTTTTTAGGAGATCTTCTATGAATAGAGAAAATTTTTCACTTTAGTTATCTAAAGAACCTCTGCAAGTTAAAAATTGCAGATATATATTAACTCTCATTGTGCTGAGGAAGGATGAAAGGGGTTTAGGTGTTTCAACAAACATTATGTTTCTTATTTCTGTTTGTTAATCAGCTCATGGGTCACAAAATGGAGGGTTTTGCATTAGATACTTGACAAAGAATGCTACTAGTCAAAAATATGCAGTCATGCTTGATCACATGCTTCCTGCACTCTGAAAGTACTGCTGTAAAAGAGGCACCTCTAAGTAAAATCTGTGCAAAATGTCATCTTGGGAGGAATCCAGTTGAAGAAAGCAGCATTATTATAGGTGTCAAGACAGATATTAATTTCTGCTATCACTGACAGTGCTGATGCAAGTAATTGTAACACTAATGCCACTACCCTTTACTTGGGAGACTGCTAGGAAAGTGGATAGATGTATTTCTTGGCCTGAGTAGAAGGCTGTTAATAGCTCAGAGGTCATAAATGATGTGTGGAATATGCAAAGAGATGTTGGGATGGATTTGTGTGTAGTTTTAGTGCTCACTGGTGAAATATCGCCAATCCAGTGCTCCACGCTTGACAAACTTTAAAAGTACGCATGGAAATATAGATGTACCTGCTACCCTCAAGATGAATTGTGATAATCCTGCTGGCAACATAAACATCGCAAGAAAGAATGAACATCCCCACAAATCCTGCTCTGTGACTCAGGCTCCTTCACTTAATACTTAACAGCTATGTCCTTTCAGACAAGGGAGGATAGATGGGTCCTACAGCCTAAAAAAATCCAACTATCAGGAGGACAAACCTCTCCTACAGTGGAAAAAATTCTGCTTTTTCCTTGTAAGAGGTATTGCCATTTTGAGTGGTAATAATTCAAAGACAATTTTGAAAGTGTTTCTGTTTTGATTTCTATTGTGTTTGGTTTTGCATCATGCGTGGAAATCATCTATTCTTGCAGCAGGCATATTTTCCTTTTAAAGCTGACTATGTAAAGCAGTGGCTGCTGATTGCTGGCTTCCCAGATGGACTTTTTATAATCTGACACATGTCTCTTGGCATCTGTGGTCACAGCATGTCCTAATGCTGGCAATAGGATATGCTGAAAAATAGCTGCATGTTGGCGCAACAAATGAAGAAGGAGAATGTTTTCCACATTGCTTCTCCTCAGACAATGCTGCAGGCTAAGGAAATATAAAGCACAGAGGGGGACTTGTGTTCATGGTGCAATTATTTTTAATAGTGTCCTGCACAGACACATAAGAAAGACAAATGAAACTGTGAGGCCGAATTTCCAAGGCTATTTAGATGCATAAAGATACAAAAGTAGTCCTTAGTGAGAATTCCCTAAGTGCCTGCAACTCCGTGTACCAAGCTATCACTGACACTGTAGCCCACATTCTGCCTTAAAGCTTGTTTACCTTGAGCACACTGAGAATTGTCACGACTTTAATTTGTGACAAAATGTGACTTTTTGGAATTACAGTTGAAGAAAGTAGTCTTGATAATGTGCTAAAGCAGAGGAAGGTAGTTAGCTACACAGAGCTAGAATTGGCCACAGTGGAGGCATTGAGGTCTGGGTATCAAAAGGTTTCAACCACAGAAAACCCATCACAGCAGGGTCTGGGAGCACATACACCCTAGCGTCCTGTGGCCTTTCTACCAACCCTCTCCTGCTTGCTATCCTAAAATCCTTGTCCCGTGAAGAAAACTCTCTCTCACAATGCCAGAAACAACTTCTGCTTGCCAGTTATAATCAACAGTACTGCTATTGTCAGCTTCCTGCATCATGGCAAAAGCTAATTGGTAGCAATCTCCTTTCACCATGCACAACTCCAGAACGGGATGAGGGGTGAAGCCTCTGCTCTGCTCTCCTGCAGGGCTCCAGCCTTGGCTTTCTCCAGGACTGAACTGAATCGTAGGGAGCAGAAAATTTGGAAGAGGGGCAGACAGAACAGAGCATCAGAAGCAAACCTCAACAGACTGAACTGCCCAACCTTGACCCCACCATTTGCCAGATGCTGTACAGGCCCATTAATACTGTTCAGCCTGAAGATGCATCACTCAGCAAGCTATTGATCTGGAGAAAAGAAAGAGTGAAAGAAAAAAAGAAAGAGAGAGAGAGAAATAGTTACTCTTTTCAGCTCACAATGCTAATATTACTGCAAGGCACACACACACACACACATACACAAAAAAGAGATCAGTCCAGCTGGCATAGCTACAAACTCTAAGGCAGTCGAAGTGGAGTAGTGGGCATATGCAGGTACAAACGAAAAGAGCATGTATTTGATTCACTATGGGTTTTCTTAAACAACTACTCATTTTACATGCAGTAGGAAAAATAAACAGATGTTGGAGTAAATAGGGGAGATGCAAAGCTGGAGGTCTCAAAGGATGCTCAGAGCAATATTCCAACATGATATGGAAGAATTATTTAGTGAGAAAATCCACTGCCAAGGCTTAAATAAGCCTCAGTAGGAGACCCTAGAAATTATAATGAATTCCCATGCAAAAAAACACACCAAAGGAGCCTTCTGCTTTCCGGTCCCCAGGGCAGGCACCAGAAGATCCATTGCTCCCTTCCCGCTGAATAGAAACCAGGACTTTCTAGCAGGAATAATCAGTCTTGTGCTAAGGGTGCATTTCCGCTTCCAATGTCTTGCTGAAAGGTCTCGTTCTCGCCTTGCAGGGTCTCCGTACAGAGACAAAATCACCATCGCCATTCTGCAGCTGCAGGAGGAGGGAAAGCTGCACATGATGAAGGAGAAGTGGTGGCGAGGCAATGGCTGCCCTGAGGAGGACAGCAAAGAGGCCAGCGCTCTCGGGGTGGAAAATATTGGGGGCATCTTTATAGTGCTTGCTGCAGGGCTTGTTCTTTCTGTATTTGTAGCCATTGGTGAATTTATATATAAATCAAGGAAAAACAGCGACATTGAACAGGTAAGTCATCCATTTCCAACTTGCTTCTGGTTCTGGAAGTCTGAGGTTGGTGGATGTGGAGGTGATTGCATTAAAAGTCTCTTTTTAAAAGGCTCTCTACAGAGCCGGGCTGAAGATTTTGCATTGCTGAGCTCTTACCATAGGTCCTGGCAGTAAAGACAAATAGTTTATTAATAAGAGTAGGGCAGTACCTCATCCACAATCCAATTAGTGCTGTTTAGTACAGCAGTGCAGAACAATTCCAATTAATTTCTCAAACAGTTTCTGTTTGATCTTTATGACTTCAGGTGTAAATTACCTTGAAAGGGAATAAACACAGAGCGGGATTTCTCTATGTGGTTTTAGCACCAGCCCTTTGAATAACAGCAGGAATATATTTCTAAATCCCCAAGTGCAATTTTGCTCTTGCTCTAGAAAGCATTTCTTTTCCAGGTAGATGTTTGCACATGCTATGTTAAAATGTGCACTTAAAAGCAGGGAGGTTTGCTGAAAGGTGATGGATGCTACAGTAGAATAGGATTGTGGATCCAAAGAAAATGTGGATGTAAAACTCCACTGAAGCATAATGAATAAAAGGGCATAGAGAAAACAAAGAAAATGCTGTGTATTAATCATGCCCTGAATATTACAGCACTTGGTGAAATAGAGTCAATCATTAAAATGGAGTGCAAACATCAGTTTATTGAACCACTGAATACACTGCAAAGGAAACAAGACATGAGCAGGAACATGAGCCAGTTCATGAAGTTGTGCTCAGAGCTTCTTAGCTGGACTGCCTTCCCTAGCACTGTTTTGATTCTGGCCATGACCTGGACTCTGGTCTGGTCCTGTTTGGCTCGAACACTGTATCTGTCTGCTCAGCTCCTGTCCACAGTGACAGGGCTTACTGTAGGGATAAGCACCCCTTTTGTTCACTATGGGTTCCAGGTTACTGGCCCGAGGTAATCTCCAGGAGGTGATTTCCTAACTTCAGTTTTATTAGTTACTAAGCACGTATCTCTAAGCAAGTTGCTTAAGATCCCTTTGCACTTGGATGGGGAAGGCAGAAGCTCTTCAGTGGGCAATTCACTCCAGCCATCTAAGTAACCCTATGAGGCTGATGACAGAAATGACCGATGGGAAAAAATAATTTCAAAAAGCCATGGGGATGAGTGGGAGGAAGAGAACTTGGTCTTAGAGGAGGGGTTTGCCCACATATGGCCCAAACCGCAGACGGTGGTGCTGGCACCTGGCTGCAAAAGGCAGGCAGCCCAGGCCGTGGGGCTTGGGAGGACTTCCTGCTTTCAGACCTTTTGGGTGGGATGAATCCCACTGCAGTAATCACCATGCGGCTGAGAAAGGCTCCCAATAGGCGTTGACTGCACCCTCGCTGTTCAGACCACTAAAAGGAAGTGAGATGACTCCCACCTAGCATCTCCTTTCTCAGCTCCAAATTGCTTACTTTGGAGCAAATGCTAATGTCATGGGTCTTGGCTCTTGCCGTATGCTGCAGAAGAGATGAGCTCTCGACCGCGCAGGCTCCTTCACGCGGGCGCATGCCGGTACTGGAGCAAACCATCGCTACAGTCAATGGCAGCATGTACGAGTGGCAGATGCGGCTCATGTGGAGCAGTTCTGCAGGCCTTATTAATCAAGGTGTCCCTGCCTTGGAATAAACCAGAGAGAAATGATGGATGCATTTTCCAGTGTGCTGCTGGATTTCCATTTAGCACTTTAACGCTATAGAGCAGTTTTAGTGCTAAATGCTCAAAAAACGTATCAAGATCTTGGTTTCATTCACGATTATTCATGATTATTTATTCATTTCTTCATCTTATTTTATTCAGATAACTTCTAGAGATCTAATGTAGGAAATTAAAATCTTTAGCATAAATGCTAATAGAAATGAAGGTTCTGTCAGGAGTTCTTCGGGAGACTGGAAAGGGCAATGTATTTCTGAAATCAACATTAAAATAGACCTGAAGCTTTATGAGGAGATTATTAGCTTACTTAGCAATACTTGAGGTGACTGATGTAGTATTCAGGAAAATATATATATACATATGCACTGTCTGTATATGTTAACACTCTACTATCTTGTCACAGTGATGTGTTGTCAATTACAGACTATATCTCATCAAAACGAATATCTTTTTAATTAAGTTAATGTGGCAATTAAATTTTAATATGGAAGTGATTGTACAGAAGGAAGTCACACTGGAGATATCAGTATGACTTCTTGCTCCCTTTCACTTTGTTTTATTTTATTTTATTCAAGTGGCCTAAGAATCTTAGGTGACAAACACTAAACAGTGTATGCCATCACAAAACTAATCTGAAGCCTAAATTGAATGCAATCTATAATGTATATGTTTCCAAAAGCAGAATTTCTTTTTATTTAAAAAGCTTTTGAATGTCATTCTCATGTTTGTTTCTTTTTAATTCTTAATGTTTAATTTTAATTTAATTTAAATTCTCAAGCTTTTACTTCTTTCATTTATTTATCATCTTTTCCATTTTTTTTTCTTGCATGCAAGGCCTTTTGTTTCTTTTACGGACTACAGTGTAAGCAAACCCACCCGTCCAACTCCACCTCTGGCACCACATTATCCACGGAGTTAGACTGTGGCAAGCTAATCCGAGAGGAGCGAGGGATTCGAACACAGCCCTCAATTCACACTGTATAGTCAGGAAAGAAGAAAGGTGTGTCCGATGGGAAGCATTAAGCTTAAAAAGTGCACCTGATGAGAAAAGTTGTGCTTACCAACACATAGTTAATGACTTCAAAAGGTCTCTTGATTCAGCAGCAAATAAGATCATCTAATACAGATTGCAAGAATTTGGAAATCTGGGCAGTTTAGATGCATATCACAGATACCATTACACATACAGCAAAGAATGAGTGTAATAATAGACTAATAGATTTAGAGATTTAAGACAATCTGTGTACAATTGTCATCTTACCATGTGGTAATTCAGTATTTTTAGGTAAGGAAAATTATTTACCCCCTTTTCATCTTCAGCCAAACCTAAGCAAAACCACAACAGTCTTTTTTACTAAAAGCATGAAGAAATATTTTCCTTGGTCTCTGTAAAAGCATTCAGCAAGTGGGCCAGGCTGTTCTTTATAAACCTCAGAAAATAACCTGCAGGGCTCCATTAACTTTCTGAACCCCTGCTATAAACAACCAGAGATTTTTAGCTGGCATATCTTATTCCCAATGTCAATATTTAATGAATTTTAATTCATCCATTTAAAATTCATTAAACAAAGCCTCCAAGTAACTATCATACCACAAGATCATATCTATCAATTAAATTTTATGCCATGTAACCATTAACATTTAAGAACCTATTCAAGAAAAGCACCCTTAGGCACCCCCCCACTATATACTCTACCATTCACAAACTAACTTGGGTTGAGCAATTATTGTTGTTCCAAAAGGCTTTCTAACATAGCAGACTCTGTTATGACATAACTGCCAGTAAAAATCCAGATTTCAATATATATTCAGCTGTAAAGCTGTTGTGCATATTAAAGCGCATGAGGAAGCTTCTGTGTAGGAAGCTGATCTGAGATGTTTCTTATATCCTGCAAGGATTGATTTCATTTATGCTAGTTCTCAGCTGATCTGGAGACTTTCAGGGCAGGAGACAGCAGATTGGATCTGCTGTTGCCACTGGAAAATATATGACTGTAATTCAGGATGTACAACATGTATCCAAATACCAGCTCATACGATGTCATGAACCAAGGTGAGCAGCCTTGGTTTGAAAACCTGATTACCTTTTACCTTTGCATTTCATTACATCCCAGCTTTCTTCCAATTTCGCCAATTCATTTCCTACCCTTCACACCTACTTTATATTTTCTTGCATACTGCAGTTCCTTCTTGTGACACAAGTGAATGATCTATTTTATTGAGCAGCCATTTCTGGACTCTACTGCAGTTTGGAAACTTGTTCTAGTGCATGCTTTCACCCTCGATTGCTCCAGCGCTCCAGCAAGGCTCTCTTGAATTGGTTTGCTTGTACCTGACTTGTGAAAAAAAAGCTGTAGGGTCTTTCACATACTGAGACCCATGTTTTCCCTCTATTTTACAATTTTTGATCAAGACCGTTTAAGTTGACATTTATTTCAGTAGCTTCATGGGCTTAAGCATTTTTTTGTGACTAAGATGGACTGCTCACAGCTGGCCTACACCAATTCTTCTCTGCCTGTGTCCATCTGTGTACATGAGTGTTTATGTCCCACTCCAGACACTGTGAGAAATTGTCTCGCTCAAAATGGTGTTTTAGCTTGTTTGAATAGAGTCTTGAAAGCTTCAATTCTTCACAAAATGAGCCTTCTTAACAACAAAGACCTACATTAGATCTTCTTTATCCCCAGCTCAAGAAAACACTTTTGTCTGCAGTTTCCCTGTTGAAGAAACTTAAAGCTAATTAAAACCAGCTTCTCTGAGCTCT
The DNA here is from genome assembly GCA_013389825.1 of Crypturellus undulatus. Lineage (NCBI taxonomy): Eukaryota > Metazoa > Chordata > Aves > Tinamiformes > Tinamidae > Crypturellus > Crypturellus undulatus. The sequence goes on along the minus strand of VWPW01002548.1, from coordinate 1,678,051 downwards.
CAGAGGAGAAGGAAAATTACTAATGTGCTTATCTTTATCATTGCTCCACTCAAGAATTCCTCTGGGTCACAGCTTCAACCAGTTTTCTAATCACTGTTTAGATGAACACCGAATCCAGAAAGTTTCTGTCACTTTTTGGAGAAACGTTTTCATTGATGTCACCTGAGGGACAAACATTTCCATATCTGACAGGGAAAAAGCCACATTCTTGGTAAAAGTGATTTTTCCTTCGTGCCAAGTAATTCCCAAAGCTAGGGACAGTTTCATCACATCATTGCAGACTGCAGCTTGCCTGTGGGAATTGCAAAGCAGCTCCTCATGATTCCTAATGGAACATCACACCTATCTACAAAGAGGTTTATTAAAAAGCCACTGAGTAGTTACACCAGCAGCAGATGCTGCAAAGAGCAGGTGTATGGCCCCAACCTGAACACAAGTATGCTTGTGAAAACAGAGGCTGCTTTTGCAAGGCCTCCAGAAAAGGGGGGTGACTTCAGGTTAATGGTGAGGCTGGAGGAAGGTATGGCCTCCAGCTTCTCCCATGAAATGTTCAGTACTGGGGGCTTTCAAGGAAGTTATCTTGGAAAGCAAAGGGATGATGACTACGTTAGCCCCAAGCCACAGGTAGGTTGGTTAGGCTAGAGTCAGCGTGCCTCTCCGTCCTCAGCAGCAGCTCCTGACCTTGCGGGCATCTGAGTAGGCAAAGGTGCAGGGGGAATGAGGGAGGAAGGATGAGACAAGACAAGAATGAAAAAAGCAAAAGCAATTTCAGAAAGCCAAGACTGGAGTGGACAAGCAACATGATTGCGCAGTGGAACTAGACTGAGCAGGTCTTTCAGCATCCAGATTAGTATTTCCTTTAAGCATTGGCATAGCTTTGGGTGGTTGTGTCATCACCCTCTGCCTCGAAGAGTAAGTCTTCACCTACTGAGTAATTTGGAAATGGAAGAGGAGGAGAAGGGAGAGAAAGAAAGAAGTGCCCAGTCTCAGTGAGTTCAGTGAGTTTCTTGTGGGGAAAAAAAAAAGAAAAAGATTTTTTTGTGAAGTTGTCAAGCCTGCAAATTTCCCTTCTTCTCTGAATGTCAAATTGATGCCATCCACTGCAGGCCATAACCCCAACTCCACATATGACTGTGGCCACTTACGCCTCCACTGAGCAGTCCCATCAGGGTTTAGATGGCTGGCAAGGCTGGCAGGTAAATTTACTGGGTTTTCTGTTTGTTTATTTGTTTGTTGTTTTGTTTTGTTTTCTGCCAAACACGAAACTGAGAAACAGTAAGCTTGGATTACTGTGAAGCTTTTGGTGCTCACTGTTCAGTTGCTCAATAGACTCTGACAGTTTAAAGTCCTTCAATTAGTGGTCTCCTCAGACACAGTCTGATATCCATTGATATCTATTCTGTTTGATAGAATACGCAAACAGATTCTTAATGTGCTGCAACAGCAGTTTGCTTATTTGGAGAAACTATTCTGTACCTTTTATCTCCAGTGCACTGGGCACAACAAATGACTCTGCTCTCAGCAGAAGGCATATGTCAGTGTCCCAACTGTGGGTCCTATTACCGTAATGAGAACACTGCAGAGGGAAAAATCCTGATTTCTGCAGTTCCTTGTCTGTGCCTGAGCCAGTCAGTTGTTTTTCCTTTTTTGTCAGAATAAAACCTGATTTACTGATTTTCATAGTTCTCAGGTCCAACACAGAACAATATTCTTTTCTGATTTTTTGGGGTTTTTTTGGTAGGTGTTAAAAAACGCAATTGAAATTCTTGTCCTCAAAGGTAGCCTGGTGATGTTAGGATCAGACTCATAAAGCCTGACCATGGATTCTTTTTTCAGTCTTGTTTCTTTTTCTTTTTCTTTTTTTTTGACATTTTTCAAGTTCTAAATCTATAACTATCACAAAGCTTAACACAGTCTTCTGTATAGAGTGCAAGGAAGGATGAGAGAGGTTCATGGGCAAGCTTTTAAGGCCTGCTGAAATGACCAAGGGGCAAAGAGAAGAGCCTCCAATCCCAAGCAGACCCAAACCTATTATATTTTAAAATGATGTCATTCCCTTTTAGCCTCACAGGCCACATACTGCAACATTTCAACATGACTAGAATGAGAAAGTCAAGATGATTAAAAGCACAATGTTAAATGTATTACCCTGTTCTTAGGTTTCATTCTCAGGGATATCTCAAAAGTAGACTTACAGCATGTAAAAATGGCTTTTTGAAGAAACCTTTTCAGTTGGGTTATCAGAACATGATGTTAATAGAACAGTATATTATTCTTTTAAATGAAATGATAATTTTATAATACCCTTTATAAAAGATACTGTAATTGTACTCCACACACGTTACTGTTCAGATTGTATCTTGGGAGATCCTGCAATGTATTTCCTGTCCATCGTTTTTCCTTTAAGCCATAAGTAAGTAAATCAGCATTCAGACTGAGCTCATACTTTCTCTGTGTTGCTGACAGTTTTCTGCTCCTTGAAAATTTAAGGCTCCAATTTTTGACTGGGTGTTCCGTTTCCTGATCCTGCTTTGCATGGCATACACATTGGAATGAGAGCTTTGCTTGAAAAGCTTTATTTTGCTATGGGGCCATGAACCAGTGAAGTGTGATGTATGCCCAAGCTTGGGAATAAATTGGATTTTATGCTGTTTCTTAGACCTCATGAGAAAGTTCACACAGAACTGCCCTTCGGAGTGATTAGCCAAACCCTTGAGTGTTCAAAGTATCTTCCCAGATTGCACTGTTGGACTATCTGAAGCTCTGTCTGAAGGCAGAGACATAGAGAGAGAAAGCTCCACATCTCTCAGGATTTTAACATCCTTTGCCACCTCCAGCTGGTTTTCTCCAATGTGTCAAATGTAGGGATGTGCCATAAAATGTTTTATCATCAGAGTGGTAGTTATGTCCCTAACCTTTGGCATATCTTTGAAGGGTCAATCCAAGTTCTTAACTCTACATGTAATTCTTTGCTTCAAAATGGGAAATTTCATGCCCATGGCAGTTTGTTTTCCTCAAAATGCAAATGTAGCATAACCCTAAAACTGCTTTCATGCTTTTATAAAGCCAGAAAGTCGCTTTATAAAGCTGCAAGACTCGGGACATTATCATTGTAAGCTCTCTTCCTTTCCCTTTGCCCAGCCACTGTTTTTGTATGATAGTGAAGCCCATTCTCACAGATTTTGAGCATTTGTGTTTTGTCCTCTCTTTTCATAGATCATCCTACTGGGACTTTGCATTGCCAGGTTGGGCTAATAGACAGCTTCTAAGAGGCAGAGACCTTTTAGATATTGAATCAGAAATATATACCTCTATATATACTTTACTGAGGGAATAAACTTGATCAGTTTATGGGAAAGACTGTGAACAGAAGCACTAATGGTTTTTAAATTCAGTTTTAGATGTAAATGATATTGGTGTCCAACTAGGCAAAATTTTACTTCTCTGGAAACAACATCTAGAAACCAAAGCCATTCCTAAGAATAGCTTGAAGTATTTTTGGTAACATTTCTTTAAAAACAGTCTACATATAGAAACTAATGACAGCCTTGGAAGTGAAACCAGTTGGATACTTCACAAAACAAGTAGTTAGATGTTAAAAATTACATATACTTAATCATTATATTTCAAACACGATGTAAGACATGTAAGGCGACATTCATCAGACTATTTTGTTGATACGAAATTAGGAGAACATAATGCAATTCTGCAGCCTGAATAATATGAATCAGTTTGGAAAATGCAAATGCAAGCATATTAAGGCAAGGCAGCAGAACACACTGTTGCATCTGCAGAAGTCATCCCTACATACACACAACAGTGATTGATGGCTTTTGTTAACCACATACACAACATATAGGTTAGTGGGAGTAATGGATAAAGAAAACAAAAATAAACTTTATCAAGTCTATAAATAGTTAATATAGTCCCACTTTTACTTGCCATGGAGTTCTGGAATCACTTTTTAATCTAGATTTCAAAAGCCAATTAAAATTAAGATAGTAGAGAGAAATTATGCATGCCAAGTCAGCCAGTTAGCAGCGTGTACTTTTATTAGCTTGAAAGTATATGGTGCTACTCTCTACAAAAGCCTTTCCCAAGCAATACAGAAATAAGTTCAGTATTAGGATAATACCTGTCCCACCTGCTGCTATACATTTTAAATACTATAGACTCCTACTCTATGTTCAGCCCACACCACAGATGGACATATTGACATATGGAAGAAAATATACATTGAAAATGCACGCACATTGCTTTCCTGATCTCTTGAGCTCTTTTGATTTGCAGAATCAAGGCTAAGTACTTCATACAGACGTTTTATGCTGGCTAAGAAGAAGCACAAAGTGTGAGACTCAGTACTCTGGAATTCACTTTCCATCTTAGACAAATGACTTAATCCTGATCCAGGTTGCCCTCATGCTGGCTTCTGCATTTGAAAATATTTCTCTGAAATAGTTAGCTACCTCTTCCAATAACATATCCAATTTTAATTTTTTAGCCTTGTGTCATTCTGAGATTACAATTGACTAGTTAAGACCTGAGTACTGCTCACCTTGCAGCTGTATCATTCTAGAAGAGACTTTATAATTGACATAAAGAAATATATCTGTGTACTGTTTCTGTCAGTTGAAAATACTATTTTTTCAACCAGTTTTAAAGATAATCAGTTTTGAGTTCTAGAAAGTCTGGTAGGAAGGGCTTATTCAACATGATTAAGGTAAGGTGTGTTAAAGCTGTGTTTCACACTACCGCCCTCAGTTCCTTTTATATATAAATAATCTATTTATATATATATTAGTATGGAGTATTTTTTTCCATTACTAGATACTACCACTTAAAGCCTCTTTTGTGTGTGTGTGTCGTATATAATTATTCTAAAGGATTTTTCCACTTACCTGAAATGTCTTTGTTAATGTTGTGCTCATTAGAGAAAAAAAAAAAGAAAGAAAAAAAGAAAAGATTTCTGCTTTCTTTCTAAGCTATTCAGCTACCTTATTCTTGTGGTAATTTCTCTCCTTTCTTAGACACACATTATGTGAAGAATTCTAAAGAAAGATGAGCATTGAGGAATGTGTTACATTTTAGAAATGTCTGTTAATTTCAAGAGGGGAAAATAGCAAACCCATAAAGAAATCTTCAAGAATGGTTTTATTTTCTTTAGTATTAGCAAATTTTGGATAAAGTACACACAGTTTAAAAATAAACATTGCTTTTGTTTGAAAGTCAGGAGGAAACTTACCTACTGAAAAAAAAGGCACGTTTTATGATTTGAAGCCCTCACAAACATCCTAAATGTGTTTGTTTGGGTAGCGTTTCAGAAAGATTCATAATTGGATTTAAACCAAAGTTGAACCAATTTCAGTGGAAGGCAAGTCAGGCAAAACTACTATTGCCAACTACAACTACTGTACATCAGAGGACTGATTCAAAGCTGGGGGATTGATTTACCAGGGAAGCCTCCCAGCGCTGCCATTAAGATTTCAGGCTTGTGTTTATTATAAAAGACATGGTTTGTGCAGAGGGTAGGGCTGAGCTCTACCAGAAATGTGTTTAACGCCGCTTCCATGTTCCCCCAGTGTCTGTCTTTCAATGCTATCATGGAGGAGCTTGGAATTTCACTCAAGCACCAGAAGAAGTTAAAGAAAAGGTCAAGAACGAAGGGGAAATCGTCATTCACAAGCATCCTCACTTGCCACCAGAGGAGGACACTGAGGAAAGAAACCATAGCGTGAGTGGGAAGGACCCCCTTAAGGAGATATCAGGAATAAAAACAACAAAAACGTTGCTGCCTACAAGTTGATTGTGGTGGGATTTCTGAGATATAGACATTTACCTTGTTCTTCAGAAATTCTCTGTGGTTTGTTTTTTTTAATCTAGAGGTACAACAGTTTAAAAGCTCACATAGACTGATGTACTACTAATCATCTGAGAAGTGTCTCACTATTTCTTTTGAAATGGATTTGTATGCTCACCTGTTTTTCATCTCTCTTCCCTTTCCATGCATTGCTGTATGTGCTTTCTAAATAAATAAATAAATAAGAGACAGGGTTCATTTTTCCAATAATCTGGGAGTAGCACATTTATTCTTCTATTTTGAAAAAGAAATTGCAGTTCTATTGAGCACAGTGGTTTAGAAACCATGATCCAGACTGCCAAAATAACAATTCAGCCAATTAGTACATAAATGATGACTACAAAATATATTAAAATTGAAGCTATTGAGTAATGACTTATTTTTACTTACTTATCTTCCTTTTTTTCTAAGATTGCAAGTTCTTGCCAGTGAGAAACATGTTTTCCTTTTCTTCTCTATTTTCATTTAAAAAATGAGATTCTTATGTAATAACATAGCTGCAGGTGCTTCAAAATGAAAAAACAAAATCACAAAAGTAATGATCAGTGAATAGGTGAACACTGACATCGTCACTCTGCCGTATCCTCCAGCTCCTGATAGCAGTAAAATGATTCCTGACTTCAAAATGAAAATTGCTACAAAATTAGTCACAAAAGTTCAATTTATGACAAAGCATGACCACAAGCACAACACCGGGGCATATTTGTCAAAAACAGAGCCAGTGCTGTGGTGCTGAAGACCTTTGCTTGCAAGCGGGAGCACGAGCAAGGTGTTTTAATAATGAAGGAACAAATCTTTTTAATGATGAGCTCAACTTTTCAACAGTGATGCACTAGTAGCATATACCCGCCCCCATACCCTCCCTCCAGAAAAGCAGTCCCTTTAAATTGCAATGAGACATGCATATTTATTCTGCTATGTTGCCCCTGTGATTAGCCCTATTGCTTTTGTGGTTTAGTTTGGGTGCTGACTGTAAAGGACATTTCCGTTCGGAGCCCCGGAGGTGCCCAGCATGAGGCTGGGAGGAGAGCAAGCGCCCTGCCCCACATGGCCCCCAGGCCGCTGTGGGGCAGCACTGGCACCATCTCCGCCTTGGCCTTGCAAAAATAGAAAGTTATGTGAAAATCTTTGAGTAGAGGAATACTTCTTTCTCCACAGCATCACTCTGCGCAGCCCCCAGTGAGCTTTTACACTATGCTGCATGGCAAGGTCAATCTGAGACAAATGGCATGAGCTCCAAAAGCTCTGCTTCAGAAGTGATATATTTCGATATTATTACAGGCTAGAAGAGACTTCGATTCATTTAGCCTTTCCACAAGGGTCAAGTTTTCTAAAGCTCTCACCATTCCCGTTGCTTTCACCAAGACTCTCAGTAATTGCTCTGTATCTTTCTTTAAGCGTGATGCCCCAAACTAGATGCACCATTTCACTTGATGTCTTCTCGTTGTTGAGCTGGGCAGATAAACTGCTTCATATGCTCTGAAGTCAATGCTGCTGATCACGCACTCTGTTATGAAGTCTGCTATATATTTTGACTATAATAATAACACAATCCCACCGTGATACAGGCAGTTTGTAAGTCCAGGCTATGTCTAGGGCTGTGCCCATATGGAACTGCATCTGTTGTTTTTTCCAGAGTGTTTCTGCAGTTTTTCCTCAGTTGTGCTTGTTACCCTAACCAGCTTACTGCCATCTGCAATTTAAGAAATGCACTCTTAAAAAAAATATTATTTTTAGAAGAGACCCAGATTGCAGACAGACCTTGCAGAAGGCTTAGCAACCTTCAACTTCCCTCACCAACAAGGCTGGTTACACTAATACGAGAGGAAATTACTCCGACTGACAAGACCTGTTCCTCACAGATTTATATCAGCTCCTACTTTTTTCCTACCATTTCCTTACAAATAGCTCGCTTGCACCAATGCTCATCAGGCAACACAAGTTAAACAGGCTGGCCTGTAGCTCCCTGGATCCTTCCTTTTCTTTCTTTAAAGTGTGTAATTATTTTTGCCTTATTCCATCCTTTTTTTCTGGACTGTTGAGAGTTTCCATGAGTTTTACTCATGCAGAGTATTGAGTCTCTCTTGAAAAGAAGGAGAGACATCCCTTTCAAAGCGACTGCGGTGGAGCGCTTTTAGACGAGTGTTTGCTTTTGGAAAGCAACATGTTGTGTTGCTAGGCAATAATTAAGAAAAACAACCCCTGGCCCTGAGAGCTCGTGGAAAACCTTATAATAAGTGCCTTCATGCTTCCAGAGGTGTTTCATTTATTTATGTCATCATCAGGTTACAAACAGGCCATTCCGACCACCATTAATGATCTAAGATTATGATTGAAAAGCAGGTTATTATTTTACAACCTGAATAACTCTATCACTCTGCCATCCACAGGCTTCAGCTAAGGTATTTTTAAATGAATAGGTCTAAAGTGACGCAAGATTTACGATCAGGCCCATTTATTTTTTTAAAGGACCGCTCTTGTATGACTTAGACCTTAAGTATGAAAAATTCCAAGTTCATTTTTTCAAATCTGCTAATGCTGTCCTGAAACTAGGAGACAGTGCTTTGTGTCATTGCTTTATGTATTTAAACTTTCCTGACAGTATTTATAGCCTGTCACTTATAACAAGGTGCTGAGCAAAAAAAAAACTCTCCTGACTGTCTGGCAAGAAATATGTGATAATCAGAAAACAATAAATAAGGCATATTAGGTCCTTGTTTTTATTACCTTTTTTGCTGTTAGGAGCTTGAAAGAATTGCAGCATATCAGGAAGTTCTGGAGACAATCTTGGCTGGCAGCTTGACATGCTAAGGAGCTAACCTGGTGTGACTTCATGAAGCGCCACCCCACCGAGTCTCCCTTGACCCTTCCCTTCCAGATCCAAGAACACAGATTGATAGCAGGTTATAAAATTCCCCTTCTCTCCTGATTGTAAATTATAAATTTCCCTTACAGACTGGTAACTGGAGGTGTGAGCCACGTAGATTCTCCAGAACTTTCAAGCATTTATAGACCAATAACCTCACCCCTTGCTCTCTTTTCTCCCTTGATATTTTTGGTGGTCCAGAATGGAATTTGCCCTATCAGTCCAACCTATATCTCCCCCGAGGCCTTCTTTTTTTTTTTTTGTCAGTCACTGTTATATAAAGCTGTATGGCCCTAGTTTGGTNTCTTTTTTTTTTTTTTTTTTGTCAGTCACTGTTGTATAAAGCTGTATGGCCCTAGTTTGGCGGCCTGTGAATCTTGTGTTAATTGATCTCCTTTAACAAAGTACAGAAATATCAGTCTATAAAGGAATTTNTGATATTTTTGGTGGTCCAGAATGGAATTTGCCCTATCAGTCCAACCTATATCTCCCCCGAGGCCTTCTTTTTTTTTTTTTGTCAGTCCCTGTTATATAAAGCTGTATGGCCCTAGTTTGGCGGCCTGTGAATCTTGTGTTAATTGATCTCCTTTAACAAAGTACAGAAATGACTGATATCAGTATACCAAGGAATTTAAAGGACATCCACTCTCAGTGACACTGACTTTCCTCTGGGTTTTGTGACATAATTACAAACAATTATGCCACGAATCCAGTTTAAATGGTGCTTATTTCACACCAGGTCCTCTTGCTTCTGCCTCAGGCTAGCAGTGACCCACTGCCCCATGGCTGCCATTTCCCTGCTCTCCCCTAAATGCCCCCCAAAATGTGAGCCACAAACACTGACAGAAGGGTGTTAAGCCTGCATAGATGATTAAGACCATTGTGTTTCCCACCTTATTTATTCAATAAAATATTTTGAATTTTTTCAGCTTGTTAAAATTGCAGTTAAGGCCAACACTAAGGCATGCATTGAAATCCCACTAGTATTTAAGCATTCAGCCAAGCGCTTTCCTGATTCAGCGCTGTGACCTTGCCTACCCTCCGCACAACGTGGTTATTTTGCCGGGTAGGCCATTCATATGCCACACTAGCAGAATCCAACCTCGTGTGTCCAGGCACATATAGTCCAGTGGCTATAGAATATAGTCCTATGAATATAGTCATATTCATAGCCATGCTACTTTTAATCTTCTGTGTATATTGATTTGTTTAAAGCAAAAAAAAAAAAAAAAGAAGAAGAAGACCCCTTTCTAAAGCACCTCGCCGCCTTCAGACAAACCTGTACCACTAGAAACCTTTTACTTGTCTTTGAATGCTACTTGTAAATTCACTCCATGACCGCGAAAGGTTCACTGCCTTGAGGAAGGAGGGCCGAGCACAGGGCAATCTTACATATTGACACAGTAGCAAATATGATTACTGTGACCTTTTCACCACATCCCAACAAATTTTTCTTCCTGCCTTTCTTCCTGTGCAGCAATATGCAGTGCAAGGGAAGCCTGATTAGAGATTATCCATTAAGAAAGCAAATGTCCTCGTTAGATCTCTCTGCTGGCAGCAGCAGGCATGCATTCTAATGGTTTGTAAAAGAGAAATACAATATTGACTGATGCTGTTCAACAGTGTTGATGCGTTTCATTCCACAAGCAGCTTTGTTTTAATGTCAAGTGACAATACCCGGGCAGCTACCCACCACCAACCTGCGGCTTTAGTAAGGATTATTCACAATCCCTTAACCTTTTTGAGAAAGTGGGAAGACCAGCTCAGTGAAAAATGCAGGTTATTGGAAAGATGTAAGTGACTGACTGTTGATGCCATGCACACAGGGTCCAGCCTGATGTTATGATTGATAAGCTACTGCAGAACAGATGACAATTAGCTTCATACCTCTCAGGCCCTTTCTCAAAAGTCTGCATCTTGTGGATCCATTGTGAACCTGTAGTCCCATGGGACATTTATTGATTGCTGAGCTTGTCCCTTAATTGCTCTCTGTCAAGCTTGATTTCTCAGTGATCAAAATCTCCATTACTTAGAGATATATCACTTACAGCTATTAAATCACTGCAATTTTTTTAGCGTTATTGATTCATAAAGATGCATATTTTTTGCCTGCTGACTAATTCTGGCTTTAGCCACATTTCTCTCTGTTTTTAAGACCTATGTTTCCTGCAATCTCCTCCAGCCACTTCAGTTTTGCGCTGTATTTAGCACAGAAGTTATATGGCTACCAGTGTTAAAACCTGTCCCTTGCAGTTCTACATTTTGATGGGAGTCACACAGCCAAGGAGATGAGGCCCCAAAGCTGACAATAACATTTGTGGAATAATCCATCTGTGATCTCCATTTACGGGCCAGTTCTAGCACAGGTTCATGCAGCATGATCTTCAGAGCAAGCAAACCAGAGCCATGCTCAACTAATGCCAGCCCTAACTTGGACAAACTGAGAGCTGAAAGGGGACAGACTTCTGGCCTGACCTTGAGGCATGACCACAGAAGCTGCAAAGACTGTGAATCCCCCAGATGTCACTGGGCGTTGCTGAGTCTTCTCCTTTCACCTCTCTGTTGAGATGGAGCTCTTCTCTGGGTGAGCTCTGCCAGCATGGCCAACACTGACTGCCATGGAGCACATGGGGAGCTCTGCCCTGGGAGGGTGGATAGCTATGGCACACTGATCATGTCCAGATCCTTTACAGGCTCTTTGTAACTACACCCTCCATGCTGCAGAGACCAGGAACTGCCCATAAAATAAACTACAAAGCAGGGAAAAATCTTGAACTAGCCAGTGCAGCCATGTGTTTCATATCACAGCTGAGAGCACGAGCACCCGCCCCGGAGGAGCACACAGGAGCTGTCACCCAACACTCTGAGCTGTCCTAATAAATCACAATTACGGAAAACACCTGAACTAGAGAATGGTGCTGCGCTCCTCCTCTCTGAAATGCACACAGCGTGCAGCAGCCCATGGCATTTCTCAGCTCCTGTGTGGTTTAAAATGAAGTACTGTTTGGAAGCTGTTAGATGTTTTGTTTTGTTTTTTGGGTTTTTTTTTTGCTTCAGAAAAACACACATTGCTTTATGCAGTATACATCTTCAGCCAAGATGTTTTACAAACAAAAAAGGAGCTTCAAACATTTTTACAGAATCCAGGGCTCTACGGAGTTTGGCTCAGGATAGGGACCCTCTGAAAAGGCAGCCCCCAGAAGCCTTACCGTCTCTGTGGAAATGCAGGCAACAAAATGGCTTTATGCAAACTGCAGCTCAAAAAAACCCACAAAAGTGCCTGCTGGAGTCTTCTCTGGTTCTCCAAGCGCAAGCCCCATGAGGGGGTAAGCATGCTTGTCCTGGGGAGCACAGCCTGCTGCCAAACCACCCGCAGAGCCCTGCGCCATCAGCAGCCAGGTACAGCAACTCCTGTTTCTGTCTCCCAGCCATCCTGCAGGTCCTGCCTCTCTGTGAGTGAGAATGGGGCCAGCCTGGCCCACGGGGACTCTNAGGCAGCCCCCAGAAGCCTTACCGTCTCTGTGGAAATGCAGGCAACAAAATGGCTTTATGCAAACTGCAGCTCAAAAAAACCCACAAAAGTGCCTGCTGGAGTCTTCTCTGGTTCTCCAAGCGCAAGCCCCATGAGAGGGTAAGCGTGCTGGTCCTGGTGAGTGCAGCCCGCTGCCAAACCACCCGCAGAGCCCTGAGCAGCCAGGTACAGCAACTCCTGTCCCTGTCTCTGGGCCATCCTCCAGGTCCTGCCTCCCTGTGAGTGAGACTGGGGCCAGCCTGGCCCATGGGGACTCTCCCAAGACACCGCGCGTGGCTTCATGCAGCTGAGAGGAGCAGGGTGCTCCCCACCAGGCTGTCCTGCCGAGCAGCTGATCCAGCAAGGAGTGAAGCACTCGGGAAGGTGGCTCCAATCCCTGGAGCACTGAATGTCCCACCAGCGCCCCAGGGCAGTCTTAAGGCAGGAGGGAAGCAATGAGGGCGATGCCTTCGTATCTCTCCCCAACTCGACCAGACCAGGGCACCTGGGCTTCCTTCCATGCAGCCTTGGGTGCTTGTGGCACTCACTGGACTAAGGGAAGTGGGGTGAAACATATCCCAGGGGAACAAGGTTTGGCAGTTTCCCAGGTTTTAGAGCAGGACACTGCCAGAAGCTGCAGGGACACAAGGCCTGAGCACCCGAAGGTGTGATAGGAGGCTGCCGTGACAGTTCTGCATCTACAACACCTCTGTCCAAAAGCGCATTTGAGCATCTGTCACAGATATGGTATTCTGTTATTAATAGCCCCTGATGCTTAAAGCAGAGAGGACACTTCACCTTGAAAACTTTAAGGAGAGTTACAGAATGGGTAAAGCACTAAAAGCCAAGATGCTACTGAGCTTGTTGAACATTGAGGGGAACACTTACAATGTTACTGAGTCTGCCCTCTACTTCCAACTGAGATACAGCTTGGTGAGTTGTCATTCAGAGTGGTAAACAGTTTAAATTACCCAATTAATCCTCAACTAACCCTTTTTATCTCCTTCTGTGTTTTCCCCAAAATTAACTATTACAAAAAATACAGTAAAAGAAATATTGTAAGTGGTCTAGCTTGTTCTTATGCTTCTTCTTCTGCTTGTCTTCTTCATAATTTTCATCTTTGCTGTCTTCTTTACTACTGAGTTTTCTACAGAGTAGTAGCATGCAAAGCTGTCGTGTCCCCTTCTTGTGCTGTTGGTGCTTAGCTGTTCTACCAAAAAACTCATCTTATGTGTTCTTTCACTGAAAGCATTCTATCTTTTCTGCAAATCATGTGAAAAAAAAAAAAACTGTTGCAGCAGCGTTCAGATGTTTTCAAGCAATTTGTCTGCATATCCTAAGAGAAAATGTAAATTTGCATCCTAGAGCTGCCTACCATTTCTTGCTGGGAATACACTAAAGAAGTATTCTGATCTGGAATATCAATGAGGTAGGATCAGACAACAACACTCTCTTTATAACCTTGTAACCTGAGGGACAAAACCCATGTAAAGTCAGATATGTTCCCATTTGTTGCCGGATGACAGTGGATATAAGAAAGACTTTCAAAGCTTTGTTCTGGAAAGCTGGTAGGGATCTTAGTCACCTCCAGTTCTCAAAGAGTGCCTGTGGCAAATTTTTAAGGAATTGTCCATAGACAGGGATGAAACTGTCTCTCATAGGCTTTTAGCTATGCACCAAGCATCAAGCATTTGAAAATACCAACTAGCGAAACTACCCAGATTGATGTCCCGGATGCTTTGGTTACTCACTACCAACACAGAGTCCAGGTAGAGGACAAGTTGTCTTAGTTCCAGTGGGTTTGAGTTACGAAAGACTCGAACTTACAGTATGTTTTGTAAGGCTTTTGTTCACATTCTCAAAGCAAAAACTAAATACGGTTTTCATATTAAATTAAGCTAACCTGATAACAAAAAGTGCCCTTAAAAACATGTAACATATTTTAGCAATATTTTAAAATATTTTGTATATCTTGTATATTGCATATCTTTTGCAACAGCCACAAGGGGAGACCACTGTAACCTTTAACATCCACTGGAAATTTCTAGCACTACAGCTCAGAAAACTGCAGAAAACCCCTCTAGCTTTAAGAGCAGTTGTTACATACCTAATGAAATGATAAGGCCAAGAAGGGAACTTTTGTTGATTGTTGTAGCAAGCACTGAATAATTCCTTTCTCTGCAAAGGAAACAGCATCTCTTGAGACCACACAACCTCACATATCCAGAGAAAGGTAGAAGAAAAAAAAGGGACTGCCTAGCAAGCGAACAGCAAGAACTGGTATCAGTTATCTTAAGCTTCAACTACCTTTCTGCATGTCAGTAGTTCCCTAATTGCTTGTGCAGAAGGTTTTCATTAACTACCAGATCTAAATGGATATGGCTTTGCATCTGAAAGGATGAAGTCTTTAGTAGTTAATCTCTCTAATCACAACGTTTCCTAAATACCTATCTAGCATTTTGTTATCCAACAGGGATTTACCCTATTTTATTAAAGTCAGATAGATTGTACGTTAGATAAATGACCTATGCAAAATATAGAGGCTGGGTTTCACTCCCTCAGTCAGCAGGGACAGAAAGATAGGAAGAAGATCTGCCCTATGACAATCCTCTCAGAGCATTTCCTACTCAGAGGTGTTGAGTAGACTGACATTTATTTTCAATAAACTTTGTGCACATCCATGAATCGCCATCTCAACCACAGCAGCAAAGAATTTAAGTAGTTTGTGTTGATGTTGTTTTTCAGAGGAAATAAGAAGCACAACAATCAAGTTTCACATGAATTTGACAAATGTTGCCCTTGTCAAAAAGGTGTTACCACTTAAGTCCCCAGACATAACAGCTTTCCTTGCAGACATGCTCGTTTTCTGCTGCCAATACTGTTTAACCACTTCATTAAATGACTTGATTGGTGGGACCAAATGCACCCTGAGCAAGCTGGAAGATGATACACAACCAGGAAGAGCGGTTGATTTCCAAACATTTGCTCTGCTTTTAAGAGTGACTTTGACAGGCTGGAGAAATGGGCAGAGGAACCTCATGAAATCCAACAATCCCACCACTGGGAGGTGCCCAGTACCGGTTGGGAGCCAATTGCCTGTAGAATAGCTCTGCAGAGAAGGCCCTGGAGGTCCTTGTGGACAAGCTGACCGTGATTCAGTAATGAATCACGGAGCAAAGGAGGCTGAGCATCTCCAGAGGACCTTTAAAGCTTCAGAAAATCTATTTTTTTTCCAGCATTCCTTCAGTATCTCTTCTCTTGCAAGAGTATTGCATATATTTCTTCACTAAAAGCAAACCAATAAAAAACAAACATTTATTTAAAAAAATCTTACTCCAATTAGAGACAGAATCCTGCAAGGTAATCTCCGCTATGCACTATATATCTAAGTTAGTTACCCTTTTCGGTGTATGTCTAGAGCACAATAACTGCAATCCATTTAAAAGGCATTCAGAGAATGAGAAGATACAAAGCTTTATCTGAACAAACAACTGTTTAATTAAAGACAGCAAAGCTGTCCAGTCGTCCATGGCTAAATTACTTTTTCTAATATCTGTTCTTAGCATGCAAAGCAACTGCATCTCCACAAACCTATGCACAACTTGACTGTAAACCCAAGAGCCACCACAGTGGCATTTCAAGAGTCGAGACTTGCTAATCTACTAGGAAAAGTGAATTGGAAGACAATCCCTGACAGCAGTGGATAGTGACAACTTCTATAATCAAAATAAAATCATCTTAAATCAACACCTAATTAGCATGACTTGTTGGACAATTATCTAAGGGGCAAATTAGGTAAATAAAACTCCTATATTCCTGTGCTCTGTATTCCTTCTATTGATTTTAATGAGACATAATGCCAAGTAAGAGATGTTCAACGGGAGGAAAACATTAATTATTTACATTGCTTTCAGCTTTGTCTCTGCAGGTAGCTGCCAGTTTATCGTCAATATACCCACTTCATACCTGATTTTTTAAAAATTTTAAAGCTAGGAAAACATGCCCCCACTCATGCAGAGTGATGCTGCATAGGCTTTAGTTTTTGGACTTCCCTCTCCATACCGGTCCTTTAATAGCTTTGAACCTATTAAAGTAATCTTGCAACATTCAGCAGGGAACAACCGGCCGGCAGACCAAAGTAGCCATGCTACTGGAGAATAAACTTGCACCACAATTTCCAATACTTACACTACTGCCAGATTTAATATATCTAAACTGCATGACATTGTGCAGAGGCACCAGTTTACCTTGTTCTCTCCTGTATCTGACTATTATGTAGGATAAGCATATGCACTCCTCGCCCAGTACTGATTTGCATCCAGGTTTTAGGCAATTTTAATTACTTGAAAGACATCCATGTAATTGAAATTCAATAGATTTCAGGGAGGCAGACAGTTAAGCCTGATAAAAGAAATATAAATTGTGTCTACATTATGCAGACTGTCTGGATTGGACATACTTAGCTGTTCTATGAAAAAGGTCAGAGACAAGGTAGATGATGAGATCCACATTTTTTTATAATGACAAGAAGTGACTCTAAGGATGGTAGTAAACTTACACCAAAAAATGAGTTTTCAAGTTCATCAGCACTATCCTAGCAAGATGACATGCATTAGTGAACCACTCTTGCAGGCTACAGCTGCATAACAGGCAAAACGCTGATGGGGAAAATTATTTTTAGTTATTGAAGAACAAGCTCAGTCATATACCTAATGGCTTCTGTATCTTATAAAAGATTGTTTGCATATCACTTGCAGACCCAAGGAGCTAGTTTGTTGGAAATGTGAACTGAACGTCAAAACAGACACTCAATCTTTTCATATCAATGCACATGAATTTCATAAATAATTTGAATTCAGGAATACAACCTCAGGTTAGCCACAAACACTTTGGAGATCAGAATAATTTTATTCAAAATGTTTTCTTTTTTTTTTTTTTTGAAAATGATTTTTGCCAAACGTTTTTCTGGCACAGGTAGCGTAGCATGAAATGCAGTAAGGACAAATGATGTAAAGCATCCCCAAATGTATGAACAGTTGAACAGTGCAAGACAGAGAAGGAGTGAGTGTGCAACAGTACTGCGGAGGAGGATCAAGGCGTTATAACAGCCAGCATTCACAATTCTGTGAAAGAAAGCAAGTGCACCAGACTATTCAGCAAGTGCCCATGCCAGGAACATACCTTACTAGTTAGCACTCTCTAAGCTGGTAAGACTGCAGCTGGAGAGCTGTAACCGACCTTGGGTACTATAAGATTAAAGGGAACAAAATTTAACGGAGAGGAGTGACAACATCTGGTGGTCCAGGGTCTACCTATGTGGACAGATGAAAGAAGTGAGATAATCTAGCAATGACTTAGGGGAAATGTGATAATTTTCAGATACATAAAAGGTTACTACAGAGAAAAAATACTAAACTTTTTTTTGTCTCCTTTGTCTGCTGGAACAGGAACAAGAAGGAACAGATTCAGACTACGGCAAGGAGAAAGATATTAATGACACAGGCTGTGAGGCACTAGAAAAGGCTGCCTGGAGAGGAGTTCAGCCTTAAGCTGAACAGGTCATACTCCTTTTAGCGATGCCTTGGACAAAGTGAACCTGCCTTGGGGAAGACAAATGGTCCCTACACACATTTTTCTTAAAATGTATATTTTCTGAGGTTGCAGCATGCAGCTAAGACAAACTTTCCCTTGATGGCCTGGAGCACCCTGGAGATTCACTGCACCACCTGCCTTCCTGCTCTCCTCTGGTTCTGCTTTGTTTGGTGTCCACAGCTCTAAAGCATCATTATAGATGCGAACTGATCAGAGACTGGTGGCGGAGCTGCAGTGGCAAAGAAGAGGTCAGTGCAGGGCCAGAGGTACAGAACACCTACCACCCCAGCTGTGCTCCAATGTGCTTTACGGAGTGCTGCAATGCTTGCAACCCACTGCAAATTCTCACGGTCAACAGATGAACAGTATCTCAACCTACATTAACAGATATTTTGACCCTAGCTCGCATCAGAGAATAATGGGTTCAAGTTAAGCTGGCTCCTGCTGATCATTATTGACTAATGATAGCAAATTAGAGGTAAGAACTGGCATGACCAAAAACTGGCATGACCAAAGTACAAGTTCAGAGAACATCAGTGAGGCACACATGCAACAGGAAAAATGGAATGTGAAGATACAGATGGTTCTAAAACTCAATGGAAGTCAAGGGACTTTTCCTCAGACTCATCAGAAATAAGGCTGCCGCTAAGTGGAGAGCCAAAGCACTGGATATAGCTGCAAAGCCAAAGGAGACATAGGGACAATAAGCAGAAAATCTGCCAGCCAAGAAACAGGCAACATGGGCGCACCGACGGGATGATGCTGTACATGTCCATCACATCAGCAAGCAATGGCCATTTTCAACTCTAACTTAGCTCCAGGCTTACTCTTAAGCTGAGTACTAAGAAATCTGATTGAATGAAAACAAAGTGACCGAGACAAAACTGATGAAGTGACATCAACATAACATAATATAACAAAGAAAGGAGCAGACACACATCCAGGAGATAGGAAAGAAGGAAAGGGGTCTGTTGTAAAACCACTAATCTCAGCACAAATGAGAGGAGAACTGGTCTCACTGAGAGCATGAGGTCTATATATTTTGAAAGAAGCAGGGATCCACACAACTGCTTACATGTTATTCTACATACAAAGAAAAACGGGGAAAAATCTACCGTTATGGTCGTTATCTGAACACTTCATTTTTAATGGTTTCACCCTATGTATTCATTAAATTAGTGGCATGGATCTGTGAAAAAAAAAAGATTTTAAACGGCAAGGAACTATTGAGTATAGCTACAAATGGTACAGTTATGCTAACAGAATTTGCCTTTTCAGTATAACCCATATTCTGAAATGAATTATAGTGTAGCTATGCCCAATCTAAATCAGCCAAGGTAAGAGTAGGAAGTGACTTACCATAAAAAATACTATCTGCCTATAGCCAAGGTTAACAATTTATGCAATGTTTACATGAGAGTCTGCATGCCATCTACAATTGATTAACTATTATTTGTCAGATCACTTTTGAAATTAATTGCCTACATTTTGAAAGGAGTTATTTGGTAATTTAACATAAACTTAAAATGTGA
The DNA here is from genome assembly GCA_013389825.1 of Crypturellus undulatus. NCBI lineage: Eukaryota > Metazoa > Chordata > Aves > Tinamiformes > Tinamidae > Crypturellus > Crypturellus undulatus. The sequence continues at coordinate 1,658,693 of VWPW01002548.1, read as the reverse complement.
CTTTTGATTTATATGAAATGCATATAAAGAGAGTTAAAATAAGTTCTGAACTTACCGCATAAGTCTCATCTGTTATCTAAACATCCTTTCTTTTTCTGCTTTCCTCACCTCTGAGATTCTCTGAAGAAAGATTATGGTGTTTTTTCAGGTAGAAATTGGAGCATCATCCATTCTGCAGTGATATTTCAGAATATTAATAAAAGATGACACTGCTCCAGAGCCAAAGAAGCAGCAAGACATGTCATTCTTAATATTAATAGATGATCAATGTTTATTCAATTTTGCCAGAGTGTTTTTTTAATGAATGACTGGACTTCTTCAGTTATTTAAGAAATCCATCACCTCTGTAGGTAGCAACACACCATAATAGTTAATGTCAAGTATTATTTTTCATTTGAAACTAGAAATAGAAATAAGAGGATTTCTGAGCTTAGGTTTAGCCACTGAGTTGAAGAAACAGATGGGGACAATCTATTCAGAAGTGTCTGCCAGACTAGCTTTTACCTACATCATCTAAAGAAATATAATATCCCTGGTTATAAGGAGAAAAAGGGTTGCTCTGAATCTGTATGCATTTGTACACATCTGGGTTTATCTTTATTGTCCCAAGCCTGCTATCCTTACTTCAACTGCTCCGCATACTTCTAGTTGATTCGGAGCATAAATACATATTTCCTATCTATGGAGTGTTTTCCATGTGGCCAGACTCTGCTTCCCTCTCTACTATGCAAGAGTTCAAATTTCTTATTGGTGAAATAAATATTCGTGAAAATCTGAACAAGTTCCCTCATGCAACTGTCATACATCTGCTTTATTTCCTCTGTTTTTTTTTTCTTTCTTGTGATCTTTTAGAAATGCAGAAGATTAAGGTATGAACGGCAACATCAACAGTAGTTAAAGGTTGCTTGGGGATTTTCCATTCAAATTTGACCTTTTCAGTGTTAGTTTTTTGTTTGTTTGTTTGCTTTTTAAGCAGTGTAATATTTATTTGCAGGTTCTTTTCTGGACATATTGCAGTGCTATAAGAGAGAGACAGAGAAAATGGGATTGGGAGCAGTCCTGAGAGGTCAGTTAGTTCCTCTGCATCAAAGCAGGGCTGCAGATATCTACATATTCCTGACAGGTTTTTAGCTTTACTTCCTCCAGTCACCTAAATACCCGAGGGCAGTCCCGTTCTGGGGAGAAGCAGGAACATCAGGAGGTTCCTAAGGGACTTCCTTAGGATATATATATATATAAAAAAAAAAAAAAAACAGAAATTGTGATTTTTTCTTTTTTTTGTTGCTGTTGATTAGATCGATAGCAGGTGAGGGAAAAAGAAGAGGGTGCTTGGATCAGAAATCTGCAGATATTTTGCCTACAGAACAAGTTGCAGGCATAGGGCAGGATGCATACTGTAGGCATTTGAACAATGCAAGCCAAGAATTCTTCACCTTCACTCAAATCCTGCCCTTTCCATCTCCAGTTTCATGTACAGAATTGATCTTTGAGCTCTTCGCTATTGAGCAACCGAGGAAATCAAGCAAGTCTGCAGCTGCAGCACACAGAAACTGAAGTGGAAGTTTTGAAGAGGTTTTCCCAGTAATACAAACATATGAGACAAAAATAGTACAAAAGTACATGATTTCACAATTCAGTAAATGACCTAAGAAAGATCCTGAAGTATTTCTAAAATAGCATGGGACACTGGATATCTAAAGTTGCACAAAAGTCTCAGACATATAATTCGCAGTCTATTGTAGCTACTGATAGATAGGCAGTTTCCCCCAACCTCTCAGAGAAATATGGGTCCACAAATTTTGTGGAAGCAAAGATTCTCCTGAGATTTCCTCTCTGATTTTGGCTATATCAGAAAGATCTAGCCAAAACTGAGAAAAGCCTCTTAGAAATTCAGCACTTTGAGCCCACAGATAGCTCCAACTTGGAGCATGAATTTACAACTCTTAAAACAGGCATGAAAAACAAAATGAACAAAATCCTTCGCAAAAAGAATTAAAATGTTGCTTTCACTCATATCAGGTTTTCAAGCACTGGTCATTTACTACGTCACGTGAACCAAATTCATCCATCCCTAGTCATAACAGCAGTACAAGACTGCCAAGGGCTTCAGCTGAAGTCAGGTCACATCATGCTAAGTGCTGCTCATGAGTGAAATATAGAACCAAATCAGCAGATGACACTTTCCATGAAGTTTAAATAGAAAGAAATGAAAGCAGAGAGAAATCCATTACCACTAGTTTATGCAGAATAACCCCTTTCATAGATATTAAGCAACTTGATCAAGGTCACATAAGACATCCGTGGCAGAGTCAAGAACCAAAGTTGAGAACAGCGAAGCCTCATAGGGACAGCCAAGCCATCCAATTCATCTGTCTTCTCCTCATTAAAATCCTGAGACAGGGACAAAAGCATAACTAACATGCCCAAAGATAATAGTTACAAGCTAAAGTCTGTATGAAAGTGTAGTTTCGCTGTTTCCATCATCAAAGTTTTCTACTTTAGACTGATGCTTCTGTAAGCAATTAGATTAGTTAGATGAAAAGAATTGGATGAGTTTTTCCAGATGTTTAAAAAAATAAAGAAAAAATATTTTTCAAATGTTCTTTCTTTCAAGTAACTTCCTTGTGCCTGTACTTTCTCTGGAGATGGAGAACTTTTTAAAAGAGGACTTTTTATAAAATGGGTCAGAGTGGGAGGTAAAGAAACCTTTTTTTAAAAAATGGGGATAATGTGTTAAGCATCACTCATCTTGCTGTACCTCAAGGAATAAGGGAGAACTGAAGGGAAAGATAGGGGAATGCAGAGGAAGCTCATCCAAAAAAGTTCTTTAAAAATTGATTGGATAAGAATGAAGCTCAGTAATTTCTTGTAAGATAAAAGTATTTCCTTCCTTCAAACCTGCTCCACCCCTGTGGTTGAAGAGAGCATTATAGACCAGCACAGTCCCTCAGCAGCCCCTGCATGGTCTAGAAGTGATAACTCTCCTTCTCTGCTTTTCTGAGCTGCCTTTCCTCATACCAAAATACCCTCCTGCCCTAGAACTACTGCTTACCTTCCCTCTCAGACAGCTTAATCATCCACACAGCCAGTTAAAGCAATTGTTCCCAGATGGTATTTAGCTTTGAAACTCACTCTTTTCATTTCAGCATAGGCCACTGCATGCACCAGAAAACATTTTTATTTTCTCCCTACCGTTCCAGATAATAGAAGATATTATCTCTGTTCCCTAGCCCAGCCTTGTTAATGTCCTTAGCTCGTGATAGCCAGAAAAACAGCAGCTCTCCTCCCAGAGCATTAAAGGGGAGTCCTTTAAGTTAAAACTGAGCAGCACATGACAGAACATTTCAGCATTTAGCATGAAAAGTCTTCTGTTGATGGATACAAAGATGCTGTGAAAGGAGGAACTGATCACACTGTTCAGCGATTGAAGCTCTGCTTCAAACTGTAGAAGCCAATGTCTCTCTTAAAGACCCATCTGTCTCTGTTATTTATAGAATTCACCTTATCCTATCATCACTCCTCATTTTCCTGTGTGCAGTTTGGTCATCAAAAAAACAATCTAGGTTCAAATGAATTAATCTCTTAACTTCGGCAAACATAGAAAAGGGAATTTCAAAAATCCAAGATAGTCAGATATCTTCTAAACTATTTGTTTTCGTTGTTTTTAAAATGGCTCTATAAAGGTAGCTGAAATGACTTTTGTTAAGTAATAGAAGTGTGTCCAACAGCAAAGCAAAATATTCTGTTTTGCACATAAGAAATTCTTAATTTTGTCAGAAAAAAGTAATGAAAAACAACAAAAAAGTAGAACTGAGAACACCAAAGGTTTTTTTTTCTCCCCTGATTTGGGATGCAGTGGGTCAGAGAGGACCCAGCTGACCCTGCCACAGCTCTCCTGTGAAACAGTTTTGTTGTCTCCTTTTGGCAGGTGAGGGGCAGGAAAAGAGAGATACGTCTCGGACTGTGCACGAGCGGTCACAGCGCAGACACTCGGTTCCCTATTACTGCAACCCCCCTGCCCTCACCTTTGCTTTCCACTAATGTGGGGATCACCAGGAGCTTCTACCATTACCTGCTCCCTGGCACTTGGGGTAACTTGGGGTGTTCAGTCCACGCCAGCTTGCATGGCACCATTTAAATACAGCAGTGCAGAGGGATTGATTTTAAGCCTGTCCTAACGTATTGGCAAAGACTCTGTTAGAGGCCTTTGGTAGCATTTGCTCTAGTCCTTTCCAACCTCAGAACCAATCCAGATTTTGCCATCCAGCAATAAAGACAACACTTTTGTAGTGGAAAAATCCTATGTTCCTGGCTTCAGTTTGAGCACAAACCCTCCCTCCAGGAGGCTACCAAACAGGCCGGAGGTCTTGCAGAAAGGTTGCTGCAGGCTGCTTTAATTTGCCTTGCAAAGTTCAGTTCCCCCAAAATGCCCATCCCCACCAATACTGCTGACCTCTCAGGTCCAACATGCAAAGGCTTTTGTGTTAACCCCTGTGGTTGACAGAGTCCAGACTTACGATACGTGCATCCAAACCCATGCAAGCCCGGGTTATATTTTCTCGGCTACAATTTTAACAGCCAATCTGATATTTGAGAGGTGATATCAGAACTACAGACTCTCTTTGAACTGGTTTTCCAATGTGTTTTCTGAGTTCTCCTCTTCCCTTTCTTGTGGCTTTATGTTCACCAGTAATAGCATGGAGTGTAATAGCTTTCTGTCTCGTAAAATGTGACGAATTCTTTTTTTCAGAAAAATTGCACCTATGGTGTGTATGGTGATGTTCAACAGCCTTTGCCCTGCCCAGAGATAGCAAAAGAAACTCTTCCTGAGCCTCAAAATAACCAGACTAGCAGAGAGCTCAAGATCTGACCTTGGAGGAAGCTATTCTCTAAAACCCTGGGGGAAAAAAAAAGTGTGTAAATGACCGAGGACTGCACTGTCACCCCGGCCTAAGGCGAGCCCGTGGAGGTGATGCTCACAACACGGGCAGCAGAGCCTGCCCCGAGTGCTGACAGTCGCTGCTGGCGCCAAGGGCTCTGCTCAGCGCACAGTCCAGCAACCCCCCGTCAGGCCGAATGCTCCGTACCGGCAACACGAAGCACGTTTATAAGCTTGCTGTCATCTAGCGGCCGTCTGCAGGGCTGACACAGCTCCTGTACGCTGTCATCGCTCACGGGTGGGTGCGGAGGTGTCTCCTTGCTGCTGGAGGTGTGTGATGAGGGCACGTGGTCAGTGCAATTAGCCACGTTAGAGACCCGAGGTGCCCGGGAAGGGGTGAGCATCAGGGATCTGTGGCACAGTCAATTTCTGACTGGTGCCTGGGCGTTGCAGTTGATGTGTCTGCTGTGAAACGCAGCATTTTGTGCAGAGCCAGTCTGGGCAAGCCTGGGGACATGCAGGGCCACTGGACCCCCTCGCGTGCAGCCTGGCTGCTCGGCTCATGCAGAGGTCTGGCAAGGCGGGCAGCCCCAGCCGGACTGCTGTTAGCAAGCCTGGGCAAATTAATTAATCATCTGAGGTGATTGCTTTGCAGCAGAGCAATTGGCTCACGTTTCTGAGTGACCAAAAGACATATATTACTTCTCTTGCCTTGGACTGAACTTCTTCACCCAGACTCAGGCTATGCTTTTGAGAGGGTTTTGTACATCTGCTTAGGAACAGTTTATTTCCCAGTGGAAATTATTGTGGCTTGTATGCCAGCTTTTGCCCTTCTACCGTTTCATAAAGTTCTAGATCCATGATCCTTCTCAGCAGCTATTACAACTATAATGTGGTACATGACACATTTTTACAACCAGTAAAAATAAACCTGTGTGTAGCAAATACCTTGTACCTTACAAGCCCTATACCATTACAAGATAAATTGGAAATCTGTTCTTTTTTTTTTTTTAGGTTTTCTTTTTCATTCTTCTCCAGTGTCTAGACACACAGATTTCCACCATGTAAATGGAAAAAGCAAAGAAAGAAGGTATTTTTAAAAACACATACCAGACCTGACTTCAGAAGGTAGCTCGGCCACAAGTTTTGCAAGTCATGATTTCTTCCTGCGTTGTCTGGTGGCATTCATATTGGATTTTCATGTTCTGCATGTGTGTGTACCACGTTGGCACTATATGTTTTGAAGAGGAATTTATCCCCCAAGATATCTGTCTATAGCTTCTAGTGCTAAAATGGGGCCTGGGAGTCTTCTGCCAAAAATAAGCCATAGATAACTCAGAATAAAGTGAGCCACTGAGAATAAAGTGAGACAAACCAGACAAGAAATCTTCCAGTTTTAGCTCATGGAAGAGGGCTACATGTAAGTAAAATATAAAATGTCTATAAAACATGGCAGTCATTTAGAAATACAGAAGTTATCTAGACTACAACTTTCAGTGTGGCATGGGGGGTCCTCGAGCCAGCCTGGTGGCAGCCTGGCCACACAGCACAGCACAGCACGATACCAGCGAAGTGTTTCCGCACGGCAGCTGCTCTGCAAGCTGGAACGGCATTCAGGGTATTCTCATGACGGGGAATGAGTCTGCAGCACAAATAGAGACATCTTATTCAGACAAATTGATTTTGGTGCCCGCATCAGCTCTTCAGTAGCGACAAGGTGGATGGACCAACAGTGAAACACGCTGAAAGCCCACGAGGAGGCATAGCAACTGCCTTCATCCCTAAATTGGAACAAACCCAGGCCTGAAAATTCATCTCTTTAGCAAACTAAGACAAAAGCAGGCTTGCCAAGTTCTATACTTAGCGTGCTGGGATCTTTTGCATCAAGCATGTTTCTTTCGTAAAGCAGTAAAGGGATTTCCACCCAGGTCACCATGCTGGGCAAAATACTCGGCATATACTTACCTGATTTTCAAGTGCTGGCAGGAGTAGAAGCTACGTTATTAAGATGACCTGGGTTTGGATTTAGGTTGACAAATTTGCTACATCTGGAGGGACTTTTCAGGGCAGGACCATCCATTTTAACCTAACTTTCACTCTGGCCAACCAGAGGCTATGGGACCTGCAGGAGACACGCTTAGCATATGTCCTGGAGACAGACTGCCAAGACAAGAGCACTTTGGACAGGCTGAAAAAGAAAGTCTGTTGATTTAGTGCAGGGTAAAACATAGTTCAATGTCCTTGACCATTAAAACTCATTCTGTCTTTGTAGAGACATGCTCTTTTCTGTTTCTCATGTTTTTGCTTTTTTTTTTTTTTGCAGAAATATATTGTAGACACTGGACTAAGTTGCACCCTCAAGATTTGTATCCCAGGTCTTTACAGTCTGGAGAGAAATCCACACCCAAACATAGCTCTTGCTACCAAGATCGGGCAGATATTAGAATTAGAATGTGAAAACCATACCCCAAATATTAAAATATCCGTTGACTATCCATTTCACTATATACATGCAATGTGAAAGCATATATTCGCTATATGAAAGAGTATGAAAGTAAAGATGATTCTGGAAAAACAATTACAGAACCTTCAGAGACCAGCTTTGGGATGTGCTTTAATGGCACTTTTGGCAAAGTGAACACTTTATTGTTCAAAATACTAAGCATACCTTGGAGAAACTGAGCACAAGCATTGGAAATAAAAAGAATTGCTCTCCATTTCCATTCCTCATCTTTTGCTGATCATTATGTTATTTTATTTGTGTCTTCCTGGAGGCTTTAGAAGAAAGGAAGGGGGGGGGAAAAGAAAGCAGAGAAAAGCAGATGCTATCAGAATTTCTAGGGAAGTTAACCTCTCAATAAAATGCTATACAAAATCCACATAATACTCTTTTCCTATTACATATGCTTTTACTGTGGGATTAAAGTTTCACATCTAATTTGAACCTTAAGTTTCTTTTAAAAGAACAGTTAAAATTCTAAGAAAAGTCATTAGAGAAATACCTTTTAGGGCAACTTCTCCCATTTACAGATGTAGTAGCTGTTAAAAAAGCTGACTATTCCCAGGAAAAAGACTTTCCACTACAGCCCATTACTGACATTTATCCAGCCATAAACAAACACCCACTGAAGAGCAGTGCGTTATGGTTAATTAAACAACAACAGTTGGGTGGGGGAGGGAGGAGGAGGAAATAATAGTCATTTAGTTTAACTGCACCAACGTGGAGAGACTGGCAATGCAGCAGTTCAAGACGACAAGCCTCCAAAGTCAGTACTCAATGTACTACAAATAGCAGACAGCAGACTTCAGCATCCTGCGGCACAGACTTAGCTTATTGATCAGTTATCTTTTGTTAGTGGCACCAGGCAGGGATTTAGTAGTGTTTGTGATGTCAAGAAAAGAGAAAATGACTATTTTTAAGTCGATATTGGCCCTGCCACTGAAGCTCTCCCATTTTGTGATTTCCATGTGCTGCAGGCCAGTACAGAGCAAGCACCACTACTGCAAAGGAGTGAACAGCGTGGGAGCCAAGGTGCGATGTCTGCTGGTCTGGGGACATACGTGCCACACTGACGAGCCCTGGGGCCAGTAGATTCATGTGCATTTGGTCCCACATCTTCAATGCAGGGCCCTTGTTTGTGCAGGGCTTAATACAGCACCACCAGTCTATCTAGGAAACTGGAGATGCTCTCATTTTCTTAGCTTCAGCTGGCTGTGGGATAGAAGGGTAAAAATAGGCAGAAACACAAATATCTGTGGGTCGAGAAAAAAATTCCTACCTAGCATCTATACTGAGCAAATCTCTGCCCCTCTTTTTCAGTATTGCGTTAAAGTTGCATTATACGGCAACTCAGTAATGACTCATCAATTCTAAAGGAGGTAAGTGTAATTTATCAGCCTTTTATAGACCAATAAATGGGGACAGAGGGCGAATTCAAGCCTGTACTGAAAAATCAGGCCATGTTGACCTGCCCTGAACTTTGCTTATCAGCTACCTCGACCTCACCTGAGGAAGAACTCGCTTCAGGAGTCACCTTATCTCTTTTTTTCTTTTTTTTTTTTTTTTTCACTTTATCCCAAAACTTGGGAACCAGAGAGAAGAGCAGCAGCACTGGCCAAAGGGCAGCAACCATTTTGCGGTGCCTGTGGTCCACGGTGCCCCACCACCAGCAGGCGTTGGGACAGACATCATCACCAGAGCCACCAGCAAGGCTTAGCAAAGGTCTTGCAGCACCATAAACATTCAGATGGAGAGGAAACCCTGTGGCATCTGTAGCCCAACCTCCTGCCCAAAGCAGGGCCGGCCTCTGGGATCAGACCAGGCTGCCCAGGGCTGGGTCCAGGTAGCTCTTGGAAACTTCTATGGATGGAGCCTGCACGAGGATGGAGGCTGCTCAGGTTGGGCTGGGCTGCTACAGGGAATGGACCTTAATGACGATTTCAGCATAGATGCTTGGGTGGTCAGTACAAACTCTTAGAAATGAAAAATCTGTACTGGGACACAGGGTAGACAGCATTTGCTGACAAGGGACCTGGATTGCTGCCCTACCCCTGCCAAAGATGCGTTGGACTATTAACCCTGTTAGGGAGCCTCAGATGCTCCCTCTGTAACGGAGACTAAATCATCTCTTCAGAGCAGCTATTTAATTTACTGCTTTGGTCATTAGCGTTTGTACATAATTTATTAGATATCACAATGGAAGGTGCCCTTAGATGAGGTACGAGAATTTTATCCTGAAATAATCAAAGAGAAATTTGCATCCAAGCATTTCTATCTCCATAATCCCTCTGCTCCACTGTAGCAAGCATATATTTCTCTTGCAAATCTATAGAAAATGTATAGCTTCCCTCCTTCTCCAAAACTCCTTAGCTCAATTAATTTTAATCCAATTTCTCTCTTTCCCCAGGGACAAAAAAGGAAAGAAAAACAAAGGAAAGAAATGTAAGTAATATCTGTAGATGACATCTTCCTGCAGAAGCGCTCCTAGCATCTTATAACCTCACACTGACAGTCTTTCTTGTTGTAAAGGCTATAACAAACTGTTACTGGGCAGAGGAAAATGCCAAATGCATCATAAAAGTCATAGTAAACGTGTACTTCGAAAGGCTCAAGGACTCATTGTCAGTGTGGACTCTGTACTGCCACATTTTGAACTCCCCATCTTTTACACATATAAAAAACAAATGGGATATTATTTAAGATTAAATACATAATTTATAACCTTTTCAATTATTCTTTTACTAACATTGTACTGAAAAGAGTAGCTTCATACTCAATTAATTACCTAAAAGAGCTTATTCAAGCTCAAATTCTCAACATTATGCTACAGATTAAGGAAAATTTCATATGCGTCCTCCCAAAGACATAAAGATAACAGAAAGCTGCCCTGTTCCATTTTTGATTGCTTTTTAAAGAAATAAACACACACACACACAAAGATAACATTTCCGTGATCTAGTACTACTAGTAAAATTGTACTTTGCTTGGATAGATGGAGCAATATTCAATAACTAAGACTTTTAATAGGTATTAATATTTTTTGATCTGTGGTACATAAGGCATCTCTAATACAAATAGCAATCTAAGAAGTAAGCAAGTGCAGCATGGCGAGTCTTGTATTCAGAATACAAATGGTGGTCTTTTCAAAAAGAGTATGAGACCTCTAGTGCTCAGTAACGCTGTCGGCTCCGATACATTTGAAAGAACTGAACTGACACTTCAGTTCAACAGCTGACTTTCATGTATCCTACAGTTATTAAATAACAAAATATAATTAAAAACTTCATTATATTTTTCTAACATCAAAGCAGTAATAAGAAATACACTTACAAATTCCTTTTTCAAAGTCAACTTTCATCACTTTTGTCACTCAGCCAACGCATGGTCCACTAGCCAAGTTTATTCTCAAGGATTGTAATCTATAAGTTCTGTGTCTTTGCATGTCGTACTTTAGATGAAGCTTTGTGACAACCCAGTGTTGCACATAATGCTCCCCACAAGAATTTCTGAATTTCAAGGTATGAGGTTAAAGAGAGCTATATAAACACTAGTTATTTTTAAATAGAAAAGGTAACCATAATGCTTTTTTTTAATTCAAAGAATTTAAATTTACTTTAGTCTTTAAATTCCAGTTGTAGTTTTTTTTTTATATTTCCTTAAAAAGAAGAAGAAAAATACTGGTGATTTTAACATTTAGAAGATCTGTTTATACCTCCTTAGAGGTATAAGAAGAAAGCATCCTCACTTAGACCTTCTCTACTGGAATTGTTGGACATTCCTCATTTTGTGACATCAAGATCTTCAACTAAGATCTTTACAGCTTGGAGGCATTTGGGTCAGGTCTTGTGCAATGACCATGGACACATGCCCTTTTCTCCTGCCTCATGATGTTTTTCCACAGTAGAGCCTCAGATTTGCATGAGAACACTGCTGTCGCCCTCCTGCTCCATGATCTGAGGAGCTGGTCCATAGGACAGTTGTCACACATCTCATGTCACCTCTGGGCTGCAGCCTACCAGCCCACTCCTTCCGCAGGAGCCAATTTGGGCTTTTGATCCTCACAGGGGAGCTCATGGATAACTGGTCAATTTATTCCACTCTATGTCAATTAGCTTCTAAACACAGTTTGTTTTCTCTGGGGGCCCTCAACTATTTACCTTAATTTTCAGATCATTAAATTGAATGTCCTTGTCACAGCAGTGACATTGATTGTTTGAGGACAACTGAAAAAGCTAAGCAGAGACATCAAATGATTCACTGCTATTCTTCTCCCAAGAAGCTGCAGAAATCCTCAGTTTCTCCCTATAAATACAGAAAAGATTTTATAAAATAATTTCAGAACATGTACTTGTTCTGAGCTGCATCTCCCCAATTGAGTAATAACGGATAGCAAGACATAGTCAGATCACTTTCCCTTCTTTCATGCATTATTCTATTTCTTATTTTAATATTTAATCATTGATTTTTCCATGTCTTCATTTATTTTAAAAAGCAAAAAGCCCCGGACCCTTTTGCTTGTTTTGCTTTTAGGAAACAGGAGTCCCCAAGTCCCTGCCCTGCAGATGACAGAGGGTCCTCATGGCTGGAGGAGCAAAGAACCTACCCAGTATTTGGACGGCCAGAAGTCACTAAATCATTTGTGATATCTTGAGTAATATTTTCCTACCGCATCTAGGCCGCAAAGTCTTCATCTTGGATTCCCCTTCCCATGACAGGATGAGATAAACCCATGTCCTCCCCAATATCAGTTTGGAAAACAAATATCACGTTACATCCAGCTAATTCAGGGCTATAGAAATGCAGCCAGTGCACACAAGGTGCAGCTGTGGGGCTTGGAGAAACTGCAGCCATGGGGAAGGCAGCCCCAGCTGGAGACCCCATGGGAAACATGGGCCTGAAGAGCATGGCTAACCCTGCCTTGGGTCTTCACTGAGAAACCTCTAAATGCATTTTTAAAAGGAAGCTTTACCTGCAGCAGGAGCCCAGTCAGTGCCCTGCTGGCCGCACGGGCTCTTCAGCAGAGCTCGGCAGGGCAGAGGCAGCAGAGGTAACAGACACGTGTTCCTGCTAACAGGCAGGACCCAATCCAAAGAACAGAGTGATCTTGATATTGCCAGAAGTTCAGAATCTAACCTTGCCCAGACTCATTTTCTGATTTTTGCTGATCTGCTCGTCTCATTTGTTATGCAAAATTTTTATCTCTGCACACTGAAACCATACAGGCCTGATGAAGTTATCTGAACACAACATAAAACTAAAGGGTGGATCAAAGCGGTTATAGGTGGATCCAAGTGTATCCAAAGCTGTATATCAGAGGCTTAGAGAATAAAAGCATATGGTGTATCAAAAATGACCCTCAAAAGATTCCTGAAAATGCTGGTGTGGTCAAACACCAGAGTAAAGAGAAAGCTATTAACAGTAAAAAGTCATGCTGGCAGCTTTCATGGTGGAAGCCACATCCAAACAGGGAAAGCAGAAAAGAGCATTATCTCAAGCTGATTAAATATAGAACCGTAATAAGGAAAATCACAACAAACATTTCTTTCAAGGTAGAAAGACTAATAGCAAGAGATATTTTCGACTTATAAGTGGAAAACCAACTTGTGTCTATGTAGAACCAGAAGAGGAAATAGATGCAAGAAAAAACATGCAGGAAAGTTAAAGACGGCAGAACTGATCTAGCACAAATGCTAGATCAGTTCTTTACATCTACCTTCAGGATGAGGAAGAGTAAGTAACGTGCTCTAGGTGTCCCTGACTGAGCAGGGAGGTTGGACTAGATGATCTCTAGAGGTCCCTTCCAACCTCAAACATTCTGTGATTCTGTGAGTATGGAGTTGCCTATTTCAGCATCTAGCCAGCTTAGGAAGACGCTGAACAGAAACGTCAATATAAGACCTGTAAAACAAATAGATAAAACTAATAGTAACAGCTGATCAGGACCAGGTAGCTTTCATTCAGGTCTTCAGGATCTTATCCATGACTTCTTGAACTAAAATGCATGGTGTGCCTCCTACTCTGATGCTCCTCAAGCATCAGAGAAAAAGAAAGTTCTTTTAAGAAAGAGCTGTGGGAAGCTGAAGAGATCTACAGTTTGGTACTTCTGCTGCCTATAGAGATCAAACTGTTTGGGATTATAATAGGAGGAGAATTAAAAGACACATAACAAATATGATGGAGAAGAGACAGAACAACCTGAAGTTACAAATCTATGAGAGCTTGGAGTGAGACATATTTGGGATTCCACAATGAGGTTTTGCACTACCACCTAACCAAGATGCTTTGAAAGAGCGGTCCTGTTATGGATAAACAATGAGTTAAGAGAAAGAAAAGAGAAGGCAGCAATAAATAATTAGCCTTCACTGTATAGGAGGTTCCTACGTGGGTCCACGTAAGAATTCGTGTGCTCAACATGCTCATAAATTATCGCCAAGAGAAAGTGAACTATAAAGATTGCCGATGATAATGATTCAGCACAGTGAAAAATAAAACTAGAAAGTGCTATGAAGATTTGCAAGGGAAGACTGAGCAGCCTGAATGGTAAAATGAGCAGATTAAATTTGATGTTATTGAAACAGTAATGCATTTAGGAAAGAAACAACCTTAATTAAGCATGCATGCAAATGGCCTCTAAAGTAGCTATGTATCACTAAATAAAAAACATTCAGAACCATTGTGGGTCATTCTTGGAAAATATTTTTGTGCTCAACAGCGGGTCAAAACAACAAACAGAAGGTTGGAAAAGATTAGGAATAGAGAAGAAAGCAGAAAATCAGTCTTCAACTATATATAAATGTACATCTTAAATGAAGCATGCACTCGTGAGCACTGCGTCTGCAAGTGGATACCGCCAAACTCGGAATGCGATGTGAAGAGTGGCAAAGGTGAAGTGAATAATGAAAAAGCCGTTAGAGAATGACTCCGTATGGAAATAAGGGTCAAAGTTTGAGTGCTCCTCAAAATCATGGGTAGCATGGAGAAAGTGAATAGCATACCCTTATTCATCCTTTTTCATAACACAAAAACTTAAGGGCACCAAAAGAAGCCATCAGGCAGCAGAGAAAAGAAAGAATAAAAAAATAAAAGAAAGGAAAAGAAGGAAGGTTTTTTTGCATACTTAACTGATGCTTACTACCATATTTGAGACAACAAATGTACCCTGTGTCTAAAAGACAAATACACTAAATTACTAAACCATTAATGAGAAAAATCCAAATACAATTTTAGGTTTGGGAAGCTCATAACCTGCTGATCACTGGGAAAAAAAGTAGGGACAGGATAACACTATATTTCTCTCAGGTGATTCAGGCACTGTCAGAAATTAAACACAGAGTCAGATGGACCTGAGTACAGACAGCTGATATTCTAAAGTTAAAAAAAAAAAAGGCCATTAAACTGCAGGAACAAATTGAGACAAAATTGTAGGAATCAGGTGCACTTCAGTTTTACCAGTTCACAAATGAATATACTCAAACGCCACCTAATCTGTACCTGCTCCCTCTAGAGATGTATTTGCTAATATTATTTCAGGAGACAGAGTTTGTTGTCAATACTCTACACGTCATGATTGTCGTAGGCTGGAAATCACACTCTTCTATGTCCTTTTCTCTCTGAAGCTTGAATGCCAATAAATTAAACCATGAACAAAAGAAATTCAAATAGAACAGTAATTGCATGTCTGCCAAGAATAGGATGTCAGGGACTTCATAAGCAACAATCTTTTCTTCCTCCTTCATGATGGCCCTGATTCTTCTGCATTTAGTCTTTAATCAAGGTACACTTTAAAGTTCTTGCAGAAAACCTAGCCAGTTTGAGCTTTGCTTGCTGACAAAGTATTTCCAGGTTGTATGTAGTGTTTTTACTACAAATGAGATCAGTAAGTAGTTTCCAGAGAAGTAATGGAAAACTAATACAGGAAAAAACAAACAAAATCTTTTTTCATAAGGTGAGAAATTTATTCCTTTTCTTCCATGATCTTCTTCCAGACACAAGATCCTGACAACAGTATAGTATGTTCACAGAAAATTATATGGCAGTACTTGCTTAATGTCGCTTCCCTAAATACAACAGTCTCAGAAAGGAACACAGAGACATATCAGAAAGTGGAGTGTCCTTATTAATATATAGGTATTTTTTTCAAGGAAGAACATTAAAATTAATTTACTTTTTCCACAGATGGAATTTAGAGTACAAGTTTGATATATTAAGTAAAACATGATTCTCTATGGGTATACAGCAAAATGTGTGTCTTTCTGAACAAAAAGCTTTATTTCTCTTCTTAATTGTTAAAAAATCTAGATCTTAAGATGAAAAATTTGAAATAGACCATCTAACACAGTATCTTGCAAGGGGGAGTAACTTCAAATTAAAGCCTTAATTAGTATAACACTCTATAACATGAGTGAGTTCTCTCTTCTGGTTACAGTCCTGGAAAGCACTGAGACATCCCAAACTCTATAAACTGTAAGAGACCCAAATTATTATCCTGAAAAGCAGGGAAACATTAACATATTACATCATGAGCTTTAAATAACATTGATGACAGTCTGTAAAATTTATTATGAAGGTAGTTACTTGCATTAGCAGATTCCTGAATGTGATCAGTTTGCAGACTTTTATTCTCCCTGCCCCAAGTTTTCACTAATTTTAGCTGAAATGATTCATGGTTACATGAAGGTCTGAACATCAATTACAGACTTTTAAAACTAATTTTCAAATACGAAATAGTGACCATATAAACCTCATGTCATTCTAATTATTAGTTACATTTTTCTTCTTCCTTTATCTTTGGAACCATCATATTGAAATACATAAATAAAAGTGCGAAGCAGGTGCTCCTTCAGAGTCATAGGAGTAGTCTGTACATTCATCTGAGTGTCTAAGAATTTTTTCTAAAACAGTAAAGTGTACTAAGCTTGACTGATTTTCGTGACAATGCGCAACAGAGCAGTATGCTGCTGCTGGAGAATCAGCTGCAGGTCACAGAAAATAACTGAGCTCCTAGGTTAACTGGGACACAGGTATTAAAAAAAAAAAAAAGAGAGAGAAAGTTCTAGGTGAGATGAGCTCTAAATACAAGACAATAGCTGGTTTTATGCTCACAGCACAAACTGCAGGAAAAATAACTTTGTTGACTGAAGGACATCAAATCAGGGTTCAGGGAAGATTTGCACTAATCCTGTGTTGTAATGACAGCTTAAAATTTTGGTACTTTGATGAGTTCCGAGATTGACTTAAACCTCTTTAATTTGGCTTGCTGGTATTTTAATCTTTTAACTTTGCATTCTTAATCAAAACTCCAAGCAGATCTTTAATCTTGTATGTATAAAACAGAGGATTAGAGGCCCCTGACCTGTCCATGGTAAACAGCTGCTTGCTTCCCCTTTTCCTTCTCATTCTCACAGTAGCAGCAAGTGAGAGAGTCATTTCAAATCTGTGGGAAGGTGTTAGGGAAAGGGGGAAAGCACATCAATATTTGCTTACTGGGGAAAAAAAAAATGGAATCCCTCTCTCTTCCTATTCATGGTAGAATTAAAATCCATCAGGGTGCATGCATGTGTGCATTTCTTTTAAAACATGGTCAACAAGACAGGAATATCATTCTGTTTTAGCCCAATCCCTCATTAAAGAGGAATGCTGTTCGCTAAATTCCTTGGTTCCCAGGGCACCGGAGACATCTATAACCTACAGGGTTCAGTGCCTACTCAGATTTAACAACACATGGTACAGAAGACAGATGTGTCCTAACAAAATACTTTGTGCAAAGCTAGCATTTGTGTTCACTGACATAAGAATAAATCTCTAGGGATACTACTACCAAGTGTGTCTGTTTTTATTGTAAATTCTTTAGTCCAAGGACTTTTTTTTTAACTAGAAATTCCTTAAAGACACTTAAGCATTCTCACAGTATACTAAGAGGACTGTTTAAACCTATTTAGGACTTGAATGAGATCATGGAGGCATGAGTCAGGTACCTGAAACAGCCCTGTCTGCAGGGCCCCAGGGCCCTGCCTTGCAGGGGAAGTTTGGGAGAGCTGGGAGAGGACTTGAACCAGCTCCTCAGCAGACACCCAGCACCATGCAGTGCTTGGGCAATGCCCTGTTCCTCTTCCAGGGTGTTTCTAGCTCTCTGGAGCGCAGGCATTAGCAGAGCACATGAAGAGAGCGTCTTGCAAGAGGAAACCCACAGCAGAATAAAGACACCAAGCCAGGCCCTTGGGGTACAGGTTCATGCCTGGGCCTCCAGGCTGCTTTTCCTTCCAGTCTACCTAGTAATTTCTCTCACCTCGCCACATCAAGACAGCCCCACCACAGGGTTTTTCCTCAGACTTGGCATGGGAACAAGACTCATTGTAATATGGATGATTTAATTCGTTCAAAAACAAGCACACGCTGGGCTTTTGCTAATTGCAAAAGAGATCCAGGATTAAAGAGGGGAAAGCCACCTCTCTTCCGTTGTCAGCTTCATTTATTCCACCTCTGCCAAGTCCCCTGTCTTCACTGGCTGGATTTGCCTAATAAAACAGTGGTTGATTTTCACTGTATGTAGTTGAGCCACAGTCATTTAATGTCACGGAAATCTTCATCATGCACATCAAGACACCCATCTTGATTTTGCATTTCATTTTACATTCCATGGACTTTCCATCACAGTCCTGGTAATACTTTATTCTACATCATTGTTAGTGATGGTTATCCTGATTTATCATTTCCTGCGGTATTCAAAATACTTTGAGAGATAAAGGCTAAGAAAAAGCCATTTGCATTTCCTGAAATTCTTAAAATTTGTCTCATGCCAGTGAGCTAGAATTAAAATTTCTTTAATCTGAATAGTTTCCTTAAAGAGCACATACAGGCTGGAGAGAATAACACAAATTATTATACAAATTATTGCAGCAGAAAAGCACTTTTGATACATACCAGCAAAGAAACAGAGGAGAAAAATCCTGAAGGAATAAAAAGAATATTTCTTGTATGGCTTCTCAGATCTGTTTTTTTATGCAGTGCATTTATAACCATGAAGGTCATTCACATCATCCAAGGACTTAGCAGATATCTTTCTCCTTCCCCTGAGAAAGAAAGCTCAGGAGTAAGAAAATCCCAGTTTAGAAAGCTAAGAATTTTCTTTGCCACCTTTCCTAAGGAAAGTTTATTCAGCTACAACTAATAATCCTGAAATTTAGCAAGAGGTATGCTGCTGTCATCAGAATTTTCAAAACACTTTGTATTGCTACTGCTAAGGCCTTACAACTTCTAGTCTTTGAAAGGAGTAAGAAAAAATAGTGTGAATAATGAGGAAAATTTTTAATCCTCAAATTTAATATTGGAATGAAAAAGGAATTCAACAAAACAGAAGTTTTTTAGAAGTTATAATTGTTTCCCCTTCCTCCTCTTTTTTTTTTTTTTTATCTCTCCTTTTGCACAGATTACGTGCAAGAGAAATGTAGTTTAAGTGTTATGGAAATATTCAAGTGTTTCCATATCCTTGTGATTTCTGAAAGCATTATCAGTGAAGTCAGGAAATCATGTGATCACACAGTCCCAAATAAGACTAAATATCAGCTTAGTACTAAAAGCCTATAATTTTTAGTGGTTTCCACAGTGCTGTTTTTATACTGCCTATTTTTTTTTTTTTAAACTCCTGAATTCAGATGAAAGTGTAGTTCATCAGGCCAAATTTTCACTAGCTTCTATCTATAAAGGATATAAAGTTCAGTAGCTGAACCAACACAGCTTGGTGCAAACACAAGCAGTTGCTGCAGCGCGCTTGAGTAAAGCGGACTAGCCTAGTTAGAATCTAGAATTTACAGAAGGGAAAAAAGCATCAATCCAGGAAGAAACCTGCCCAATACTGGCCATCACCAGTGTAGCTCTATAAGCCCCTGCAAAATCTGACTCTCATCTGATTTCTAAAACAGAGAATTTTCTTGAGTTCTGATTCTACTGTGACAACCATTTCTACAACCAGCAATGCTACCTGCCTGTAGCTTCTTTCTCATCTACACTTTTATGTTACCACTAGCACTCCAGAGCTTTCTTGGGGATGTTATTTTATTAAACACTTACCAGGAGGCAGGAGGAATGAATGAGAAAACATTTTGCTCGAGTCCCTTTTAGCTCCAAACCAAGCAGTTCTTTGAAAACATGTATTAAACTTTCATCAATATTTACAATTACCCTAAAGGATTGTACTCACCCCATGTCAAACTGCAGAAGTTCTCCTCTCCACTCTTTTCTTACCTGGAAGTCTGCACTGAAATAGGTTCAATTATATATACGCACATATTTTATATACTTTCTTCTTTGCATCTTTGTCTCTTCCTCTACCCACGATCCATACCCAGGCAGAGGGTAGGAGGAGGAAGTGAAGAAGAGAGTGCTACGGGATTGCTAAGGCCTAGGTCTTGCTTTGCTTGAAATCAGCCAAATACGCCGTAGCTAGGGAAGGCAGATGATGAACTCTGAGGTTGATCAGGTAGGTGGTAAACGCCTAGGCACCAGTAAAGCCTTAACTACTGCATCAGACTGGTTTTAGGCCCTGTTGAACAACATATATGACTGGGCTAATACTGTTTCTGCAGCACTGGTTGTAGAAATCTGAATGTCAATGTCTAGAATGCTTCTGTGTTAACTTACTACTCAAAATCTCCACCTGAAGCAAGACTATGTATTTAATTCAACATAGTATTATTTGAAGGATACCCTCAAAAGAGTTGACATTTGCAGTTACTGTACCAAATACTTTAACTAAACAAAAATATCTTCCTTCAGTTTAGGTGGGTTTTTTGTTTGTTTGTTTGTTTTTATGATTACAAGACTCTTGCATGATTCTTGAGGAACAGTCACAAGGTAAGCAGAAGCTCAACAGACTTCCAGACCCACTTACCTCATCCATCTACAGAAATGGTTATCTGAACAGGCCTAGCAAGTCCACCTGACTCAATAATAAAGTAACAGTGCGTTAACTTACCAGGCCCAGGTAGGCAAACATGGACCAAAGGACTCCTGAAAGCTCTAGTCACGTGCAACCAAGACTTGCTTCCGAGCTCAGGAAGCTTGTCTGAAGGTTAGCCTTACAATAGCCTGAAAAATGCAACACCAAAATGGTCTGTGCAACATGGGAAGAGCTATTTCCTGTTAGCGTTTTGGAGACTCCCCTAATCGCACAATTATTTGCTGCTTCACTTTGCTTTTTATATATATATATTAGCAATTCTCAATTCTCCATTTGGATATTTCTGATTTACTGCTTCCTGCTTACGTGTTTCACCAGTACCAGAATTCTCAGCTTTGTTGGGTTAATTAGTGGTTTTCTCTTGCAATACCTAAAGGATGCTTTGCTGTCCAGTGCTCCGAAACCCCTTCTTTTAATCATGCATCTAGAGCCCCCATTGCCTAGGTTGATCTGATTCCTGAAAGCAAGAAACAAGTGCTTATTTCTCTAAAGGCTTGTTATACCCTGCATTTTTGTGCCTTCCTGTGTCAGATCTGCAAAATTTGCCGAGCTGTAATATTTAGCCACAGAGATGGGTCAAGCCTCAGAGCAGAACTAAACAAACTTCCTGAGCTTAAGATTTTCACGGCAACATCTCCCTCCAGAAAAACAAAGACGTTCGGTGGAGGGAAACGTTCACATCAGGCACCAGGCGCCAGACGAGGGGTGACAACTCTGCACCCTTGTGGAACGCACCCAGGCCGGGCCTGAGCAGGCAGAGGGGCTGCAGGGCAGCCCAGGAATCGGGGTCACAGTGACGACCGCTGCTTCCACAGCTTCTGGGGATGCGGAAGACTCGCCACCATCACAAGGGAGAGGAAAGCCGGGCATGCATTTGGAAACCGTTGCTCTTAATTTACAGGTGATTTCCCCACCACAGTAGATAATATATTTAGATCTCTGACTATTTTGTAAATACATCTAACTTAGAGCTGGGGTGGGGATGGAGGGCAAGAGAGAGTGTTTACAGTTGTAACAACTAAAATGCTTAAGCCATCATTTAAAAAAAAAAATGTAAGGGGAAAGAGTCATGACTGTATTACATCAGTTTTTTGTTTGTTTTACTTCCTATCTGAAAAGCACAAAATAGCTTTGAAAGGGGAATAAAAAAAAATAGCAGAAGAAAATCAGGAAGAACACAAGGCCACATCTTGCACAATATTGTCCCTATTCACTCTAGTTATCAAATTTAAGAGCAAAAAAAAAAAAAACAAACAAAAAAACACAGTTCACATTTTAGTGAACAATATGGAAAGTGTCATCTTGGTTCCAACTAACGCATGGACTAGATTTGTGATGAAGAGATAAAACAGTGCTGCAGCACTGTGAATTATGATTTTTTTAAATCATGTGACTAGCTGAAAATTGGGAGGAAAGGCAAAGAGGATACAGAAAGAGGAAACTTGTGCAAAGGGCTTTTTCTTCTCATCTAGCTAAAGACATCGAGGCAAGGCCTGTGTTCTGTTCATATCCCATCAGTGTTTCCAATAGAGCATGCTTTGGCATGAAGAGTTACCACATTTACCCATCAGTATTGCTCACCCTGACTCGGGATTTAAGAAGAAAGTTAAACACCACTGCTTCAGAATACTTTGACTTTTAAAATATTTTGGCAAGTGTTCATAAATTCCTCAGCTGGAATGACAAGACCTCCAGTTGATGCAATTTGCTTTGTAACAGGAGACCAGAGTACAAGAATTCTTTTTACGATATGGACTTAGCAAATACCACTACAGTGTGGCTGTCAGTTTTTAAAATGTCTATTCCCAAGCAGTAGGCTTGAAAGCTGCAAAAGAAGATATCAAAACCCAAATTCTACAACATGACATCATCTGCAAGGGTGTATGACGTCATCTCATTTACAAAGTGTTTTCACTGGCGAAGCTGGAGGAATCTATTAGTCAAAAAGCTGTAAATGTGCCTGCAAAAATTACAACTCCAACCAGCAGCTATTGCATCACTGAGCTTCTGACTCAAGATTAGGCTCCTTCAGAAAACAAAAACACTCAACAACTTACAGCAATTGCATTTGGGATATTTTTTTTTTTTTTTTAATTATAAAATGATGATATGGTTAAGGTTGGAAGGGACCTCTGGAGATCATTCAGTGCAACCTCCTGCACTAACAGGGTTACTTTGAGCACGTGGCACAGGGTGGCATCCAGGCGAGTTTGAAGATCTCCAGAGAAGGAGACTCCACAGCCTCTCTGGGCAGCCTGTGCCAGGGCTCTGTCACCCTCACAGCAAAGAAGCTCTTCCTCATATTCAGGTGGAATGTCCTGTGCTTCAGTTTGTGGTCCTTGGCTCTTGTCCTGTTGCTGGCCACCACTGGAAAGAGTCTGGCCCCCATCCTCCTGACACCCTCCTTGAAAGTGTTAGTGAACATTGGTAAGATCCCCCTCGGCCTTCTCTTTTTCAGGCTGAACAGGCCCTGCTCTCTTGGCCTCTCACCACAGGAGAGATGCTCGCACGCCCGATCATCTCTGTAGACCTACGTGGGCTCTCTACAGCAGCTCCATATCCCTCTGGTACCAGACACGGCCCCACCAGGGCTGAGTAGATGGGCAGGATCTTCTCCCTTCGTTTGCTAGCAACGTTTTTGCTACTGCATCCCAGGTTACCGATGGCCTTTCTGGCCACAGGGCAACTTGCTCATGGAATTCATTTGGCTTCCTAAGTTTTGAAGCCTGCAAGCAATCTTTCAGCCACAAAAAGAAATACTGAACACTTATACAAAGTGCCCCAGGTATAACACTGAAATTCCCTCCTCCTCCTCCCAGTTTATTTCTTCCTATTGGGAGCTCCAAAACTGAATCCAATCAACAAAGAATATTTCTAGAATCAGACATTAGATCTTCAGATCTATGTAACAGGAAAACAGGATGAATGTGGCGTCCTGTTTTGTTTACTTTCAGTATTTCACTGTAAGCCTGTACTTTCAGAGTTTTATAGTTCAGTGTTAAATAGATCCTCTGGGATGAAACATCACCCATTTTAAGATGGGAGAGAAATAACTTTTGACCAATCAAATAAAGATTAAAAAAAATATTTTTTTTTTTTGAGAGGGGAAATATATGCATAGCATTTTCCAAGTCTAAGAGAACACATTTGAAATACCTGGAAGTTTCTCAAGTTTGTCATAACTATCTCTGGAGAGGAATTTTGCATCTTTGAAGCAGGAATATTGTAATATTTGTACATTCTCATTTTTACTATTTACATTTAAATATACTGAGAACAAAGACATTTCTGGATGTTTTTCAAACAAAAAGTTACTTTACAATTTAACTTGCTATTTTAAGCTTCCGAAACACTTTCACAATGGTGTTCATACAAATTACATGAATGCATTATCTAAAAAGGTATAATGATGCTGGCTTTTTTTAAGTGAAAAAAGGTAATGGAAAAAGTTACTGATAATACGTGCATATATATATATATATATGCATGCATTTAATTGCATATGTATATAATATTTAAGTACTAAATAAAGATTTGGACTATGACGGAAGTACTGAAATCATTGTAAATGATACTATTTCTCTCATGTATTTTCTCAGCTAATTCTTTCTCTTTCCTTTTTTTTTTGTAGACATCTTGCATAATAACAGCAAAGAACTGCAGCTGATGCTATGTAAAACATGCAAAGAAATTTCTTCCAAAGCTTGCTTTTCTATTTTTTTAAACAACAAATATAAGGTATTATCCAGTATGATTTACCTTGTTCAAGTTCTTTTTTTTCCTTTTTCTTTTTCATTTTTTTTTCAGAGCAGCATCCAGCAAGAAGACAGTGCACCAAGAAGCGGGAAGAGAACAGAATTGTCCTTCTCAGCTTTTGTTGGTAGAAATTGTCCAGTGCATCAATGTGCAGCACGTACAAACTTGCACCACAAATTCTCAACTACAGCCCTATACCCAAGTCTCATACAGCAAAATTATACCACTTTGAAAATAGTTTCTATCTTGATTTACATTTAAAAGGCCCAACCATGGCACAGATTTTGCAGATGAACTCACCGAACCAAAGGCTTGCATAACACTTAAAATGTGATAAAATGCAAAACCGAAAGCCTTGAAATATTTTGCTAGTTGAATTCTTCTCGCTTTTATCTTCAAGATCATAAAATACTATACACTTCAATAGTTAAAAGCTATAGGCACATGTTGCAGAATACATACATATCTCACATACCCCTCACCTACAGAAAGTCCATATTCTAAAGGATCCCCCAAAGAAATTCATTTTTCTACTAATTTTTAAAAAGGTAACAGACAATCAGTAACTTGATTGCTTTTTTCTCATATTGATGCAACTAGTAACGTAGGCAGCATGCAGCATTATGCTGCCATCTGTGGTTTAAATAAGAAAAGAGATTGTTCAGTTCAAATTGTAACGCCACAGCATCTATAAAAGGAAAAATGATCCGGCTTTTCCTAGACAGCAAGAGTGCAACAGATATGCAGTCTCAAATTTACATGCCCACATCCCAGCTCAGTGACCAAGACTCAGGGTCGTACTGCAACCACCAGTGAGATTTCTTTGGGATGTCCTAGTCCAGAGTTCAGGCCCTAGTTTGCCACCCTTCCCTCTCCTCAAGAGAGGCTAGCACTTTTGAATAAAGATTTATTCTCATAGCATGGACAGTTAGAAGCACAATCAACAGGACATAAGCACTCTCCGAAAATACCATTATTTAACTGTATGAATTATGTAGAAAAAGATTTATGAGCCTTAATTACACACGTAAAAAGCTCTTTAGCACACAGTTCCAAGGCAAGTATGAGCAACTTGCACATAAAAGTTACAGAAATAAAATCTTCACATCCCCAAAGTAGAGCAGTATCTTTTCCATTCTCAAGGTGGCTTAAATTGCAAGTTTTGCATAAATTTTCAAATTTTAGAAAAGCAGAAGTGGGATATATTTGATAAAAACAAAACTAGAAATCCTACTTCTGATTAAGAAAAGACAAAAAAAAAAGACTTTTCCATTTTTTTTTTTTTAATTAAAGCAGAAATGCTNTTTAGAAAAGCAGAAGTGGGATATATTTGATAAAAACAAAACTAGAAATCCTACTTCTGATTAAGACAAAAAAAAGACTTTTCCATTCTTTTCCATTTTTTTTTTTAAATTAAAGTAGAAATGCTTTGAGCTATGGATTTTTTTCTTATGGAACTTCACACTTTTGGTTGTATTTAATTGCCCATGAAAAGGCTAAGAGAACATAAAAATACCCTTTCTTTAATTTGTTTTTGACAGAAGTACTACAAGCAGATGCCACTATTTTTATGTCTGCTCTGGGTGTTACAAACACGTTCATTTTGACCTTCTCATTTTGGAGCACTTACTAAATCACTTCTCAGTTTTTTGTTAACAAAAAAAAAAAAGAAAAAAAAAAACCGCTGCATATATACAAAGTATATTTATGTGATAACCAAAGATTATCTACAATTAAATATTCAGCCTCTAGTAAACTTTACAAATACTTTCCAGGGAATAATACTAATTATGCAATGGGGTTTTCACTGCTTGACATTACTGGAATAAAGTACCATATGTAGATGTCCCCTCCTCAATATCTCCTCAAATGCAGACCCCAAATACAAGAGGGGAAAGTAATGACGACAGATGCATTACTCAGATATGGGCTATATGGCCTAAAGAACTCTAGTTACTTTAACATGTGCATCAACCCAATTGCCTGTCCATATACATTTTTCTACTGTGGACAATTCCAAAACATCAACAACCAGTTCACAAAGTTAGTATTCCACTATTTATTTTTTAGAGACTCAATAGAAATAATGTTTTGCAGGAGAAAACAAGAAGAAAAGAAATAAGAGCAGTGCTTAATAAAGGTGTCAATACAGTCACCATTCAGATGACTGTAGAAGCAATAAAAGTCATGGCTGGATGATCCTTCTCAAAACAGATATTAGTATTTCTGATTACTTTAGCAAAAAAAATAGTTTTTTTTATATACTTATGTACATTTTTCCTTAGTAATATTACATATTGCTGACTGCTCAAGTACACTAGCTTGCATTAAAAACATCTTTGTATGCGAATCAAGAGTGGCAGTTTTTTTGGAAAAAGTTTAGTATTTACACAACACAGTCTGCTACCAAATAGGATTTACATTTAGTCACCCTAAATGCATACTACATTTTCCCAGTCTTGCTATTCTTCTTCGTAGCGCAGAACAACCACCTACTGTTTTGTGGGTAACAAGCTAAAAACAGTCTCATTTATAATCTCATTTTAGTTTGTCTTGAAAACAATAACAGGATTTGCAGAGTTCTCAAATTCCTTGATCAAAGCCTTTTGGAAGGGCATTACTTGTAACGCGCCTGAAATACCCGGCATGATACCCTGCTATTAAGTCAAAATACACAAGTTATTTTTTTTTTTTATTACACACACATATCTGTGTATGCTTCATTGCGTTCTGGACGAATGTTCCCATAAGCTTGTTTTTATTTCCTCAACTTTTCCTTCGAACTGTGGAAAAGGAACAGAAAAGTCAAATCGACCTTTTTATAACATTTCTTCCCTAAAATATGTGTGTGCGTGCGTGCTTGTGTGTGTGTATGTACATATAAAAATACATATAAAAATAAAAAAGGAAGAAAAAAACTTTTCATGAGCACTCCTGACAGGTTGCACCTCCACTCCTTCCCAACAGAAAAAAATAAGCAAACCTTCCCTAGGCATAAACACCATCATCTGGACCTTCCTACACCACCTTCTTTAACAAAAGAAACGAACAAAACACACATCTATACGGTCAATTTCCTGATCATTGAAAACGTTTCTATCTCCAGGATGAACGCTGCTTTCCCCTTTTCAGATATTGAAGGTAGGGGAAAAAAAAAAAAAAAAAAAAGGTGTAAAAAAGGGGAGAAAAAAGTTGCTGCAACTTGTCTGCTTGCTGCAGACAAGCTAATCCTGCAAGCAGGATGTGAGTCAAAAAGATATGCATTTATTTTTTTAATGATGGGTATATAAATTATTTCAAAGGCCTAGTAAACTTGGTTGGTATTCTAAGGAGCACCTTTCTACAGTCATATCCTCCAAGTGTCTCTTAACTCAAATATCTGCTAAATAGGTACAT
Source organism: Crypturellus undulatus (assembly GCA_013389825.1). Taxonomy (NCBI): domain Eukaryota; kingdom Metazoa; phylum Chordata; class Aves; order Tinamiformes; family Tinamidae; genus Crypturellus; species Crypturellus undulatus. The sequence goes on along the minus strand of VWPW01002548.1, from coordinate 1,631,207 downwards.
TTTCCTTCCTGTCTTCTTTTAATCCTCTGCACAAATTTCCATTGTCAACAAATCACAATGGACTGAAAAAAGGAAAATGTACCTTTATATCTGCTTGTGAATCCCAACATGGAATCCTGGAATTGCAAAACTGGGGCTAATTCTTTGGAAGAACAAACCCAATGAAAAAAGAAATCAATATGCAATCAATGGAATCTCTAACAGGCATGCAGGTCCAGTTTCTACTTCAACACCACAAAGGTACTTGTACATTTTGCCTTGCACAAGCCAACTGTTTACCCCAAAACCTCTAGCAGAACAGCAACAATTTAAAGAAATTTGTTCTAAAAATAGTTTCACTTAAAGTGTAATTTTGCCTTTCTTTCAGCTTTAGAAGGAAGAAGCTTTACTACTTCACTTGAAACACTTCTGTCTTCACCCAGCTCTGCTATTTTTAGATAAAAAACAAGTGCCCACATAAAAGTGCCAGTCACCAGTATTTTCTCATTTTTAACGTCCTTAAAAAAAAAAAAAAAAATCCAGAAACAGAACTAATTACGCAGTCCCAAATTCTGACACACTCACACACATTTTGGGCAACATCTTTTTCCCCCTAAAGATTCTTTTCACTTCTACTTCATTCCACAGCAGACCCTTCATTAACTTCAGATTTGGGAGTCAAATGCACAGGTTACAAGGTTTTAAGTAAAAGCCTCCAAACAAGGTAAATCACTGCAGCAAAGTCAAGGTCCAGTACTAGTCAGAGGGAGCTTAGCTTAAATGTAGTTTCTCAAAGGCTAATTCTTCTGCAGACCAGTATGATTGTAATTACAGTTACAATTGTAATATATATATAATTACAATTCTAGATGTCCTTGCTTGAGCAGGGGGGTTGGATTAGATGATTTCTAGAGGTCCCTTCCAACCGCAACCATTCTGCAGTTCCCTGAGGAGATTAATTAGCAAATTTATCATTAAACCTTCCCCCAAGATAAAGCTTAGCCTAGTACATTGACCTATACCATGTGTGTAATAATAATTTCAAATGTTTCTTTCAAAATAATAATTTCAAAAAGCACAACAATATCTCACTCACTTCTCTCCCTCAAAATCAGAAGTTCAAAGTTCACCAGAAAAGAAAATCCACTCAGAGCAGCACACAGCAAATCTTAAATAAAATTATGGAACCTTTATTCCAATTCAGTAATCTTTGCTAAATGTGTGAACTATTCTGGAATTTAAGCTCTAAGTTATTTTGCTGTTAATTTCAGAAATCTGCTTTAGCAGTACTACGTAAGTAATGCACAAGTAAACGTATCCACCGCAAAAGGATTTGTACACAAAAGGAAAAGCCTTTATAGAAAGGATAGTGGTTTTTATTGTAGATTTAAAAAATACTGGATTATGAAAGATACAAAATCAACTGTTGTAATTATCTGTTTATTTTACAATCTGTATGCCATCATACTCTTATGGCTTTAAGATATTCTGTCCAAAGTATTTTAAAACATGCTTTAACAAAGTATTTTACAATTTCAAAATCGAGTATTTCTTTACCAAAAAAAAAAATCCAAAACATTTACCTGAGAATTCAGTATCATAAAATTGTCATTCATTCTTAACTTTTGCAGGTTTGCATCTATAGAAGTCAACATGCAACTTGTAGGCCTACTGTATTAAATAAATATTAAAAATTATTCAGATGTAGCTGGTTAGGCAAACATCTACCATCAAACTTCATCAAGTTCACGGCAGGTTTAAATGCACAAAATGAATTTCACCATACCCCCAGCACAAAACTGGGGCCATTAATTCTGCACTGGAAGCCCCACAAGTTTTGCTGGATGGAATTCAGACACTGGGTGACTATCACACTAGAGCAGTGCAGTGGAACACAGCACTTCTTGGTGAGTATTTTAGCTTCTGATGTTGGTCTAAATCACCGATCTTGTTCTCCATCATCAACACTCAAGGAGGTCAGCACGTTTCAGCCACTGGGTATCTTTAAGATGTCTAAATAAACGCTCCACCCCTTTAGAACAAGAGCATTTAACCCAAGGAGCTCCATTTTAGAGTAGGTGTATGATAGGACAATGATTTACTGCCATTATCCCTGTCATTTCAGAATATCACTAACTTCAAAAGAGATATGGATGGATAGTGGAGGGGTCGAGTATTTCTTTACCATTTCTTTTTTTTCTTTTTTTTTTTTTTTTTTTTTTACACTGTTTCTTGTTGGCTTGTTTTTAAATAATAGAATAGACTTAGAAGCAAAATACAGTACAGCAGCACGAAAGGGAAAAAGGATTAAATTAACTAGGGATATACAAATGTTGGAGGACAGACACAAAGAGGTTCATGAGTAACACCTTATCAACACATATAAATGTAAGTTAGTTAAACGACCTTCAATTATCTGAAAATACATCCAAAACAGTAGAACTCTCTTGAAGTCTGCAATATAGCATTTACTTCTAAACTTCAATTACTGTAAGCACTGTGATTTATACAAGTTATGCTCCATTAATACATATTTTCCCCCCTAAAAAAAGTAATGATATATGATGAAAATCCAAGGATATCACTGGAGATTTGAATTAACTTTCAATCTCATGGGTGAGGTAGTGTTGTCACTTATTACATGCTGGTTATGAGAAGCACTGCCAAAAATTGTCAATTTATTTACTTTTTAAAAATCAGCTAATGTTTTAATATATTTATTAATGCTATGTTACTTATAAAGTGGAAGAAAAAATTGCTAAAATGATTCTTTAGCAATTTTTAACTTGTTTCAAGATAAAACTGCAAAATAGTATTTACAATAGACCTTTTCTCTAGTTGCTGCCTACTGTACATGCACACAAAGACACAAAAAGCTAATGTACATTCTGAGGTAGGAAATGAAGAATTCCACTGGCTTGTACAAAATTCTTCATGTTTTGTAAACCAGCAAAATGAAAGAAGTTTTCTGTTGTGAGGTTCAATACTTAATTCTGATGCAGGAAAACAGTTAAGTAACAGAGCATCATCAGTATACAATATTCATCTAATGTAATGTGAAAAAAAATCTACAAACAGGGATTATTTTCCATTGCTCTTATTTTAGTAGCTGAATTTCTTCCTCACAAAGTAAAAGCGGGAAATCCCTCCAACTCATATCTTATTATACCTTTTTTTAATATGTTTACACTTACAGCACAAGCCATTTGAAATATACTACGTTTATCCATAAAAGCAGCCTGAAGATTAAAGTTCTGAAATAGATGGTCCCAGTGATCAGAGAACAAACACAATTTTTGTAGGTTACATCAAACCCAACAAAGCACCACAGTCAGTAAGAATTTGGTGCCTGAAATATCTAGAGAAAAAAAAAAATCTGCGTTTAGCCTTTCACAATACTTTGACTCCAACTCATCAAAAATAATAGCGAGCTAGAAGGTGCTATGATTGTAAGTCACTTTACAGCAATGAACAGCATTTTAACAAGCACATGGAATTTAGACGCCAGAGCATCCAATGCACACTAAGAGAAAAGTTGATTTCAAACTTTTGCCTCTCCCAAAATAATCAAAGAGAAGAAGCTTCTGTGCTTCAGTCATTACAGACAGCTTAACTGGTAAGCTAAGGCAAATTGCATATATTCTATAACATTGGTGTTGTTATAGGGGTGGGAACAGCAGCAAAGTAATGAAGTGTTCCAGAGCTCATTTGCCAGTCTTCTCATATTGTCCCATTGACAGCAAAAACATTTTCAGAGCTGTATGCGCTTCTTAGGGTTTGCCAAGTGCAGGGAGGAGAGGCTGAAGAGGTAAGAACTCCACATGTAGAAGTTAGTGGGCATAAACATCTACTAAATGAACTTTTCTTGAGATGTAGAGTGGCATTAGGTACTGTGACATAAAAATCAGAGTGAGGTCTACTCTATCCCTGAATGAATGCTTCCTCACAAAAACACCTGTGCACAGAGTTTATATTTTCCATCAACTTACCTGAATTCTCCTTGGCATTCCCAGACAGAAAAGCTCCTGGACTAATACATACCAATAACCTTCTAGAACTGCAGAGAGCAACCCCAAAAGCTTGCCAGGTAACATAATGACTGTGTACTTGTTAATGATGTTTCAAAAGACGATGTTTCATCTTTTCTATCACTTAGTAAGTTACTTTACAATCCTCACTCTAAGTTACAATGCTCAGAGTCTGGCAATAGAAAGATAACAGATTTACTCATCTGTAGTGCATTTGTCAGTCATTTGCTGGCAGAAGTCTGTGATACCACTGCTTTGCCCACACTGTTCCACAAGGGAGGTCTTCTCCAAAGTTGTTACAGAAACTGGATGCAGTTCTTGTACTTGACTATAAGTTGGATCACATACACCTTTCACACACTGATAACAAGAACTCTGCTCAGTGGTAGATGTAACACCTGAAAGACCTTCTGCTAATTCCATACACGATGGTATTACAATTTCACTTTCAGATGGAGCTGTTCGTTCTCTCTCGGGGAATAAAAAGGAGAGTGGACAATCCGAGGAAGAATATTTTGCAAGTATTTGTATTTGCTCATGACTCAAGGCTGCTTCCTTACACACCTGCTGGCAAAGTCCAGTCAGATTCTGCTTTGTCTCCCCCAGAGTTGACAAAATGTGGTTTCTCTCCTTCAGCAAGTTCTCCTTCTCATTTTGCTGCAGAGAGAAAAACAGCTTTTTAAATCTACATTTTACTACACAAATTTAAGTTTGTGTTCTTTTTAGAACTGAAACAAGACTGTAGCTAACAGTCTTGAAACAGAAGTATTTTAGCAATAAAAGTAAACAGCAACACAATGATATGCCCATCCAAAAGGGCATTCCTACTCTTGAAAGTGCCATCAACTCAATTTAAAGTCACATTTCAGACACATAACTCTTCCAAAACTGATGTTGACAGCCTAAAGAATAGTTTTCAGTTATTAAATAAATGAAACCCAGCTCTATATACTGGAAATATTATTTCTCTAAACATTCCCCAAGTACAAATTCTACAGGATAACACATTTGAAACAGTTACAACCCATTCAACACAACTGGTAAACAGAGCTGAGACTTATATTTAAAAAAATTAAACACTGAAGATCAGATCTCACATTCTCATTATTGATACTATTCTTTTAAATGAAAATAAATTCAGTTGTCAGGAAGCACTAAGTCTGTTGAGAAAATATTCTTAGCTCCATTCTTTGTTCTACAAGTAAAAACCCAGAACATAAGAAATTTAAAGAAACAAAACTTGTTAAAATTTTAGACAACGTATCTTCTCTAGGAATGTACTAGCTCCAGTTGCTCTAAAACACTAACTAGAACACTAGAAGTTACAGAGTTTGAGACAATCGGCAGAGGAATGACAAATTAATGGACTGAAGAGACAAGAACAGAGTAATCACCAGGTAGATAATCCACTGTTCTTATATGTTATTCTGAGAAATTACAGGGCAAATGTTTTGAGCTTTCACTGCTTATGAGTTCTGGATACTATTCAGACATCAGACAACACTGGCCTTGCTTTCATAGAATCACAGAATAGTTAAAGTTGGAAGGGACCTCTAGAGATCATTTAGTCCAACCCCTGTGGACCTGGCACAAGGTCACATCCAGGTGGATTTGGAAGATCTCCAGAGGAAGAGTCTCCATAACCTCTCTGGGCAGCCTGTTCCAGGGCCCTGTCACCCTCACAGTAGGGAAGTTCTTCCTCACATGGAGGTGGAACTTCCTGTGTTTCAATTTGTAGCCATTACCCCTTGTCCTGTCACTGGCCACCACTGAGAAGAGTTTGGCCCCATCTTCTTCACATTCTCCCCTAAGTTATTTGTACATATTGATCAGATGTCCTCTCAGTCTTCTCTTCTCCAGGCAAAACAGATCCAGCTCACCATATAATGCATGCTCCAGTCCCTTAACTATCTTTGTCGCTCCACACTGGATCTTCTCTAGAAGCTCCACATTGCCTTAAACGGCTTAGTCTGCCTATACAATACAGCAGGGTTTCCCAAACACAGGGCAAAGCCCAAAGGCATGGCAATTCACTAATGAATATCAAATGGAAAAGAATACCACTAATTAAAAGCTAACTTAAACTATTTTACTTCGTATTGTACAAAGTCTTGAAATATTTGGAGACTTTTAGTAAGTCATGCTATGAAAAACTCTGGGACTGGCCTAAAGATGGAAGTGACATCTGGAACAAAAGAAAATCCGAAAAAAGGGCAAAGAAGCGCAGGAGGCAGCAAACATGCAAGACCACAGTTAAGTCATTAGAAGACTTGCACACAATTCTGTCTTATTAAATTTCTTATTAAATAAAAAAAAATCTTCTTAATTAAGAAAAGGATTGAGGCAGTTTCAGACATACAAATTTCAGTTTTCAGATGAAGTTTTGAAAAATGTGTGACATCATAATCATTAAGATTACGCACTATCATTGCTATTACATCAACTCTTTTGGAATTTATTTTTAGTTCTTCTTGCATTCCCTCTTGCGGAAGAAACCTCACACTGCAATCTTCACATTTTGGAGAGAACTGACTAGCTTTGTATGGCATTTTGCAAGGGAAGCAGTGGCTACCTGTCCTTTTTTGCCTAAAATGATTCGAAAGGCTGCTTTACCAACAAACTAGCCCTAGTGAGCATTTTTTTGAGCAACTGTTGCCAGATCTCCTAATCTGAAATCACTTTATGTACATTTTGGATACACATGGACTTATGAAATGACACAGACTATTGCTTAACACTGAAACTTCTACATTCAGAAACAGTTTTGCAATGTAACTCCTTTTGCTGTCAGAAATAGTTGACAAATAACATACTTCAATAAAGAAGCTAATATTGCTAAAACAAAGTAACATTACTGAATATAGCTAATTGCTCAGGGCTTTGTCCAATTACATCTTGAAAATCAAGACTGGAGTGTGGACAACCCCTCTGCTCCTTACCTCTGGCCAAAATCTCCCATGCCGGCTGATAATAGCATCTCTTTTCTCACTGTAAAGAGCCTGACCACAGGACCTTGAGGATCATCCCACAAACATAGATGGGGAGCTGTTAGGTCCTGCCACTGAAGTCTCTTCTCCAGTCTGAACAAGCCCTTGCTCCCTCTGCCTCTCCTCATGGGACAGGTTTTCCAGTGTCTTGGTGGTCTTCTCTTGCTCTTGCCCTTGTTTAAACAATGAATTTCCTACAGAAGGGCCCAAAACTGGACACAACATTCTGGATGTTTTCTAATGAGTGCCTAGTATAAGCGGAATGACCACTGCCCTCCAAACATTGGCTGTGCTTTTGTTAATACAGAAGTCCAGGTGACCATTTTTCCTGCCAGGACATACTGTTGGACACACTGTATGTTCAGCTTGCTGGCTTCCCACACTCTCAAGGTCCTTTTCAGGGAGCTGTTCCCTTGCCAATCACCCCAGCCTGTCCTCATGCAGAGGGTCAGTCTGTCCCAGGTGCAGGATGCGCCCAAGAGACATACCACAAATACTGTGTTTTTGATATCTGAGAAAAACAAAAGCCTTTTAAGCAATCAGTAATACAAATTAATACAAGAAAACACGCATTTTGTACAAACTACTAACTCTGCACAAACTAGAAACTAGGATGAGGATTCTAATCAAATAATATTTCCTAACAGGCTACATAGTATACTAAGCTTTATTCACTTACCAACACTTTTCAAACCATAGCTACAATGTTATATACTCTTTCAAAACCCTAATACAGAGAATATCTTGAGAAGATTAAAGAATCTAACAGTTCTAAGACACAACACTGACATAGGGCAGCAAGAACAAGGCAGAAGTAGTCATACTTGAAGTAACGTGGATGTACCATAGCCTTTCACAGATGTACCCTAAACTGGCAATTACACCTAGACAGAGCTCAGGTTTTGTCTATTCGCTCATGACACAGGTTTGATCATCCTAAACAGTAACTGCTATTTAGACATGCTTAATAGGTCCAAATGAGGAAGAAATGTTCCCTGCACAGCTGGAGAAAATAAGGGATTGGAACATGTCTGTGCCTACAACACAACTCTTCTCACAATTGAGCTAATTTTATAGAACTTGTATTGCAATATCTGAAAACAGCAGACACTCATTCCCTTCTAGTGCTGGTCCAGTGAAGTAATTGCGTAATCGTGTTACAGTATGACTACCACAGTCACTTGTTCTATTCAGTCAACTGCATGTTGAATCTTGCTGATGAATCATTAAAAAAAAAAAAAAAAAAAAAAAAAACTTTTCAACTGTTGCACAATATTGTCAGAGTTACATAGCAAGCAGAAATAGCACTAAGATGACAAAAACACTCAAAGAGTTCGGAACTGTTGGAAACACCATCTTCAGTCAGACTAATATGACTTGTATTAACATGACCTCCTGATTCCCCTTGTCCCTACAACACCATATCCATTCACCACGCGGAATGACTTCTCTGTCGACTTACTAGGCTTGCACTGCACCTTAGTCCTGCCTTATCTAAGTTGTTTCAGAAGCACAGTGTGTGTGTCACAAAAGATGATGAAGTGCTTCAGAAAGCAAATGCAGTCCTAGCCCATAGAACTTTGCTCCAATTTTACTTTCCTTTTCACTCTAATGTCATAAGTGCTTACATAACTGCATATATATCTAGCTGATAGACAAATCAAACTCATCGAGATAAAGCACAAAGTCTAAACCTTCACAAAAAAAGAAAAAAAAAAAAAAAGAATTCATAGAATCATAGAATGCCTAAGGTTGGAAGGGACCTCTAGGGATCACCTAGTCCAACCCCCCCTGCACATGCAGGGCCACCTAGAGCACGTGGCACAGGGCTGCATCCAAGCGGGTCTTGAAGATCTCCAGAGAAGGAGACTCCACAACCTCTCTGGGCAGCCTGTTCCAGGGCTCTGTCACCCTCACCGTCAAGAAGTTCTTCCTTAAGTTCCCGTGGAACTTTTTATGCTTCAGTTGGTGGCCATTTCCTCTGGTTCTGTCAGTGATCACCACTGAAAAGAGGCCAGCACCATCCTCCTCACTCCTTCCCTTAAGTCCCTTCAGGTATTTATATATGCTGATCAGGTCCCCTCTCAGCCTCCTCTTCTCCAGGCTGAAGGGACCCAGCTCCCTCAGCCTCTCCTCACAGGGCAGATGTTCCAGGCCCCTGGTCATCCTCGTGGCCCTGCGCTGGACTCTCTCCAGCAGCTCCACATCCCTCTTGTACTGGGGGGCCCAGAACTGGACACAGTGCTCCAGATGTGGAGTTACAAGAATACTAACCCTAACTCATTCAAACTAAACCATCAATTTGAAGTAAGAAGAGCAGGTCAAACAAAGATTGAGAAAGAAAATTAACAACAATTTTCTTGCTACAAGAACTTCAGATCATCCATCACTATTCTGAAGTTATGTATTTAACTTTCCATTATCCTTTAACAAAATATACATTTATATTTATTTTTACGTATATATACATATATATATACACACACACACAAATACATACACACATATATAAGTGCATGATTTTGGGGAAATCTGGATTCATTAATTCCTTAGCTACAATCTTGATGCCACTGCTAAAAATGTTATGCAGCTTCCTGAGTTCTGCTGCATTTTCCCCCTTTCTGCAAGAGTCTCAACGAAAAATGTTTTCAAGTTTCAAGGGTTGGGGAACGGTTTACCAGTCTGCGTTGGCGTATTACCAGAACCAATGCTTAGACAGCTAACAGTATTTTTCAGCTCTATCAAAAAAATCAATGCAAACCTTAGCTCACATTTAACTCCATCATGAGCAGCAGGACAAACTGAACAACAACAAGCAGAAGAAGGAAAAGGGTTTAAATCTGAGAAGAATGGAATGATAGTTTAGTTTCTTCTGTGTAATCAGACTCAGTGTTGATAGGCTTCAGAAACAGCATTCACCTAAAAAGCAGGCTGTGATGCACTTTTTTCTCAAGCAGAAACAAAACTAGAAAAGGAAAAATGTGTGCTCTTTGAGTGGTGCACAGACAATCTACAACAGTTATCAAGGAGTCATGTGAAAAAGAGTGGTAAAGTTGGTACAACTGGATTGGATAAAAAACACTTTTAGAATACTGGCAAATGTCCAGTCAAGATATTTAAGAGAGACTAATTCAATAATAATGAATATTTATACATACCAACTTTTCAATTTCGGTTTCAAGATTTTGTATGCAGTCAAGTTTTCTCTTACGACATCGCTGTGCTGCAATTCTATTTTTACTTCGTCTTCGGATATCATGGATACAGTCCAATTGTTCAGGAGTCAACTTATGCATTTTCAGAAATGACTGAAAATCATTTCTGGAAAGTGAAATGATCCTTTGGGCATTAAATGGCAGTTTTACCTGGAATACAATATATAGTTCTGAATCAAAAGGTGAAACTGAAACACATAAACACTAACAGCTAAATTTAAATTTTAGTTTTAATCATTCTTCAAGCATATAGTAGTATCTGCATTTTTTTTTTTTTTGGTCAGAGATGAGAGTAATCTAATATAGTCATCAGGTTAGGTAGATAAAATCCAAGGTTTCAGGCAATGCAGAAATTGAGTTAAACTACACATTTACACTTGAGCTTCATAAGCATATTCAGAGCAATCACTCAAGTGATATGCTCTAAAAAAATGAATTATGGTGAGGTGGTGTACAAAACGTGTCAAAAATCAATAGGATATTCTAAGTTTCCCCTAAACTGTTACTAAAAATGTATTTTTAGTAACATTTAGGCATTTTTATACTGTTAGTTTTCTGAAGGGAAAAAAAAAAATCATAGTTTTTCAAGAAAAAAATGCACCTTTAAAATGCAGAGGTCAGCTCAAAGTCATAATTACCTTATACTTTTTAATATCTGGGGTAGAAACAGGTTCTTGCTATGTCATGTGTTCCTAAGCTACAGAAGCAGTAGCTGCAGAAATACATACAAGTTATAAAAAAAGCTTAATACTGAAAGACATCTTTACCTTCATAAAACAACTGCTGAGTTTTATGAAGTACTCAACCTTACATCAGAGCATAGTAAGCAGCAGGAATACATCACCTTGCTATAGCCACAGTCCTGAATTTGGGTGTCCTTCTGCATTTGAGAGCTCTCATGGTAAACATAAATAGGTAAACAAGTAAGCACAGCATTGCTCTCTGCAATGATGTCACTTCTTTGTAACGTAAAGATGGGAAACGTATTTATTTAGTTCTGGGCCTGGGCTTTGCCCGCCACTACTGGTTATACATCTGAGACTCAGTAAGGTCCCTAGATCTTGAAAAGAAAAACTTTAAAATTTTTAAAACATTCTTTCCACAACATTGAATGATTCATCATGTACAGTCATATTGCTGCTCTAAAAACTGCGACAGAAATCATCTTATTTTCTGCACATAGTAAGCCTTATGGTATTAGATTACTTATGGCATACATCTGAAATCCTATTAAAGCAATGGCATAAAAGAAAGAAGTGCCAATGACTTCTACAGACAGAGAATCAAATACAACCTACATTACAGGGAAGGCAATACCATTATACCAGTTTTAAATACATAGCTAATGAATCTAGCCTGAAAACATATTTTGCAGAAAATATAAGGCATTAGTTTTCTCCCGTTCCTTTAAGTCAGAACAAAAACATTTGAACCGTGCATAAAAAAACTTCCAAGAAGTTTAGACCTTTCCCAGTTTGACTGAAGTGATCCTCCCTTCCTCCTCAAAAACAATGACAAAAGAAACCCAAACCACCTCCACTCCTTTCCCAAATCTTTGTTTACTTGCAACCTTTTTGATAAAGTTGCTCCAGAAATATCACAGATGTCCGAAAGATGTAATACTCAAACATGCACTGCTGTACCAAATATCATCCTCTGACAACCTGACAAATAAGCTCCTGTGAATTGCCTAACGATTCTAAGATTGAATGGTAAATGAGATTTTAAATAAGCAGTGACAAATGACAAGAGACTCAGAACTAGGTTTCTGAAGACCCGAGATCGAGAAGCAAAGGATATACATGCATATCCCTACCTCACAGTCCTGCTCTCTTGCTGAACAGGATTCGCTGTCTCCCTCAGTGTCAGTCTCCGAATCCTCTCCCAAACTTATCACATAGTTATAGGGACACTGATCCTGCTGCTGTCCCTGCACATAATCTCCGCTGCTTATTTCAGAGCTGTTGGAGCATCCTTCAGCACTAAGGTTGCTTATAAAGGGGCAGTTGACAGAATTCAGTGTTGTAAAAGTTCTTTGGGGGCAAGGTTCAGGGCTTTCACTGATTCTGATACCCAGCCACGGACACTCCGGCTTCTTCCCTGGATATACTGGTTCCAGGCATTCTTTTGCTACTGCAGGTGGTAAATGTACTTGGCAAGTTTCTGTACTGTAAATATCACTCCAGAACCCTTTTGCTAGATGTTCTGCTACTTCTCTCTCCACACTGCTTCGATCACCAGCTGATGCAACGTTAATGGTTTCCCTAGCGCACAAATCCATCTCTGAAGGTGCAGCATCTTGACTTTCAATTTTGTCACTCCTCGCTCCAGTACCTGTGACGCTTTTCTCTGCTACGGCTGTGTTGCTCTGCATACCAGTGAAGTTCAAGTCACCATATTGCTCACACGTTCGTAAAAAAGACACAGAATTGGGTTCATGAGGTGCAGCAGAGTTTGGGGGGAAAGCAGCAACATCCACTTTCTCCACAGGACATGAAATGCACTGAGTCAGAGGATCTCTCTTTGTTTCTTCTTTTTTCTTACTCCCTTCCTCCCCTTCTTCCATTTTTACCTGAGCCTCTTCACATTTTGAGACCAGCTGCATAGGTGCACACTCCTGAGTTTTTTGTGTGCTGTCATTATCAGGTAACTCCTTCTGAAGAAATGTTGCAATTGGTGGCACCTGAATATCTTTAATACTGGGACTGGCTTCTGAAGTATGAACTTTGTCATTTCCAAAAGCCTTTTGGAACTTCCTATACTTGGGGCATAGGGAAGATGAGCTTGAAACGTTCCCCCTTTCTAAATGTGCAGGATCACATGTTTGATTAGGATTATCTTGGAAAGCGGGAGACATTTTAGCATTTTCTTCATCTTTACAGAGCTTCGACTGAGGAGTTTGAATACATTCTTTTTCGAGGAGCTCCTCTGCTTCATCTTCTATTTCTACATCTGCATCATCCACATTGCCAATTTTAGGGTTTGTTTTCTGACAACGCTGCGTACAACATTTCTTCCTGGGAAATTCCTGATGATCGGATTTACAATCCAAAAATTTGAATTTGAGAAACTGAAAGCAAGATTCTTCAATGTCACGTATTCCCAGAAATTCAGCACACTTGCAAACTTCAGACACATTGTCTTTATTTAAAATAAGTTTAGCTGTGTATGCAAACTGAAGCAAAGGACTAAATCCTTTAAGTGTTACCTGTTTAAAAAAAGAAAGAGAAAAAAAAAAAAAAAAAACAACACACAGATTAGTATGGCCAGCTTCCTGCTTGGTGAAACCTTGACCAAATCAACCTTTGTCTTCATCTGTAAGAACAGAGAGGATTAAAAAGAGCAAGCCTCAATACGCTTCTACTTCTAGTCCACCAAGCAGCTTCATTGGTAAGTTTTCAGTTACAGACCAAGTGTTCAATATAAGAACAGAAGTCAGAAACACACACTCTGCGTTTGCCTGTGAGCAAACGGTGCAAGACACAGAACATGGCCAAAGAAACAAGTTTACCGCGTGGAAGACATCTGCCCACATTCATCCTGAGGCAGATTTTTTGAAACAATTCTATCCTGTATAATTTATGACAATTGTTTGCTTCGCTATGGTCAGTCTTTTAAACAGTTCTGCCAATATAACACTAATAACAAAAAAAAACTGTTGTCCACTGAAAACCAGAAGCTGGAGTCCAATTTTTAAATTTGCCTCTCAAATATGTGTGAATTATTTTCAACATGACAGCACTTAATGGTAATTAACCCTTCCTTTGAAGGGTAATTTTTCTTATTTGTTCAGTTTCATACAAAAGTGATAACAAAAAGTTTGAAAAATAAAATTTAATCGTGTGAAAATTTGTTCCTATAGCCTTTCACTGCTCTCTTGCTCTCATGGATTAAAAACGTATTCAAAAACTCTACACCAAAAGCAGTTACTCTCAGTTTCAAGACTATCAGGAGCAGGTAGATTTACTTTGAACAACTTAATCATTATCATCTCAGTTTCTTCTGCAGAAGAGAGGAAGTCCAAAGGTCACAAATAAAAACTCTGTATTGTTACAAACTAAACAAAATATTTCAAAATAAACAAAATCTTCCAAAAATGGAAAAAAAAAAAAATGTAAGGAAATCAGTTAGAAGCCTGTACACATACCACCTCATGTTACAAATTATGTTATACTTCCTTTAGCCTTTTAGGAAGGACAGAGCAATATATCCACTATTACTAACCATACACTGAAGCTCACATTGTTGGCAGAAAAATGTAGTACAGTTAATGTATATTAACATAATGCTTTATTCAGCATAAAGCATTGAGTTTTGTTTATTTTGATAAAAGAAGGGAACAAAGTTAATTACATACTAATGTTTAATTTATTAATTAGATCTCTCACCCTCCCCTCGAAACTGAGTAATGCATTAAAGGTGACTGAAGATAGCTCCCACAGAGGTAATTTAGTATAAGATTTTGCACACTAAAATCTAATTTGAAAAGTTCTCTAAGACACTCTCTTGAGTGCTCTTGAGATAGCTTACTGATTACACAAACGCATTAACTCATAGTTAATGCTATGGAGTTCACAATATAATATAAAGACAAGAATAAAATGCAGTGTTTATCTAAGGCCCCTAAGCTGCCGTGAAGTCTTTAGGCTTAGTAACCTAGTCAAAGAAGTTTAGTAAATTTATAAAGATGATGCATGAAATATACATGAAATTTATAAAGATAATGCTTATACATGAAACTCAATAAAATATAGCCATATTTCCAAAACCTGCACACTTTCCACATAAAGTATTTCCAGAACCTCCTATTACTACGAACTGGAAGGTTCAGAAGGAAGGGTCACCCAACACTCCTTACACCTTCTCCTGTGCAGTTCTAGTTGCCTCCACTCAAACAAGATACAAAGCTAGATGGACTTCTAGCTGGGTCAGATTGACATCTGTCTCCCTTAAATATGCTTCATGAACTGACTTATTTCAAAATATTTGGCACTTCTCAGAAGAGAAGCTCAAGCTGCTGAATCTTAAACTGTTTTCACCAAGCAATCAGATCATATAATTAAAACATGACATTCACTGTTAGTATTTCTAATTGTTGCTTCAGCAGATTTAGTTCGTACATTCATAATGATAAATGACACTGTTACTAACCAACTTCAGTCTGTATTTCTTATTCTTCCAACCCTATCTCAGTTACTCCAAAACAAAGTTCCCTCTTCACTGTGGTGGGGGAGCAGATACTACACAGAACAGTAAGGAGGAAGGACAGGAGTGACATAGCGCTGTCACTGTTATAGCAGACCTGCTTGACACAAACTCATTGATCAATGGCAATCAGAAATCATGAACACTCTTTACAGACAGCCCATAAGCCAAGTTCACTCCTCCTTTTTCTTTCTTTTCTAAAAAAGAAAAAAAAAAAAAAAATCAGCTAAGATGCTGAAAAGACCATCTAAAATAGGTGCTTCAGTAGCTTTGTAATATATCTGTAGAGATATGTCTCCACAGACATATTACAAAGCTAGCAACACACATATTTTAATGTGATGCAGGTCTTTCGATTTCATCTTCTCTGTTATTAACATTGAACATGTCATGTGAAAGGACAGGTCAATAACATTATCTCCTAACATCACTAGGAACGCATGTATGTTGCTTACCTTTGCTTGGCTTTAGAAGACTCTAGCTGAGGTCTCAACAATTTACATGTTGTCAGCTTTGGGGGGAAAAATAACAACCTCCTCCCAGGAAGCTTCCTTTCATTATTTCTGTGTTACAAAATCAAATCTAGAGTAACCTGTTCTTTATATTACTGCTACTCCAGGATACAATCAGATCACTTAAGAGGTTCTTTTCACATACAAGTGCAGTGTTGAACAACTTAATTCCTGGTACCTCTGACCAGAAACCCACAGAAATCAAGAAGGCTGAGGATGGCTAGTTCAACTATCAGTTTGTAAAAGATAGAGGGAGTCTAAACTCTTATCTGGTAGCTTAATATGAATACAGACAGCATCAAATTACATTCAGGTTGCAAACTATGCAACTCAGCTTAAACAGGGGAAAATAATGACACCTTTTAGGTCGAGGACTGTCACAGGCACCCACCCACACATCCAACCATTAGAAACACATCACTAAATGTTTAGGCAACCCCATGCCAAAGTTTCTCACTATCATTTGTTAGGCCTTCTATAGAGATAAAAGCCTCCTATAACATGACTATCACACTTAAATACTGCCTGGAATCTTTAAATGTCTTGAGTGCTTTAGACAGCAAACTATTTTCTTTCCTATGGGATGACAGGTTCTGGCTCATTCCCATGGAATGGCTCTAAATTCATTATGAATTTAGGGGGAGGGAGACTTAAAATTTAGAGGGAAAAATACACCTCCAACGTAGCTGAATTACATTTTCACCATTTCAAAAGTACGGTAACTCCATAGACAAACTCAAAATCAATGTGTTAAAACAACAGTGAACTGACAAAACTCAACAGTAATAAACCTCAGTAATCTTGTGATTAGGGAATATCAGTATAGCTATATTTCTCAAACATATGCATTTTGGAATATACAGTCATCAAAATGAATCTTGAAAAGATTAACTTAAATAGATAAGTGGCATTGCTACTGTAACCTTTATTATTTCAAAAGTATTTCCTTTTCATATAGGCAGCCTAGTTCTCTCCAGGTAGCTATTAAACACACTTTTTGTGCGACTTGCTTACTTTCAACAATGTGCACCATTTTAGAATCAAAATCCACCTCAGTAGACAGAACTCCTCTATACACTCCCCAAAGCAACATTCACTTATTAGTCTGTGATACATACTCTGTCTGTCTAGCTCTTACCTTAATTAATGGCAGCTTCTCAACTTAGAAATTTCTCTCTCTACAGTTCTTAAGAATTATTAATCTCAATTAAAAGAGTTAAGGTAAGTATTTTGTTTTGGGAAATAGAAGTGAACACAGAGTAGAAGCACTGGCAGGTAAAATACAGAAAGAAACAACACTCACCTCTTCTGGTAAAGTGATGATAAGATCAGAATCCAACTGGCCCACAATTCTTGAAAGGAAATAATTGCTGCAAGCTGCAAGCACAGCTTTATGAGCCCGAAATCGCTGATCTTCCACTAAAACAGTAACATCACAAAGAATATCTTGCTTTCTCTGATCATTGAGATTGTGGAGTACATTAGTACCATGTACTGAAGACTCATATGCAAAAACCACGCTATTCTTCTCACTTAGAGACATTCTGTATCACAAGTGTTAGTGTAAGTCTCAATGGAAAGCATGCTTCTATTCTTCAAATCTGGAGGAAAAAAAAAAAAAAAAGTGTGTAAATCATATCCCAAAGGAACCTACTGAATTGCTTGAGTATAATAAGCAAACAGTGAAACAAACTTGTTGTGGTGTTATTAAAGGAGACAGTAAAATAATACAGAGGGGCAACAACCACTGAGCTTCGGTGCTTTGGTTGATTGATTTTATTCACCAGCACAAGATTTTTGTGATAACAACATCCATCATTAACTGGCATGATTGTTACGAGACCCATCAAAACTAAATGGAGTACACCACTTGTCCCAGAAAAAGAAACAATAATATTAAAAGCAACTAAAATAAAATGAAAATTGCTATAGCGTTACTTCACACTGAGAACAGAGGGGGTCTCTCAACCTTGCAAGGAGTTGAAAATACACTAGCATCTCTACACCCTGAACATGCAGGGGCCTCTCAGCCTCACAAGGAGTTACCTCAGCCCAGGGTAAGGGCAGGGGAGGGATACTCAGGTCATGGTCCAGTCAGAGGAGCTAGTCAGGGGTCATTCCAATCCATGCTGGACTCTTTGTCTTTCGTACGCATAGGGAAGGAGCATGTGACTGTGCTATGGTCATTCCTACAAAGACTCTTCCAAAATCCTCAGGCGAGATCAGTAAGAGCATCTGCTTTTTCTGCACTGTCATCATGCAGGTCTCGGTCCCTTATCAGTGTTCACAAGCATGTCCAGCTTGGTGCTGCTGCCATCTTTAGCAAGGCTAGACCCACCCTGCTCTGCAGGATTTCCCACTTCCCTGTCTTCCTGCTGGGGACAGTATTACAGTTTCTCTCTTATAGTGTCTCTGCCACATCTCAGAGTGCAGTTCAGCAGTGTCATCCGTAACTGTTTACTCGTCCATCAACACTGCCTGCTTCAAGGATATTTAAGAGCTAAACACCCAAGTTTAGCTCTCAATGTTTCATACAGGTTAACACACAAATACACGCTATATGAATTTAAGATGGTCAAACTTCTACATGCACATCTTAAAACACACATTTTACTACAGATAAATACTACGTAAGTAGCTGTAGTAGAGATATTAAAAAAAAACCCTGAACAAAATACACTGTGTGCCTTCAGTAGTAAAAAAAGTGTTAAGAGTAATAATTTTCTATAACTGGAAAATATTTAAGTATTTTTAATTATCAGTATATACTGATGTTAGCATTACAGAAATGTAAACAGACACAAAACTAAAATGTTTTAAGTCAAATTTCATCAAGACAATATAAGCTATCTGTGTTTGCCAGTTCACCCACTACAGACCAAGATATTTTTTCCATCTTCTTTCAAGGATAGTTTGTTTGCTAAACCAGGCAGGAGCAATTAAACTACTCCCTTTTCCCTCTGGTACATACCTTTATTTACATAAGTTCTCTTATTTTCCACATGCCTCAGTTCTCTAATGCAGTCTTTTTTAACCTCTCCTGCTCAATACTGTCATGCTTGTTAAAGTTTGTTTTCATAACTGTCCACTGATAAGATGACCTGGCAATGGAATTTCTTTCGCAAGAAAACTTCAAAGTTTTGAAATAATACTTTTTATTGGATAATAAAATTTATATAGTATTTTAAATTTAGAAATAAACTCATATATAATGGCCCTGAAGCTATTCCTGAACTCTCAGTATTTGAGAAAAGAGGTAGGAAGACAGCCCTGTTACAGAAACCAGAGTCTAAAAATAACACTTATTTCCTCTCTTCACGCTGTATTTCTATATTCCAACTTTTGGGGGGATGATAGAGGAGATGGAGCTTTCCAAAGGAAAAACAAACAAAAGATACATACGAAGGAGAGCTCTCAGACAAACTTTGATCAAGTGAAACCGGCATATAATTGGATCTGGGTCCGCCCTACAAGGAAAATATGATGCTACTGGGAACAGAATTGTATTAGCAAAACGAATATTTATGTTACACTCAACAATTTTACCCAAGGGTTACTAGTACTGAGCCCAATTACTAAGATTCAGTTTAGCTAACACAAGACTACACAATCGTTGCATTGCTCAACTGTTTGTTATGGTCTGTCAGCTCCCAAAGACAATAAAACTGTAGCCAAAGCTTTTTTTTTTTTTTTTTTTTTTTTTTTTTTTAACATGGGAAGACTTTCACAACTTGGGTAGAGATGAAGTATAGGCATTAAATACACTAGAGAGAAGAAAAAACAAACAAAATAAGGCACCCACATATCCTGCCAGCTACACTCCTGGGTGCCAACTACTATTAGTTATTTTCATAGAATACAAGCAATTTTAGTAATGTTTGACTAAAATTTCACAGTGTAACCTCAACACTCTTCACAAAGATCTTAGTTGTCACACAAGGGAACCTTCTTTATTTCTACTGAGGCAGAGACATTTCCAGTGGTGATAGTTCCAAAGACCAGCAATATATCAGCACCAGCCCTGTCTGTAGTGAACTACAGAGTATAGAGATTGCTTTAATTTCCCACTCCCTAATGAAATAGTAAAGACTGAAGATAAATACTTTGAAGGTACCACATTAATATGCTTAATCTCTTGAAATGTCATATTTCCAAATGTAAAGATTTCAGTAAGTTATGTCCATACTGTGTTTTTTTTTCCTCTCTCTCTCTCTTTTATACAGTATAAAAATTTAGAACATCTGAAATGTAAAATGCAGAAGACAGCATTAAGCAATTTCAAATTTTGAAAATAAGATTTTTTTGTAAAATCTAGCTGTTTTTATATATAGTAAGGCATGTAAGGAAAAGAATCAGAAGACTGAAACTGCTCATGAAAAGAAAAATTGTCAAACAGGAAAGGGAAAATTTAACCACTGTAAAAAAAATAAATAAAAAAGTGGTTTAGAAAAACACAGGCAAAGGTCAAACTGTTGAATGTCTTAACTCTGTTTTCTAATTGTGAAATAAAGGTATGCCCCTGCCTTTATGCTAGTACTTGTCACAAAGACCAACCAAACTATCCATGTTGTTGAAAGACAAAATACTGTTGTTCATAACCCTGTTTTTATGTCCATTCATAGGAAATACAATCATATACTGTGACAGAGTTTCATTCCAAACAAGACATGATTATCCCTTCTGTAAATTGTTTAATTTACTCCTATTCTAACTATTCTCCTACAGCACTTATAAATTACATGAAATTAATTCCACTTTGGATTGACAAATAGGGTAAAGGCATAAAGTGGACAAAACAATTTAACAGTATTTTTTAAAGAAGCTTGAGCAACTCTTTCCCAGCAAAGACTCTTGCAGATTATGCAGCTGTATTTTATATAATTAAAATTTCTATAAATAATTGTGATTTTGACTTTTTAGATTAAAGTAGCAAGAATTTAAAGAAAAAGGAACACTGAAAAGTCTTTCCCTGAATAACAGATCAAAACTCCTTTTCCACTTCTAACTTCCTATTTTAAAATGTTTGAGTAAGAAACACTACAAGTGGGCACTAAACGCTTGTAAAAGCACCCAAGAGTCAATGGATTACTGTATATTTAAAACACTGTTACCTAAGTATCAATTATCAAACCAAGTAGATGAGTGCAAAGGAAACAAAAAGAAATAAAAATATTCAAGGACATTTCTCAAGGTATTCAACATAGCACAGTTACCTTAAAAATTAAGAGGAGTCCAAGATGATCTCCTAAAGCTTAAAATAGTCCTTATAAATGCAGACTGAAAGAATGAAAAAAGAAACAATATCGAAGCACACTAACTATAATTTCTAATTTAATGAAAGGAAACTAATCTTTTCAATACTAGGACATTCTCAAGTTCCTCTTGTGAAATCCTGGATACATATAACCCTTCTCTTCAAAAAAAAAAAAAAAAAAAAAAAGGGATATAAATATATGTACACATCTCCAAAAGGAGAATTAGCAGCTGGATGAATGAAGTTTTACTTTGTAAATACAACCAAGCATGTTAGGAAAAAGCTCCCTTTATCAGACAGTAAAATTGAGATTAAAAAAAATGCTTTGCTTAAGGATAAAAATATTTTCTCTAGCTATAAAACTTGACCCTGCATTATCAAATGAAGTGACACTCATTTTCCCCCTGCTAGCATGACTCAATTGGAAAATCTATGCCAATAAGAATCATAAAATTATCACATATTCAACAGATTTAAACATCTCTATTTTAAACTCAATATACATTTTATTTTCCCAAGAATATCCAAAATCTAATAAAAATTAGTAAATTAGGACTATAAAACTTAGAACCCTGAAAAAGGGAATAGAGTTTTTTGAACTACACAGCATAAAGATCAGAGCATGATGCCTATAAAGGTTCACTGGCAAATACAGATTCATTACTCTCATATTTGAAGTTTTTATTAGTTTACATTACAAACATGGAAGTAACCATGTTTACCATGGTAACCATTCCAACTGTAAGTTGCTTTAAGTAAAATTAGACTTTAAGTATGTTCATATGATTGTTTCCATTAAGTAAAGAGTAACTCTTACCAATTAACTAACCTGTATTATTCTGCAGGCAGAGACCCTCTAAAGCAGGGATTCTGAGTGAAGAATATGGAGGGAAGTCACTAGAATGTAGCTCTTCAGGTAAATCATAAAGTCTCCCCGTACAGTGTTAAAAGATATGTGTATATATCTCAGAGATAACACAATCATTACGTCCGAGCCCAGATAAAGGTATAAGGAGCTGTTGTCGCTAGGTGACGGAAGGAACAGAATTATAGATAATATTATCTTGGAATAGATAGGGAACAAGTAGGAACACTTTACTAGGACAAACTCATAAAGCATGGTGTATTTCTTACCCACACGCATTAAAAAAAAAAAAAAAAAAAATGGCACAAGGTAAATTAGCTTTAGCTTTCACGCTCAGCAACACTACTACAAGGGAGGAGATTCTGCCATGTAAAAGTTTGCACTCAAATTAATATCCTATGGTAAACAAGAAAAGCATTAGAGGCTGCAGGTGAGATATGGAAACACCAAGCTGTCACTGGAGCTCACAAAAGCAGGCAGAGAAACCTCCTTACTCCCATACATTTATGATAGGGCAAAACAAACGCTTGATGAATTAAGTGTAGTCTCCTAAGAAAATTCAGACTAGTAAAAAGTTCAAACACTTTTGTACTGTCTTACCAAGTAAGATCTTCCTAAGAAACCACTCCTACAAGTTAGAATTTGACACAGTATGATTGCCTCAAATATTTAGTGCTGAAGAGTAAATTTCTCATTATGCAAGAACTAGCAAAACACACAGTATATGTGCATTCAAATGAGTGCTTGCCTTTTTCTGTTGCTGAGCCCAAGCTGCGCACAATTGACCAAAAAAAGTCTGCCATTATGAACAATTATTATTCCACAATACAAGCTCTACATTTATGGGAGTGGGGGGGAAAAAGAGGGATGGAGAGGTTTAGCAACCCTGTAGTTGCAAGAGACTACATGATTGGGTAACCCATTCAAAAGGGCACTTTATATACACCTAACCAGAAGCAAAAGAAATGGAGTACGGATGCTAAGACAGCATTTGAAATCTAAAATAATAAATAAGAATAAACAACAGCTTCTGTGTAGAAAAAGTGTGCTTCCCTGTTTCTAAAAGTCAATGCGCTGTCCAAAACACTTTATGATAAAAAATGCTAAATAAACAGGATCATAAAAATAAATACAATATATTAGATCTTCATCTAAAGTTCAATTCAGTGAATTAATATTAGACAGATTATTTTGCATCTATATGAGGTAATCCTCCAAAATGCCATATGGTTTAAATTTCTCACTACTTTACAAGTAACACCTGTTTTGCATGCTTGCAACTGTTTTACTTCATATTGCATCGCTCTTTTTGAGCTGAGAACAGAGTAACAGTTAGAAATGTCTCTGCGTGTCTAGGACAGCTGCCAGGAGCTACCACAGAATAATTTAGAGGAACAAAAGGCTGCCCAATACACAGGTAGGCTCAGGGCCCTTCAGTTTATGTTCAAACAGAAAAAGTCTAAAAGGAAAAAGGTGAAAGATTGCAGTAAAACAAGGGGCAAGTTTTACAACTAAAGGCCAGCTGAAGCTGAGAAGATCCAATCCTAGAGTCAGAAAGAAAAATCCTCACTAGAAAGAATGAATGAATCACAAAAAAAAAGTCTCAGAGCCTATGGAACTCACTTAGGGCAAACAGCCAAAAAATATTAAAATGGCCCTTCAGCAGAGATAGAACACTGATATGGCCAACTATTGTTTCTGCTTTTATTTATGTTACATCTATGGTTCATTTGCTAAATTATTTTGCATACGCTACATTCAAGTGTTTCAAACAACCTTAAAAATAATAAAGAAGAGCACACAAATCCATGGAAATCAAAAATGGTTGCATGTTCACTACCCAGAAAGCTTGTACTTTCAGGAAAGAGATAGCCAATTTGCTAAACTGACAATCTTGGGATAAATCTAGGGATCTGGGAGCGAGGGAGAAAATCCAGCATCTAATTTTCACCAATGTAAGAGTCACCAGTTTTTATCAATGGAAAAATCTCTAGTCTGAGCATCCAAGCCTAATAAACACCCGTGAAAGGAGGAGTCAGACTCACTCTCAAATAAAACACATCTAAAACAGAGGAAGCTTAAAAGCAAGAGAAGGTGAAAGGGGAGGAGAGGAGGAGTTCAAATTAACTTTTGATTCTTTACACCTACAAAGATAACTATGGTCCTAGCAAGACGCAAGCAAACCATGAGCTACAGAAGTTATATCCTGTCAAATCAGTGTTTTCTTGTAAGAACAAAGATAGCTTTTTTATTTATTCAAATGTTGAATAAATTTATTTCAGAGATATCTAAACAGATGAGCTAATCTTACTCCCGGGCTCGGGTAGCAGTTTCATGGCTCTACCATAAATTAATCATCAATTAACCCACTCTACAAGCATTTTTTCTTTTTCTTTGAAAGATCTTCAACTACCACATACTTTCTGTAAACGACCCAGGCATGAGTTACACACACAACAAAACACATACATCTGTTCCTTGTTCAAGAACTTAGTGGAAAATCATCTCCTAATATATATGGGATATCAATCCTCTGTAATAATCACAGTTTTTACATGTTTGTATACAACGTTAAATTCTTGAAAGGAAGATACAGAGCAAGGTTCCTCCCCAACATCCCAGAGCTCAGGCAGGGCACCTTTATTGCCATCTGAGCTGGCTGAACTTGGATACACAGATGCAAATTCAGTTTTGATGATTATCACAACAAAACCAGCAAGATCAGTTCACCATCTAATAGTGTTTGCTGACAACTGACAATAATAAAGGTCTGCTCAGCAGTCACTGTGAAAACTTATTTGTAATCCTATTATTGTGCTCTTTAAATTCCTGAACAGCTGAAAAGGGCATTATAGAGAAAAAAACAGCTTAACAAACCAAAGAAAACAACACACACTCACTCCTCCCTCCTTCCCCTCAAACAGGACCTCCTGGGTGCTCGGGTGCTATTCCTGATTTCTGTGCTGCTCTATGGAGCAACTTTCAGCAAACCACTTACCACCCTCAGCTTCTGAGGGCTGTTTACACTCACTCTCTTCTATAAAAAGTTCTGCCATCCACAGAGCAATGCACAAAAAAAACACCTACTGTTTACTACTACTAAAACAAGATGGTTAGGTAAGAGACAGTCAAAATACATGACAAATGTTTCTTTTTTCCAAAACTTATATCTATGTTCTTCCCCCAACTACCTCTCCTTTTAAGGAAATAAAGTTATGTTACAGATGATGCAGAGAGAAGTTAATAGCTGCTGATTCATTATGTTATGCTGACAAGGCATGAACAAGCATTTTCATACTTTTTTCATCTTTACTTCAAAAAGATTTTAAAGGAGCAAAGTGATTAAAACTAATAAAAAGCAACCTCTAGTTCATAAAAGCAATACTTTCTCCTCTTAAAAAGGAGGACTCATCTTCAGATGATCATCATATTCATAACTGAAATTCTGAATTGTACTCCGATGTTATTAGTCTAAACACCTGGATGGCACTGATATTCTTCACAGCTTAATTACATAAATAAACTCTTTAAAAAAACTGTTGTGTTTCTGTAACATATTCTTACCACAGTACTTTGACTTTTGTAAAGTCATAAGTGAGACAGAAAAAAAAAAAAAAAAAACCCACACACTATACAGGAGTGAAGGTCTGCACTGTGATCCTTAATTTGTTTTCCAGGTGTTATGCCTTAAAAACCACTAACATTTGCAAGGATAGAAAAGAAGAAAAATATGTGCGGTGTGAAGACTCCAGACGATGAATATATAAATATATATTTTGAGATCATATCATCATACAACCATCCAATCATCCACAGAGTAAAGAGTTTTGAATTGTTTTATGGTGACATGATATAAAAGTAGTGCATATCAAATCCATAAGAATACATTTTTTTTTCTCACTTTGACATCATCTCAGAGGTAAATCACCATAATATAATGTATGCACAAATAATGCCTACTGTCTACTCTTTCCTTTCCTTAAAGAGCAAATACCTTTGTATTTATATCTACATAATCTACTCCTTGGCACAGTTAAAGTAACCCCATGAATTATTTTGTTTTACTGGATGTCAGAATTAATTCACAAGTATCTATGTTAAAATTCTATGATTCTATGAAAATACGTACAAAGAATAGTAAATTAACTGAATAGTAGATTAACTGCACTTCTAATGGATTTTAACCAAACTTGGCGGGGGGAGGAGAGGGGGAAAAACTTGGAAAGAACTGACAGGCAAATACATCAGCTAGTGAATAAAAATACTTCTCAAAGAATGATCTCCATAATATTTGTAGTATTAGCTTGGTAACTCCTCTGATGTTTTTTCCACAAATGCTTTTCCATGTAGCATGTAAAAATGAAATAAAATTCCAATAATATTTCAGAAATAATTAAAAAAAAAAATCTTTGGAAACATTACTACAAAAACAGAAAAGCATGTGTATCTTTGATCATAATTGATATTTATATAGTAAGGAGAAAAACAAAGATGCAGAAGAACCAACTTCAAAGAGCATTTGTTTTTTTTTTGGAGCGGGGGGAAACAAAGTTACCCAAATCATTTAAACTTTCAGTGTTCCCATCAGGAAACTACAGACTATTTGCTATCTCTCATATTCTCCATTGAAAGCCACAACTTTATAAACTGAAATGTATATAAATATTTTTGGTATGGAACCATGCTAAATATCTAGGTTACTGAAGAGTGCAAGAAGGAACAGCAAACATTATTTACTTATCTAAGTATTAGCCAACAAGCCAAAAGCAGAGTCCAACCAAACTCCTACAATCAGCATCTTGAGAGTAAATGTACTAATTCACAAACACATTTTCTCAACATAATTCTAAAGACTACTTGAATATTCTTTAAGATCTGTGCTCTCATCTGAAGGTGTTTTGGCTACCTTTTCTGACTTTGGACATTAAATGAAGTAGATTGGACAATTTGCCCCTCTTTTTAAAGCCTCAGTAGCAAAGCAATCAGTTGAACTTTATTCTGACCTGCTAAGTCACACTGCTTGTTAAGATTTCCCCTTCATATCACATAACAAGAACAAACCATTCTTCTACTCTAAAAAAAAAAAAATAAAATACTGTTGGAGATGAAGAAACTTTTTTGATACAGCTTACGATTCATCAAACCAAATGAGTTTTTCTATTATTCTCTCCCCCTCAAAGTGTTAACCTGTGAGCTGGAGAGAAGGGGAGAGCTGCAGGGGGTCCTGAAGTACTATCAACACTTAAAGTCCAACTAGGCTGGAGCACACAATAGTTGCTTCCAGCAGTTACATTTTTTCCTCACTTGAGATTTTGCTTCTTTAAACTACAGCTTAACTTAAGGCTGCATATAAGCAGTACTCGCTCTATAAAGCTATATACTGTGTAGAATTTTTCAGTTCCTAAAACTTCCTCATGAACCTCTCAGCAGTAGAATTCTAAGGAACGGCTAAAATGCCGCCCTTGGACATAAACCCTGGTCGTTTCTACCATGCCTTCCTCTTACACCAACAGGTCCAGGTCAGTGGGAAAAAACAGGTCTGTGATTACCAGGAAACCTGTAAGGAATTTATTAGTGCGCGTCTCATTTTATAAAGAAAAAAAAAAAGAAAAAAAAAAAATTCTTGAGTTAACTTTGTCCTATGTTTTAGAAAAAGGTAACTGGGACTCACACAACTCACGTATGAAGCAAACTCTACTCTACTCCCAAGAACACTCTATCTATGTTCAAAGGTAATGCCACATCTAAATAAACACAAAGAGCATACTTTCTAATATTAGACAATTATAATAACAGAAAGCAATAACTGAAAGTGTGTTGTTCTTCACAGTTATAATCAACCGCATGTATTTGGGATTTTATTAATATAAGATTATTAATGTTCAAAATATCTTTCACATAAGGATTTTGGAAGATTTTAGAACTTATTAACACACACACACAAACAAACACTCTCTTTCTCAATATGAAAAAGTAGTAGATGCAACCTGAACTTCTATATTGGCATTTCAGTAAGAATCTAAAGCACATTTCCAAAACTCCCAACCTGATGCAATTTTGTGCACTAGATGGTCTCAGAGCATGGGGAAACTCCAAAAAAAAAAAAAAAAAGGGGGGGGGGGGGGGGATGGAGGGAAGACTAAACTGGCAAGCATACTCCAAAAGCAAATCTAAAGTACATCTGAAGATCCACTACAGTTAACTTGTAGCAAAGCCCTCCAAAATTCTTACAATATGGATATTCTTCTTTCAGAGAAAAAATATGAAAAAAAAAAAAAAAAAAAACAACTGTTTTTGCCTGCAAACCTGCCATTTTGGTCTTGCCTTTCTATTTACACATATAGCTTTACTCATACACATACACATATAACTCTTTATAAAAGGAGTAAAAGAAAAACTATGCTGCTTAAATCATCTTTAACGTTAAGCATAAAAGTGGCATAATAAAACTTGGATCATCTTAGCAGCTTTATCTTGGATTCACTATGCCTGGTAGGGTGGTTCTCATTTGTCTTCTCTTCAGTATGGTGCATTATTTTGAGGTAAAACCCTGTATTACCAGTGCATTCATTGCGCTGCCTAATCTTAGTTTACAGGGCTTCTCCCTATAACTACTCCACTGCTACAGGCAAACATTTTTCATACGCCTTTATGACATGCCTTAAGTTTCAAAAGCGTTATGCATGGTCATACACATGCGAAGTTTATACAGTTACCTTCAACAGTTGCTGCGATTGCTTTTATATATTCAACACATGTTTTAGAGGCCCTGGCTGCGTACGGATTTACGACGACTGTGACATTAACACGCTCCAAAGGGAGGACACAAGCGTAACTTGACAGAGAAGCAGGTGACGATTCCCCCACAGTTACTTCATTTCCCACACACCCCGGAGAGTGCCAGGGATTTCACCGCACGGAACGGGACGGACGGGATTTGTGCCTCCTTGTTTACGGCCTAAAAACGAGTCTCCCCCGGCTCCCGCCAAGGGCAGCGAGCGCGGCGGGTACCTGGGCGCGATAACGGGCGCGGCGCGAGGGCGAGGCGGCCGCGCGGTGCCCGCCGCTGGCAGGAGGCCACGGCCGCCGCCCGGGGTCCCGCCGCGGGACGCACCACTGCGCGGGGCGGCGGGCCAGGGGGACACTGAGCGGCACTGCCGGTATAAACACGCCTCAGCCCCCTTCCCCCCCTCCCCCTTGGCCAGAATGGTGCTGCCCCGGCCAGCCCCACCAACGCCCCAGCCCAACGGCCCGCGCCAACGGGCACCGCGCGCGCGCGCTGCTCACCTCCGCGCCGTTCACCTCCGCGCCTGCCGCCGCGCGGGCACCGGGGCGACGGCGGCGGCCGCCTTCCTCCTGCCGCTCGTCCCTCCTCCTCCTCCTC